>CAHIKZ030004744.1:2672500-2915000 GCA_903632075.3 Acanthosepion pharaonis | reverse complement strand
TTATGTATACGTTGAATGTATATTAGTAACTTGTATATAAATAGCATTATAAGATAAAAGGAGAAAATTAAGATAATATATATAAATTATGTTTAGTGTTATATATCTACATGCATGTATGTGCATGCTTGTGTGTGTATTTATATGTTTATATGTATATGTTTTTATAAATATGTGTATGTGTGTATATATTTTGTGTGTATATATGTTTAATTATTTATTTAGATCTATTTTTGAATAGATATAATTAATAAGAGTATGTATATGACTAGATAGGTATATATATATATATATATATATATATATATATATATATATATATATATATAAATGTATGTTATTATTTTTTAACTTGGATATGTGTTTATATATTTGCTTATATTTGTTGCATGAAACTTTATGTCGATAATTAAGTATTTATTTATTTTCCAATTCTAATTTTAATTTTATATCTTATTTTTTATTTTATTATTTATTTTTATACTTTATTTTATTTTAATTTATAATTTATAAAATATACTGTCATAATAGTAGGTTATTAATATTAAATTTTACAATGATCAGTTTTCAATCAGCACTTGAAAATTGCTGAGGAAAACCTATACAGTATAAATTTTATCTCTGCTATTTTACATCAAGCACTTTTATTACCACCAGCACTCATTGTGCAATATTTTATACTTATATTCATATATATATATATATATATATATATATATATTGTAACAAGACCTTTTACTGCATGTTTTAAACAGAACTGATATATATATTGTTGTGTCGGAAACCTACCACCCCTCTTGAAGATGAACTTGTCTGCGTCTGTGAACAAAGACTTTAAATAGTGGCATGTCAGTTGACATGGGGGGAAGACAGATAGACAGAGAAGTTCTTAGCTGAGCTAGTTATTGACTACTCAGGTGATTTCTGTACCTTTTTACCAACCTATTAAAACCCTTTTTATTGTTATGTGTTATTTGGCGTTTGTCTCTACTAACCCCAAATCAACATCATAACATATATATATATATATATTGAGAGATGTTTCATTGAATAATTTAGAAAAGTTTTGTCTACTTATTTCCAATTGGATCCTTCCATATTCACAGAAAAGGTTTTTGGTGTCATTATTAAAGGAAAGAGAAAAAATTACTGTGTTGAGACATATTATTTATATGTATTTAATTTAATTAATATTTATACTAATATGTATGGTAATTTTCTCTCTTCCTTTAGTAATGACACGAAAAAGCTTCTCCATGAATATAAAAGGATCCAATTGAAAATAAGTAAACAAAACTTGTCTAACTTATTCAAGGAAACATGTTTCAATGAAAACATGCTGCCAATATATATATATATATATATATATATATATATATATATATATATATTATTTATCTCTGAATTTTCATACACACACACAGCAAAATTGTTCAAATCATGTAACAGCATTATTATCCCTCCCAGAAAATGTTTAATATCTAAAAAACACTAAATGAATTGAGTTTCTTTTTTCCATGTTTTTAGATAAGATGTTGACTCCATTTTTCATAAAAATCACTGAAAAACCCTTTGAGTTATTCAGTTAAAAAGGAGCAGATTAAAATTGTTTTGTGTCTTCCCAACTGAGCAATGGTGATAAAGATCATTATCAATGAGGATAAAGATCATTCAGATCTTCAGTAATGGTAACAAGATCTGTCTTCCATCTTCAAAGTCTATTCAAGAACCACTAAGAGAATGGTGAATAAGTTTTAAAAAGAGGGAAAAGTAGAGAGAAAAACTGGATCAGGCATTCACAAAAGGAAGAGGGATCATCATTTCAACTTAGAGCTAAAGAGATTCATTAGAAAAGATCCAACTCAACTGATAAGACGTTTAGCATGTGAGAAAGGAGTTTCAGCTACGACAGTCCAAAGAGCAGTGAAAAAAGAAAATGAAATCATGCATAAAACCTGTGAGGCACCTTGTTACTTCAGAACAGAAAGTTAGAAGGTAAGAGAGGATGAAGATCATCTTGAATAAGTTGGAAAATGATCCTGGAATGATATATATATATATATTTGAACTTTATTTCATCCTTAGTTCTTCATTAATTATGAACATGTCATTTTCATTTATCATCAATTTCATCATGATTCTTCTGTTGGAGTGTAATTATACATTCTTATTGCTCAAAGTAGAGTCCAAAAGTATTATAAAACCTCTGAGTATTGCATACATAAAGATTTACATTATTGATGAAGAGAAGCCAAAATATATGGCCTTTTTGGAATAGATAACTATTCTTTTGAACATGTCACCATTGTTTGGAATAGGTAATCATTCTTTTGAATATGCAACTATACTTTGGAATAGGTGACCAATCTTTTGAATATATAATCATTGTTTTGAATGTGTAACCATGCTTTTGAATATTTAACAATTCTTTGGAATATGTAACCACTTTGGAATATATGACCATTCATATATGACTGCAAATTGGCATATGTGACTTCTTTTGAATATGAATTTGATTTCACTAATTCAAGCACAATACTAGATATGTCTCATCATTTTTAGTTATGAATTACTCAAATTCTTATGGATGGTACTGTCTGCTGTCTTCTTGCTTTCCTGCAAACTATGGCACAAGAGATTGGCCATTTTTACATCCTCTTTAGCAATGGATCGTATACACAGGTCCCATTTAAGAACTTTAGTCTTTATGGATGTTCAAGGCAAGGAGCCTCATTAAAAGCACAACCATTCATCATTAATGGAGAAAATTCAGGATCTTCTTGATGATGAAGAAATGTTACTAGTTTTGTTTTGGAGGTACAGAATGTTATAAACCACTTCCTCCACCATCAAGCTGTGCAATCTAGGTCAGAAATGAGGTCAGCTGCTAGGCACTGGTCATCTAGATTTTTGGTGATGTGTCCATAAACTGTGGTATCCTTTGAATATATATTTATTAATGATCTGAGTATATTCTTAGGCAGATTGTTAATTTAAATCAGAAAGAGAGTAGGATCAAAGAGAAATATAGCTGATACTTTCCATAGACTTGGTAAATGCTTCTCCTTCTTCAGGCAGCAGTTAACTTCGCTAAGACTGGAGATACTTCTGGGCTAATGTCCTTAAGAACAAGCACAAAATATGCCAGCAGCAAATATATTGTGATATATTTTCTGCAATCATCAATGATGGCCTGTCTATGTTCTGGTTTATCATGACATGAAAAATAACTCACCCACCTCCACTCTCTGAGCTTACTTTTCTATTTAGCATAGATCAGACATTTAATTGGTTAATCAAGACATACCCACAAATCTAATTTTAATTCTAACCTTATGCCTTCCCCCTTTTAACTTTCGGAAAAGAGGAAACACTTTGATTTTAAATTTCCTTAAAAATCATTTAATCACCAGTTACTTACAATTGCCTGAAGAAGTACAATCATAATATTGAAACATGAAAGCTTTTGTATAGCGATTTCAACATGTTTTTATTATAATCTCTTATAATAAAAATAATAATAATATATTGCTCTACTTTGTATTGAGCACTTTTTTAATAGTAAATGCTACAGACAGCGGAATTTTACTGCATCTGTTCCTTCTCTCATAGTCCCAGGTATGATGATAAACTACATCTGGCAGCAAGGCCTCTGATCAGAAGAGTGGATACACCTCTTAATTGGTCTTGTTCCCAGGCCTACTTGGCCTAGGGTAGTAGCACCTGTTAGGGCTCCAGCTACAGGCAAATAGTGAACCCCTCAAGCAAAAACAAAACCCCGTGAAAGTATAAAAATACATTTCTATAGTAAAAATACCAGCAATACATTTTTATATAAAAAACTTACCAAGTATACCTATTTATTGCAAAATTACCAATAATGCATCAATCAACATGAAAGAAAACTTTCATGACATTAATCCATATAATATCCTACAATTTCTTAAATAAAACTGTATTCCAAAATGTAACTTCAACAACACTACAACATAAAAGACACATATATTATATCCCCAAAAACATGCATATGCACAAAAGCTGAGTATCATCTACCAAATTGTGAAAGCAAAATAACATACATCATATTTTTATTACTTCAAAGCCCTGAAGAAAATTAAATTTTGGCATTAAATGACCCATAAGTAATTGATATGCTGTTAAACATCAAATAAATATCAAACATCTTTAATGATAATAGTATTTTGAAAATATAAAAAAAGTGGCTAAGAAAGAGAAATTGGCCAACCGAATTTGCTACATTCACTTTCACACAAATACCCTTGGGAAAGGTATGAATTCATCATTTCTACCCCAGGTTAAATGGCAGTGCAGCCATGGTTGGCAACCAGTCTAGGAGGAAGAAAACTGAATAAAAAAATCTTCAAAAACTGGGTATATAGCCTGGTTACATGCATACTATACAGCTATATAAAAAATTATGACATTTACAATTAACTGTGGTATGGAGTTGTGGACTCTATGAACTTAACTGAGGTTGAATAATATATATATATATATATATATATATATATATATATATATATATATATATATATATATATGTTCTCAAAACTATCAAAGTTTGAGTCATCAGATCCTGAGTTGAAAAGCTCAAATTAATAAAAAAAAAAAAAATTAATGCCTAATTCATTTTTTTACATTTGCTTTGTCATGTAAGTTAAATATATTTCTTAGTGGGAAGTTGTGTCCCCTCTGTCAAAATGGACTTGGTGTAAAACACATCTTAATGCAAAATATCAGTTGTAGTATCAGTGTTCAGTTTCAGATAATTCTCAGTCAATCACTTTTTAAAAAAATTTAATTTGCTATAATCAAATATGACATATTGATTGATACTGTTGATTAAAATAAATATTGGATTTATAGCAGTTCAATTAGAATTAATGAAATTTGATTTTTCTTCATTTAGATAAAAATTTTACACTCCCATAGATTAAGCAAAAAAGGAAAAAACAACTGTATTTTCATTCAATGCAATGAAAATGTTTAATATTTTTAAAAACAAATTGTGATGGATGATAAAAATTGATGCAAGAGATCCTTGTGATTTGCACTTAAGACCAGTTTCTTCCACAGCAAGTGATACCTTGTTTATGGTTGGATTGGAAGAACCAAATGATTGATTTGAATAAGTACTGTTGCAATTACATTATGTTAACAATTCACAGCCATGATTTAAATTCCCTTGAAGACTACAAAAAGCACCTGAAGCAGTTCTTTACTGTCATATCTGGGTTAAAGCTGCTCAATCCTCTCTTTTTGGCCTATGCAGACTTCAAAAGCATCTACACCTTTCAGGTGACAAATTATTTTTCACTCTTCAACCCCTTTCCCACAAATGAATGCTTGCTAGCCTCTCACTAATCTATCACTATTTCCATGGAAGATGTTCTGATAACCTATATTCCTTAGTTTCACCAGTTCAGACCTTTACAGCTAAGATCCACCATGCCATGTATATAGGGTAAATCCTCTTTAATTCCATTAGTAAGAAGGAAGTTTTGTTTGGACAGCTTCTTCACAAGAACCATTACCTTGGGGAACAGACACCTGAGAGAATACCTCTTCAATCACTTCAATCTTAATATCTTCAAGTCCAGGGTCAACCATTATTTATCCTACATATTACCATAATATGCAATTCTTACCTCCTCCTGTTACATCCATAGAACAACTGCATTCAATAACCCTCTACCTTGAGTGACTCTTGAGCTTTGTGCTGGGTAAACAATAGTATGAAAATATTCTGGGAGGATGGAATTATGAAGTTGCCTGAAAGATAGCAGATGATAGTGGAATAAAATGATTAATCTTGAAATTGTAATAGGCACATGGTCAAGTGTTTAGAATGTTAGGATTCTAAACATGAGGCCTGGTTTCAAATCTTGCCAAAATTGATTTGTCAAAACAATGACTTCGTAATAATATTGACATGGGGAGACAATCACAGTAGTCAGCACCATTTGAGATTGCCTGAAAATGGATTGGCCAAGGTCCTGCAAGTGAGATCAGGTTGGCAAAACTGTTTGGAAGCAGTCAGCACTGATGGAGAAGCTAAGTGATACTGCAGCTATCTTTCAACAGTAATTCATCAATATTATTAAACAACATGGGATCAAATGTTGACAGTTTGCATGACAAAAAAAAAAAATTCTTTATGAACATACCAAGATGCAGAAGAATATTGAAAAAATAACTGCGTTTTAAAATTTTTATTCACTCAACAGATGTAACTTTTTATAGCCCAATTTGTAAAATTTTCTGAAAAATGACATTCAAAGATCAGGTAACAAATCAAAACTGATAGTTTTAGAGTAAAATTGTTACTAGTGAAGTACTGTATTACAATGAATTTTAGAGTAAATCTAATTATCCATAAACTGAAATATATTGTTTCTGACATCTGTCTTTTACACCATTTGAACCATTGCCCTCATCTTTATTGCCATATTCACAATAGTTTGGCCATTGTACACGCCAGCCTTCTTCAGGTTATATATGTTGGAATTTCAAACTAAACACTTTATTTGGTCTATAGTGGTAGATTGTTTGAATTCCACATACTATGCCTTTTCTTGATATCTCAGTTTCAGTTAATTCTCTTTGGTAACTCAACTCTCCAAGTTTTTGTTTCCTCTGCTGTAACCAGATATTGAACTCATGACTCTTTGGGTCAAGTCACTTTTTGGATTAATTCAACCAATGCTTTTATTGGGCCAAGGTTGAAGTAATTCAAAAAGTGACTTGACCCACACAGGGCACATTGAGGGCAAGAGAAATAGGGAAAGGTAGCAAGCCACTTACCTGACAAGCTTGTGTGAATGGATGATTGAATGGCAGGTAGGAACCTTAGCAGAGAGATAATAAAATGCTAAGAATCACATGAGATACGAAGCTGTTTAGAGCCATGATCGCCTATGTCCTGAAGGGATGTGGTACATAGAAGAAGAAATTAGAGTATGTGATGTCTCTGATTTCCCTACTTTCACTTAGTGAAAGTTATTTAGTAAGCTCACTTTAGGCAGGCACTAAGCTAAATATGAGACTGAAAGATTGTATTGCACCATTCTTTCAAGTGAGTCTGCTTTTCAAATCAGCCTTCAAAATTCTGGTTTTTACTTGTGTTTGCTTCTGACAGAGATGGGGAATAGTTATCTATCCCAGCCACTATTTCATTTTGATGTCATGTCCTTTCAGGATATAAGGGATCATAGCTCTCCTCATCTTCAATCTGCATTGATATGACTGTTCTAGGGAAAGCTAGAGGAGTAATTTAATGTTGTCATCTCCATATGTCTTGAATTCATTGTTGTCTTTCTCCTAAACTGGTTGACTATGAAGGCTAAAAATGTCATAGCTGGAGAGAAAAGAGATGAATGCATGCCTTTTCTATGGTTTTTACTGTGAAATGAATGCAATAAATTTGGCTGAAATTTAAATTTAAATTAAGTTGTTGATTCCATTTTCCATGTGGATAACCATTGTGCCTTCCCAGATACTATAAACTGTCAAAGATTTTTCATTACATCATGTCACAAGTCCAGTAATACATTAGGTTTGAAGGAAGTATCACATGTACAGCAGTCATAGCAATAGTGGCCTGTCTAGAGCAAGCTAGCCGGATGTAGCCCATACCTTTTCAGGCTTGATTTGAATTCAAAGTTTTCCTTTCAGACTAGTTGCTACATCAAGGCAAGGGATCCCAATTATTCTTACTATTTAAACTGAGGTGGAGAAGAGATGAATTCTTAGCTTTCCCAAGGATATATATGCAAAGGTGAATGAAGTAAACTTGGCTGAGATTTGAACCAGGATCACCAGTTTCTCTTTCCGATTCACTGTTATACTACTTACACGTTCAAGCAGTTTTACTTAGATATAACATTTGTGGAAAGTTATAAATACAAAATTTTATTATTATTTTACCAAAGGAGTTTTAATGTTTGTTTTTTTGTAATTGGTCTAAAGGGATGTTCAGCTGGTTTTGTGAAAGTGTTCTCTTACAACACATCTTTTACATACATTTTGTTTATTTTTGCTGTTGTCTTATTGGTGGGTGTATATCTTTGCATTGTGGGTATATAACAGCTCATTCCATGGATGTGCATCTATCTGAGAGCTTGCTTTATGTGTATATGTGTATAAGACTTTGTTATTGTGTGTATCTGTATGTTGGTTCTTGTCATCATGGACCAAGGGTTTCATTCTTGCCCCTCCTCTGTTCAAGACACATTATATGTTTTTCTATTTCTTGAACAAAGACTTTTCACACTGATTTCATTTTTTTTCGCCCTAGTGACACTGCCAAACCCTCATTCAACACTGTTCTATTGTGGTAAGCATTTCTCTTGTTTCTCAACATGTAATTATGATGACTTTATATTCTCAAGTTGAGTTGTTATAATTTTATTTTTAGTGGGAGAGACAAGAGGGAGAGTAAGGTGTGCAGAGTAAAAAGAGAGCAAAATAGAGTGAAGCGCAAACAATCAATTTGTTCCATTTGTTTATTGATTTGTGTTCATATTCGTCTGATTTTACATCAATTATTCTCAGCTGAAATCTCATTCGGCTTTTAATATTCAAAGCCTGTCAAGAGAAGGAGAAGGTTAGTGAGACAGGAAACATAAAAAAAGATATAAGAAAGAAATGTCAGAAAAAGGAATGAAAAGTCTGTGAAACAAGAGAAAAGAGAACAGAAAAAGGAAAGATATAAAAATAGACAAATTAATTAGAAGATAGGTGATAGTAGAGAGAAAAGTAAGCAGAGTAATATATATATATATATATATATATATACAGAGAGAGAGAGAGAGAGAGAGAGAGAGAGAGAGAGAGAAATGTCAATCAATGAGATACTTGGAAGAAAAAGAGAATGATTATGAAATGAAAGAAGATAGTAAAAGAGAAGAGGAGAGATAGGCAAAGAGAAAAGAAGGCTACATTAGGAAATATATAGAAAAATAGAATTTGAAAAAGACATGAGAAAATAACAAGAGATGGTGAGATTAAGAAAGAGAATGAAGTAGAATGAGGAGGAAAAGAGTATAAGGCAAGAGAGAGATGGTTAAATTAGGAAGGAAAGCAAGTAGTAAGAGAAAGGCAGATAAAAGGGTAAGAAAAGAGAGACGGAGAGAGAGAGAGTAGAGTTAGATTAGAAAGAACTGAAAGCGTGTGAGTTAAGAAATGTGTAAGAAAACTGAATGAGAGAGAGAGAGAGAGAGAGAAGCTGAGAGGGAGAAAAAGAATTATATTGTTTGTCAAAGAGTGTGATTGTTAGAGAGAGGAAGCAAATCATTTCCACTGGTTTGAACTACAATGAAATAAATCGTCATCAAATGGGAAAAAGTAAAAGAATAGAAAGTGCCTGCTGCATGAATGAGTTCCACCCGATACGGGCCAATCAATCACGTGTTAAAATGTCCATTATATCTGTTACTGCAGTACAAGATCCACTCACAAAGATATTGAACCTCAAGAGTGATTTCTAATGGAGGCATTTGTTTTGTTAATTCCATCCTGGGAATATCTTTGATAATTCTGGCGCTTAGGATTCTATCTGGCAGGTTGTGATTGTTTTAATGTGTCAAAACTGAAGATGTGACAAACCCCAAAGACATGGTTGTTGGGTGGCTAGAGAGCAGATGTGAGTTGTCAGAAATGAGCTCAAGGGACAAGATAGGTGAAGAGAAGAACAGGTGATGTCAAGCAAGTATCGGACTTGATGACAGGATTGAAAATTGGCATTTAAGAGCAAATCTTGTCAGGGAATAAAGAGCATTTTAAATAATATGACTTTTTAGCTGGATCTATATTTATAATTATACTGAGATAAAGTATGTGTATGCGTGTGTGTAAGCATAAATATAAAAGGATTGGCACAAATAAAAATATATATATATTTAGTGTGTACATAATATAACCGATCATCACAAAAGCAATAGTAGCAAAATGCTTTATGTGAGCTAAGAGAAAAAAAATCTAGAGTGGAGTGATTTAAAATCCAACAGATGCCAACAGCTCTAATACAGAGGGTGACTAAAAAGTAACTCTCCATTTTTAAATACTTATAATTTATTTATTAACTATAATTTTAACAAGAAATGGATATGAGAGGAAAGAGTTTAGCATGAGGTTTTATTTAAAATTTGATATGGGCACCAGATTTCGCTACCAACTTCTCAAGCTGCCCAGGAATTGTGACAACTGATTTCACCAGAAACTCTTGTGGTATGGAAGACATAAATTCTTGTATTCACCCTTCAAGTTCTTCCAAAGTCTTGGTTGGGTATAGTAGACCTTTAACCAATACCAAAGAAAAAAGTGACAGGGGTGTTAAGTCAGGACTGCTAGCTGGTCACTCATACATAAAATAGGGAGTTACTTTTCAATCACCCTGTATATAAATAAAAAACAACACTTTCTGGTCATTTGTTCTAATAAGGTAATTTAAGTTATTGCCCCTCTTATCCTCAAAAATCCTAACACATTTTACTTACATTTGAACCTAAAGAAGCCAAATCTAACACACATTAGTGAAACGTGTCATTAAAATGCTTTCCAGATACTATTTTCATCTTACTAACATCTATATTTATATCTATATCTACCTATCTATATATATGTCTATATCTTAAACAACACCTGATGATTAGAGTTGTGCTACCAGATAGGAACAGAATGTATATTTATTATTAGTATAAATTTTAGTTCTGTTGTTATACATCAAACAGTCCTTTATTACTGCCAGCACTCAATGGATAATATTTTATATGTTCTCATTAGCCAATTGAGCGCCATAGAGAAAGGGTAATTTTAAAAACAGTGGCTGCTGCTGCTATTAATGCATCACTCTTCAATTATGAATTGAGCACTCTTGGCTACTGGTGTTTGTAAACATCTTGTATATAATATGTTAAAAAATTTACCTTTCTCTGGAGTGTGCTGATAGCTTAGGGGTGGAATCTCTGACTGATGCCAAATTGGTTGAGTTTTGATCCTGGCTTGAAGCAATCGGATGTCTAGCCACACTGATGAGCTGTGATACAGCAAAACAGGCTATGTTATCATTAGCTGATTAAGCACTATAGAGAAAGGGTAATTTTAAAAATCAGTGGCTGCTTCTGCTATTAACATACTGCTTTGCAATTACAAATTGAGCACTCTTGGCTACTGGTGTTTGTATACATCTCATATATAATATATTAAAAAAATTCCCTTTTTCTGTCATGTGCTGATAGCTTATGGATAGAATTTTTGACTGATGCCAAATAAAGTCAAATCTTGATCCTGGCCTGAAGCAATCAGAGATCTAGCCACACTGATCAGCTGTGATACAGAGAAATAAGCTTGTATGTGGATGATTATATATATATATATATATATATATATATATATATATATAATGTGTGTGTGTGTGTTTGTGTGCTAAGGTGTCCATTGCTGATCTTCTCACAGAATGCAACATTGGTGGAATTGAGACTTTCCTGATGCAGTCACAACTTTGATCGACTGATCATCTTGTTGCAAGGATGAGTGATGAGAGAATAATTAAGGTCCTCATATATAGCCAGCTTGACAGTGGATAAAGGAATGCTGGATGGCTCAGGTATAGAGACAATCTAAAACGTGCCTCATATTAACTTTGAGCATGTTGCTCTGGGTGGAAATAACTGGAGATATTTGTGCAAGAGTGATATCAGAAATTTCAAAATCAGTCATATTGACTGGCTAAGAGATGAAAACAACAGTGAAAAGCATCAGAAAATATTCCTGTGGCTATGTCCTGAGATCCTTGCTGTTGCAGACTTGTATTCTGATCACTAGTATAACAATACAAACATAAAAACTGAATGTGGTTGTTGGGTCCTCATACAAAATCGACGGGAGAGTCCATCATGTATGATACAAATATAATTTTAAGGTTGTGCTATATTTATGGGTAAAATTATTCACTATTAGGGATAGAGTGTTGGTAAATATAAAATTGGACACTGAAGTGAATATCGAGCAGTGATAGTCTGTTTCATGGTTGAATGCAATTTGCAGGCCATGTCATATAGCCTTTTGAATAAATTATATATATATATATATATATATATATATATATATATATATATATATATATTTTTAAATTGGGATCAAATATGTATTAAAATCTGGCTGAATGAAAGGATAAGGAACAAATAGGAAAGGTTTATAAATTTAACATATTTTGCTTTTTAAATAAGCCTCATTATAACAGAGAGAGGTTGACGCACATGAATGCACACATGCAAATATAACGTTTATTGATTGAAGATGGAAAACACGATCTTCCGTGAAAGTTACAAACTGTGTCAGCACTATTAATAGGAAAGAATCTAGAACAATGATATATGAAACCTGAGACGGCTGATGGATAAAGAATAAATTTCAAATCGGGTTGGTGAGGACTTGTTTATAAACAAATGCAAAAGGGCAGGAAGCGATGTTTAATTTGGGTCATTAAAAATAAAGAAAAAATAGATGAAAATGATATTTTTGATAAAAACATATTGAAGTAAATTGGACCGGGGAGGTAAGATCAGTGTATGTTTACCGCTAGCGAAATCTGATCTAAACATAAGTTGTATCCGCTGAATTTGGTCATCGAAAAGACAATTGAAATGAACATTGAACTAATTAATTTAAGAGATTTGAAATAGATCTAAATTTAAACTTTGCTTATGGCGACACTCGTGTTAAGCGCGTGAACAACCTGGCTTATAACCTTCAGTTTGCTATATAAACGCGAGTTTTGCTGAGTTGGGGAGACTTGGGCGTTAGACGAGAGTGATGTTGAGAGAGTGAGACTGTCGTTGCAGTGAGTCGGTCCAGTGGCGAGTCAGAGATAAGGACTACAAGAAATATCATCGTCGTTGTAGCAGTCGCATTGAAAAGTCGCTGAAACTTAACATTTGTCACTTACGACAACCAACTGAAAAGCTACACTTCCACGTAGGGCTGGAATTACGTGTCACATATCCTCCCAAGTTGATTTGGAACGAGTTAATCACACACACACACCTCTCTCTGTTGGGATAATTGGTAGAGGAGTGGTCCTCTGTTCTTATGTTAATTGCTTTTCTATCCTTTCTGTAAACTCTTTCTACTGTTGTTGTTTTCTTATATAAAAGACATCAATATTTTACCCATTGTTGTTCGGCTTCTGCAGATATTATTTCCTTGTTTGCCACATTCTAATTTTCCAGCTGCCCACCCTCACAGCCGTGTCTACATACCCAATCGACCGTGAACGTATGGACAACATCCCGCTTACTGGATCTAAAAACTAACACAACGTGGACAGCAGGCGGAACTTGGCCAGTGACCAGTCAAACAATCTACGGGTACTTAGGGAGCGTGCGGTCAGCTACCCCTGAGTTCAGTTCAGACCGAGTGGGCGCCTCAACCCAAAGAGGAAGATGCCGGAGGTTGAGGAGCTGAAGGGACAAGTGGTAGATCATCAGAAAATGAAATATGGAGGAGAAACAAAATTATAGTAATTTTTTTTATTTTTATAGAGTTTGTTTCTCCTTGGTTAAGCAGACTCCACATGTCAAGCAAAGTTTGTGTGCATAGTTTTTATGTGTTTGTATATTACAATTCTAGTTGCTCTATGTGGGAAATGAGACCTTAACACCAATCTAGTAATGTGGTTAAAAGTCTAGGTAACAAAGAGGAAACTTCATCAGAAAAATTACCATGAAGATATCTATAGAAAAGGCACATGGAAGCTATGTTACAGAGTGAAAGTGACTGAAGATGCCAGGTCAGGACCAATAACATTGCAAATTATTCTTTATATTTTATATAGACGCACTAAATATATAGCAGAAGCACCAGACCAGATGTGGCAGTAATATTCAATGCATGGATGAATTGTAAACTTATAAATGTGTAAGATAGATTATAGCAAGAAAAATTGTCTAGTATGACACAATAAACAAACTTTCCTAGCAGCAGATAGCTATGTTATATTGTGTAAGATAAATATGATTCACTCAATATACTGTTGCCCAACAATGAAAAACAAATTAAAGTAAATGAATATCCAAAGCAACAAATTTGAGTGATATAAGTCTGTGCTGCACCTACAATTTTATCCTAAAGCATCAACTTTGGATGCTGAGAAAAATAGTATGCATGCTCTTCTTAATGTTTATAAATACTTATTGACAAGTAATTAGAAGTGACTATAAGAAACATCAAGGAACATAAGCAATAAATAAATACAAATCAATCACTTAAAATAAATTACTATGACCATTTAAACTTTGTGTACACACACACACACACACACACACACACACACACACACACACACACACACACACACACAGAGGTTGCAATGGATAAATTGTCGTCTAAATTATGCAAAAAATGAAAATAGCACTGACGTCACATTTTAACAGATATGTTTACCAAAATTACACAAAAATATCTTGAAAGAGTAAATTTATTCAATAATATCACTATTATTATTATTTCAACCTTGGCCTCCAGATGACTTTGGAATCTCCTGCATCTCTCTTGGATGGTCTTCTTGTTTATGTTAGGGAATGCTGCCATAATTCTTGCCTTCAATTTACCTTTAACATGTTACAACGGGTTTTGTTGGTCTCTTGCTCAACTGTGCCCCACACATAATAATCAAGTGGGTATAGTCTGGACTGTTAGGTGGCCATATGTAGAATATTTTCTAGAAAAAAATTTTCAAAAATAATTTCATTAATTTGTGAATAAGTCTTGAAAATTTTATTAAAATCCAAGAATTATTTGATTTTGGCAAGAATTTCCAAATTAATGTGTCTGTGCAAAAAGGGGTGAAAATTTGCTATGCTAAATTAAAAGTTAGTAGTACAATTGTTGACACAAGAAAAACAAGTTTATTAATCAAAATTTCGAATGTTCAAAAAAGGAGTAAAAAATTTAATCAAATATACAAACCTTCTTTTATCCTTCCTCTTAATAAGAACATAAAGATTTTGACGATAAAACTGTTTTCATTATGTTTGGATCATGTTTTTGTCATGGTATGCTGATTTTTTTTTATTTAAACTGAATATGTAAATTTTTTTTATGGGAATGTTCTGATAAATTTCAAAAACAGTCAGCATATTGTGACCAGGTTCATAATTGATACTTTAGTTGGATTCTTTTATTATTATTATTATTAATGTTTCCATTATTTTTAATGTTTTTTTTTTTTGCATGTGGTGAGTCTTATGGTTGTATTTTCCCCCAGTATATTGCAGAGAGTCTTACAATTGCTTACTTTTTAGAGAGAAATAATTTTTTGGATCTTTTCTGTTAATTCACCCCAAATAATGTAAAGTTACTTATCGCAAATATTAATTCACCCCCAAAAAATTACAAATTTTAAATCAAAGTTTTTTTTTTTTATTAATTTTTTAGTAATCTTTTGAACTTATAAGTTTTAAATCAAAATTTGTATAGCTTACCTCACAATAACTCCAACCCTCAGAATTAAAAAATTACCAAAAATCAGGGAGTTATTCACATTTCGTAAGTGCGAATGATATTTGAGGTGCTTACAAGGAATTCTTTACAATTTAAAAAAAAAAAGAAAAGAAATTCTGTTTTTGGCTTGTTTATTGGGGTGGGTGCAAATGTTGACCTCCACACTTCAAAATAGTGCACCTGAGTCGCCCATATTTGGGGGTGATCGCAAAGGTGAACCTAACTGGAGAGCAATGGAAGGGCTTGCTCTAGGAGAATTTGGTGTGAAAAAATTAAAGAATATCGGACGAGAGGATAAATTCTCATGAGGAAATTTTCTCACTCATTCATAAAATTAAAGTGGCATGTGTTTCTACTTGTGGGATTTTTGTATAACGAAGTGTTTGTATTACTGGATTCTACGAATGGGGGATTTTGACTAAGTTCGTAAGTAAATTTAAAAACAGTTTTTTCAAATGTAGTTTTGAGATTTTTGATTTCTTTTTTATCTTCAGCTAAAATAAAAATATCATTTATATATGTCCATAAAAAGCACAGTCTGAATGAATTTCTCATGCTAAGCTAACAATATCATTTTAGTTTGTTGAAAATATTACCATTATGGCCGTAGATAGGGACTAAAAAAGTTGTGCAAGCATGCAGTATTTTCCAGAGAATATTAGGTTTATTGATGGATGAAAGTGGAATTGAATTATGTTTTTTTCTTAAACAGAGTTAGTTTCATTAACAGGGATGTTTTTTCAGCATCAATTGAGGATAAAATCAGGGCCGGTGTAAAGGCCTTGGGCCCATCTCTGATTTTTGTAACCTAATTATGTACTGTACATAATGGATCATATGCAATATAGGTGAACAATTCAACTAGAAAAATTAAAAATAAATAAAATGTATCTAAATTCTAAATAGAAATTAGAGACATGTCAGATTATTCCGTCTTATTCTTAAATCAATATTTTACGGCAATTTTTAACATCAACTGGAGATTCTTCTTGTTAAAAAGTTGAATTTAACTACTAACACATTCAACATTATGGATCAAAAAATAGTGAATTTTATCAGCATTTTTTCAAGACTAAGCATAAGCAAAGACCCAGACGTCAAAATCTGACGAAATGTTTCATCCTGTAATAGTCAGTTGTGCTGAGTTTAATTTGTAACGTAAAGGTAGAAAAATGTTGATAAGATAGCGAGGGTCACAAAAAACAAACAGTCGTCAGTAAATCGGTGTTAGGATCTGTGAAATAATCTATCCTAGTGGATATACAGATTTATGTATTTTAACATTTCCATGTAGATACCTCCACTAATTTTCGATAGCCTAAGGTTTAAATGAATTTCTAAATGAAGCTTTCTTTTTAGCTTTAATTGAAAGTGAAATGATTAAATTTACTATTTCCAGTAAGCAAAATACTCTGCTCTATTTCAAATGGAAATTATATTATTGGAATCTCAACTTTTTGGTTGCTTTCAGTAAAATCATTAAAATTGGCAATTTTGACACATTTGTAAACAAAAGTTAATTCTCACTTTTAAAAATCTTCCAAAAATAAAATATACTTTTTCAGTTTTCTGAAACTTTATTTGAGGAATATTAGCTAATTTAAAGTATAATTAATCTGATTTGAAACAAATATTATTTACTTTAAGTTGAAAATAACAGAGAAATGGTTTCTTAGAAGGAACAGCAGCAGTGATTTACGAAAATGACAGGTGAGCACCATTTTTATATAATTTTAAGTAATCTTAAAAAAGTTTAAAAATATTCTCCATAATCTAATTTTAGGAATGTTGACTTTAAACTTACTATCGTCATTGCTCTTATTTTCTGATAATGTCATGTATGGTTGACCTTACTTTCAAAAAGGGTAATACATGAGATTGTTTGATGTTATAAGTTTGTTAACAGATTTTTTAAGGTCTCAGTGGTAATTTCATTTAATTTAGTAAATTTCAATGACGTGTTCTAAATTCTTATAATAACCCCATTTATCCAAAATTACATGTGTATTACTATTAGCTTTATCAGCTCTTCTGATGACAATAATTGTTTTTTTAATTATTTTTTGGCAATTTTGAGGTATTTTTGTTAGAATAGTCCAGGTAGAATAGTCCTCTGCCTTGAGATCTTTTAGATAGAGTTGTATTACTTATCAAATTTAAGTTGAGGCAGTGATTGGTGTAGAATTTAATTTCTGTCTGTGTTGTGAGGAGGTCAAATTTGAGCTGGAAATGGCAATTTGGTCATCAGTTAATTTAGGTTGGATAGGTTTGTATTTTTCACTGCTATTGAGAAGTAGAATATTTCCTTAATATAAGTTGCAAAGCTTTTTAGTTTTGAGCAATGACTTGTCCATGTTTAAGTTCATTATCATCATTAATACTTAAGTTGATGTTACTGTGCTTCCCTATATTTGGGTTCATTCAAGGGTTTTTTAATATTTCATTGTTTTTTTATTTCATATTATTTTCATGGATTTCATATTTAATTGTGAAACAAGTTTTTTTTTTCTGAATCTTGTCATGTTACTTTCCTTGATGGTTGCTGAGTCATGTAATTTAATAATTGTGTATTTGGGCAGCAATCCCTCTTTTATACAAGTTTCATTGAAGACGACTGACAAGGCGCAGTGATTAAGCATTTTATTACAGTTTTCTTGAATTTGTAAAAGTGATTTCTTTTCTGGGAGTAGTGTACAGATGTACATAATGTCCAAATTATCTTTAAATCCAAACACTTTCAAATAATCTATTCACCATTATCAAGGATGGCTGGCCAAATACACACATACACACACACACACACGTATAAAAATGAAAGATGGCTGATGCTAACCTCCAGAAAAATGACACATTGCACCTTCTCAGGCTAACATTCTTGGCTGACATGAAGTGGAAAGACTATATTGAATCAATTGCTAGGTCAGCTGCTAAGAAAGTTGGTTCACTGTGTTGTGCTAGACATTTTTTTTCTCCAGAATCGATCTTACATATCTATAAGTTTACCATTCATCCATGCTTAGAATATTACTGCCATGTATGGTCTGATGCTCCTGTTATATATTTAGAGATTCTTGATGAAATCCAAAGAAGAATCAGCAGTATTACTGGACCTGACCTGGTGTGCCAGCTTCAGTCACTTTCCCACCACCATAAAGTTGCCTCCCTGTGCCCTTTCTGTAAATGTTTTTTATGGTAGTTGTTTGGCTGAGCTCTTCACTATGGTACCTAGACTGTATGAATTTAAGTGCAGTACTAGACTGGCAACAAACTCTCATCAGTTTACAGTTGAGCTGGCTAGATGTAACTATAAGTTCTATGCTGACAGTTTCTTTTCTTGCATTTTTTGCTTGTGGAACTCTCTTCTAGCTTCATGCTTTCCAGTCAACTTTAATCTTCAAAAATTTCAATGCAATGTCAATCACTTTCTACTGTCCTCCTAATTATTCTTCTTTTATTCTTGCTCCTTAGTAATGTTTCTGTTTTTTAATTCTTCCTCATTCAGTTAGCCCTAATGTGCTAGTGACTTCACTGCCTTGCTTGGAGTGAAATCAGTTAAAATAATCAACATAATCTGTAGCATAATGATGAAAAAAACATTTGTTTTACTTAACAAATTTTTTCTTTATTTGATGTCATGTTGGACCACCATTTTATTCCTCCAAAATTGCTCACAAAATATTTCCCAGGACTTATATGTGTAAAGCTGAGATATAGGTTATGTAGGCTAATGTTGATTCTTGCACCATAGATTACCAGATCCTTTACCTGACCTAAGTCCATATTAAATGTTGCATTAAGCCACAGGAGACACATTTACTTTAAGATTTCATTTCTAGACTGGTAGATATTTATTTCACTGTTAAAAAAAAGGGGACGTCTATGCAAACAGGTGTAGCCACTAAATGTAACATTTATAGTAATAAGAAATAATGTCAGATTAAAAAGATACATTAATTTTTAAAAAAATAAATTTGTTTCCATATTCAGGTTTGATTCAAGTCAAAAGTTACATTGTCTTTATTAAGTCTTTTAATCTCAAGGGAAGTAGACATTAATTTCACTGTTTAAAAACAGGGACATCTACTCAAGCACGTGTACACACTAAAATGTTTATATCATTATGAAATAATGTCCAACATAAAAATTTATTGTTTAAAAATATCTATCTATCTATCTATCTATCTATCTATCTATCTATCAAATAAAAATTGAAAATGGCTAAAGAAATGGCTGAAAGCACATGACACAATGGACAATACAGACAATTTTTGCCCACCCTTATTTCCACGAAATGAAAAAATGTAAGAATGCTGATAAAATTAAATAAAAAATAAATTAAATTTTCCTTGATTGTTATATTCAACGAAACATTTAAAAGAAAGATTGCTATCCAAATATACATGAATATATATATATATATATATATATATATATATATATATAGAGAGAGAGAGAGAGAGAGAGAAAGAAAGACATACAGACAGACAGAGACAGATGGAGAGAGAGAACAGGTAAAAAAAACCGTGAGTAAGTAATCAAGTAGATCCTATTAATATAAAATATTAAAACTGATCGACAAAAGATAGATCAATGTCTCAAATCTTCAAGTGGAGCAGTCAGAAGTGGTACTAACATTCTTTCTTATATATACCCCCGCAGATAAAAATTGCATGGAATAAGATCTGGTGACCTGGGAGGTCACAGATGATGAACAAGATTCGGTTTCCCACAAATTATAACAATTTAAATTATTTACACAATCTGAAACAAAAAACATCAACAAAAGCATGTAAACAAGATTGGAAAACAATTTCATTTATTTTAATAACTGTTGAACCTTTTCTTATCTAGTAATGTAATGAATGTGTTTCTGTCTCTTAAAGACTATTTTTAATACTTTTTAACTCCTTTGAATTTGAATTCATGTATATATGTAAATACAAATGATTTATTTAACAGACTGTAGTGGACACAGCCTATTCTCCAGACATAAGCAACATAAGATTGCTTGTGCTTTATACAAGACACTCAATCTGTGTGGACTGGGTGATGTCGCACGTAACCAAAAATCTGTGTAGCGATCTTGGTAGACCCAATAAAAGCCAGCTTTTGTTAACACTGGGGATGGACTTGAAGGGACACTACCAGTGGGACAGGAGTGAATTACAGCAACTCAGTAACAAGCTATTTTGACAATATTGCAAACTTATACCAGAGTTTGATGGCTCAGTGTCTGGGCCAGATGTGGTTGAATGGATCGACAAGGCGTAACTTGTTTGCCAGATGTGTGAAGTAAAGTGGCCAGAACATGTGATTCCTCTAAGACTGTCTGGTGGGGCATTTACTGTCTATTAGCAATTAAGTGAAGAGGAAAAAGCAGATGTTGAGCACATAAAATTGGCTCTTTACACAGTGTTTGTGACAGACAGGTTTGTTGCATATGAACAGTTCTCTGAGCAGCACCTTCAACCAGAGGAATCCATTGATGTGTACTTGGCAGAACTATGCAAACTGGCTATATTGTTCTTGGGTATCAGCGACCATGACGTGGCATGTGCTTTTGTCAAGGAGTTGCCAAATCGCATGAAATGGCTCCTTCTTGGATGGAGGTATTGATCATTGAACAAATGCTTGCTTGTGCCTGAGCAGTAATGAAAAATAAAGACTTGGCAGTAGCAGCAGCGCAAAGGGTACCCCAAAGGACTATGCAATCTCCTTGTAGGGGTTCTAATGACATAATTTGTTGTCAATGCAATGGCCTTAATCACTTCACTAAAGATTGCAAAAGTCTGCTCAGCAGACACAGAAAGCCTTGTAACTGTTGTTATACCTGCAATAAAATAGGCTATGTATTCCAATGTATAGTTATCATTCATTACAGAGGTGCTCACTCCCTGACCTTGATAGACTGTGGACATATCTGTTTTTCCATTTGGTGACCTCTCTGACAAGAAGATTCAACAACTGTGATCCAGAGTTTTAACTCTATCTTTTTTGAGAGGGGCTCACCTAAAGAGATCTTGACAGATAACAATACAGCATTTAAGAGCAGGAGCTTTAGAATGTTTGCTGAGAGGTGGGGTATATTCCTGCATTTCCAATGTGCATATGTGTCATTTGGAAACAGCATTGTTGAACCTCACAGATCCATAAAGTGGATTACTGCCAGAAAGCAATGCTCTGTCCAGGAAGCAGTTTACTGGTACATTATGTCAAAGGATGGTGTCTGTGGTGCAACTGCTCCAGCAAATGCTTTGTACCAGTATGACGTCCAAGTGAAAAGTGTCAACATGATTGCTCCACTGGAGCCTGAGTCTGAGCAAAGTATATACAAGAAAGGGGATGTCATACTTGTAAGGAGTCTGCTGAACAGATGTATTCCATTTTCCTCAATTCTGTGGAAGACAAACCTATTGCATCAAGTGACAATGAGATGTACATACCTGTAATGAAGGACAAAGATGAACATTCAACTGATGTTGATTTTAACCAACTGAGTGACAGTGATGACAATGAAGTTTGGCAGATTGTGACAGGGCTGCCTCAAGATGAAAGTGAGACTGCTGAACTGCATCTTGGAACAAAGAACAAAAGCAAAAACACAAATCTGCTGTCTGTGTGATAGTGAGATTGGTAGGAGGTGTGTAGTGGACACAGCTTCTTCCTCCACCCAGTGTAAGTGACATAAGATCACTTGTGCTTTGCACGAAAGACTCAATATGTGCAGACTGGGTGATGTTTCATGTGACTGAAAATCTGTGTAGTGACCTCACTAGATGCTATAAAAGCCATCCTTTGTTAAAATCAGGGACAGACTTGAAGGGATGCCACCAGTGGGACAGGAGTGAAATATGGTAACTCAGCAACACAGACATACCCATGTTTTCTCTAATTTTTTTTTATTGTTTTGATTTTGGATGTTTGGATATTTAATATAAAAACCTGGATGACTGAATTTCCTATAGTCGCTTCACAAGAGAGAGTGTTAGAATTGCTTTGTGCACAAATCAACACTAAAAGACTTTTTGTGCCTTGGTGAATTGTTTACAATGTCAAGAAGATCTCAAACATGAGCAATGGTACCCAGTGTTCATGAATGCTAAGAAACTGGAAAGTTGTAGGAAAGTGCTCAGGTACCTCAAGAATTGTAAGTCCACTGTTAAAATATTCTCTGAAAAGAAAATCTTCATGGTCAATGCTGTTTTGAATGTTCAAAAATTACTACTGTCAAGGGCACCTAAAATATCAAATATCAATCTCTTGGGTATCATAGCCTCCAACAGGAAAATGATGTGGGTGCTGATGTATAGTACAAGGCTCTGAGGTGCCATGTTTTGCCATGACTCAAGACCAACTACCCAGCAGGCTAGTTGACTTCTCTAAGTCAACAAGGTGCATAAGTTCTGCAAAGTTAACTTTAAACATTTAAAAATGGGTACAAAATTTAATAATAGCAATTAAAACAGACATGTTAAAACAATAAGAGGAAAGAAAAACAAAAAGGGAGTAGTAACAAAGGTTTACATGACTGTAAATTTGTATAATATAAATACAAAAGAAATGTTTTGGCTATTGTATGCTCCGACCTTTTCAGGTGATATGCACTGGAATTTCAAAACAAACCCTTTATTTAGTCCACAGCCTAGTTGAAATAATCCAAAAGTGAGTTGACCCAAAGAGTTGTCAGTTCCTAACCTGGCCACAGTGGAGGTGAACAAAAACTTGGAGAGTTGAGTCACTAAAGGAAAATAACTGAAAACTGAGATATCTGAAAAAAGGCATGGCACGTGAAACTAGAACAGTCTACCCCTCCCCCCAACACCCTCATGGACTAAATAAAGAATCTGGTTTAAAATTCCAACATATATCACCTGAAGAAGGCCAGAGTGTATAACGGACAAAATGTGAATATGATAATAAATATGAGGACAACAGTGTGAACAGGTGTAAATAGTTACAATACTTAGACATAAAGACAGAGGAAGAAAAAAGTAGCTTAACTGGTTTATCAATTCTCTCACATCAGCGTCTAGTCAAGAATGAGAATTATGCACAGAGACTAAGATGAGAAAGACTAATGACTAGATGTTTATAATAAATATATGAACATTAAAGGTTAATTATATTAAAGCTTAACAAACACAAGTTCTGGTTATGGAGGGATGGCTAGCAGGATTAATATAAACTGACTCTACAACCTTAAAGAGAAAATCAGAGTGAGCCTTCTTCAGTACTAAAAGATGCCTTGGTTGTAGGGCTGGGTACATTGATGGTTGTTTAATAAATGCTCAGTTATTGCCTAGCCAGATGTGTTAGCAAAGTGACAAAACTGCCCTTTTGAATATTGGCTGGTATGTGTTGATTAATTTTTACTTTGCTAATTTCTGATCAGCAGAATTCTTGTCCTCCCCTTGCCCAGACCTGAACCTGTAAGATGACATCATATGGGACATTATGAAACAGGTTACAAACAAGCCTTCACACCACAACATCAATGTCTTCAAGGCTAACATCAGGGAGGAGTGGGCCAAGATGTATAAAGACTTTGTGGTTAAGAATGGTGTAGTAATTTTAGGTTGTGTTGAGTCTATAATTGAAAACAATGGAAACCACATTAAATAAATTATTTCTTTTGATATTATCTATAAGTTTTGATAATATCCTTTTCTATTAATAAACCTATTTATACTTAATAAATGAGTTACAAAGCTTCACTGTGCCATCCATTATTTATATATATTTATTTATTTATATATACATTTATTTATTTATAATCATTGTCTAAACATTTTTTTTTTTTTTTAAACTGTGTGAATTACATCTATTGGCATGTACATTCATGAGATTTCATAAAGAAAATGTGCCCTTTGGCACATTTTATATTTGTATTAATCTCTCTCTCTCTCTCTATATATATATATATATATCTATCTATCTATCTATCTGTCTATATATATATATATATATATACATATATATATATATATATATATATATATATATATATATATATATATATATATATATGGGATTAACAAATGTTGTATTTATTAATCTGATAGATTTTATCACTTTAAACATTATTTTTAGTGGATACTCATATTTGAGTAGCCATTCTGTTTATTAAACAGTGCATTTATTTATTTTCATCTACCGGCCTGAATATTCAAGAAATCTTATTATGGAAAACAAATTTAAAAAAAAAATTTTCCTTAATAAGATTTCTTAGTAAGGCTAGTAAATGAAAATAAATAAATATACTGTTAAAGAAATTGGTACAGCTTGGTTGGGATGCCCTAACACACCCACTGTATTCCCTTGGTCATGCATCTGCTAATGACTACTTATTTTGATCTCTACAAAATTCACTCAATAGAAACAACTACAATTCTCTGGAAACATGTAAAAAGCAATTAGAGCAGTTCATCACTGATAAAGATGTCAAGTTCTAGGAGGATGGAATCATGAAGCTGCCTCAAAGATGGCAAAATTTAGTGGAACAAAATGCCACATAAGTGACTGTTGTCATTGTCAGCATCCACTCACAACTGAGCATCAGGATTGTCATCCTGTCTCCTTATTCTCTTTCTCTGCTCTGGTGATAGTGGTGAAGATGGCCATGAAGGCCCAGACTACACATGAAGATTTATGAGCAGGAGTGTGTGGGTGGTGGACATGACTAGTCAAGCCAGGACCTCCTGACAGCATGTTGCAGATACTCTTCATGTTGATGTTTGAACTTTAAATTCTCAGTCCCCACTCAGATTGTTTAATTCCAGGAAGGCCAATTTGCAGCAACAATTTTCCAGGTTTCAGGATTGATGTTGGCCTGTGTCTTCAACTGATCCTTGAAGCATTGTTTTGGGTCTCTGCATAGCCTCTTGCCACTGGTGAATTCTCAAAAAAGTATGATATGTGAGAGTCATTGCATGCATTGTGGACACATAACCTGCCTAGCAGAGGCTATGTTGAAGGATGGTAGCCCTGATGCTGGGGAGAAATGTCCAAGAGAGGACCATATTGTTGGTGATGTGCCCCTCCCAACTGATATGAAGGATTCTTTGGAGTTTTGTTTGCGGGAACCACTCCAGATTTCCTGACAATACAAAGTCCAAGTCTCACAAGTATACAGTAGGGTGGAGAGGACCACAGCTTAGAAGACCATGATTTTAGTTTTTATGATGAGGCTGGCTAATGAAAACGTGACTATAAATTCTATAAAGAAACATCTAAATATTGTCTTTGAAAATTCCTTTAAAAATGCTGCAGACTTTTGATTTTTGCTGTTTTTAATATAAGGGTTAGTATAAGGATAATTTTTTACTATTATACAGTAGAATTTTTTTGTTTAGTTTGATTTTATAAATGATTTCATCCTATTTTGATACTGTTTATCTGAAAAGAAAAGCATCTGAAAAAAAATTGATGCTGCATAAACAAGGTCAATGTGTGCTTCTCTAAAACAATCCTGGAGATATCACCCTACAAAAAAATAGCTCTATGACCATCTACCACCCAGCTTACAAGTAATCCGAGTAAGAAGACCACGGTCTGCAGGCCATTCCTGGAGAAATAAGAATGAGCTGATTACCAAAGTGCTTCTTTAGAAAGTAAAACTGGAATGCACTAATGTAGGTTGTCACTTCAAAACATACATCAAACTATTATGTGGTGATAAGATTATAAGATTGCCATGAAACCTGTAGAGTCAAGAAAATTCATGCAACCAACAAGACATGTGAGAGAGATTTTTATGCCAGTTACTTTTAACTTAATTGTCTTTATATTAATGTAATAGGTGATAGTAATATCACAGTATTGGGAATATCCTCAAATAATGGAGTTAATAATATAAAATCACATCAGGTACACCAGATAATGGGAGAACTATAGAAGAAACATTTATTCTCTTGTTCATATTTCCCCCATTATGAGCATTATTATATCCATGATATAATAACACCTTATTCCACGGACAGAAAGGAATAGATGAAAGAAAAAAAAATGACAAACATGCTTAAGTCTCAGAGTTCTGCTAAGTTCTATACAAAATTATATATACATATTTACACATATCCCATTTAGAGAAACTATAAAATGCATGCAAGAACAAGCAGAGTGAAACAGGAATGAAAAAAGTGAGTCTTAATATTGAATAATTCTGAATGGGAACTGGAGCTGCGAGATATTTATCTGTATCTGGCAAAGATTATTCCCAAAGGGAAATGGCACTATGGGCTTACAAGCTGCACCATGTGCTGGAAATGGCAGATTTAGCCTCAGCCCAGGCTAAGAGGCCCAACCTCAAAAAACAATTGCCTGGTTTGACTCCTGGAAGCTGACTACTTTTGTCATTGTAAGAAGTGACGCCACTAAATGGCTGTCATGTCACCCATGTGACTTCATCTCCACCAAAGGGAAATAATTGCTTCTTGTATGACTCAATTGTTTCTTTAAATGACACTTTATTTGAAATATTCAACGTTTTCAGGAAAGAATCTTACAAACCTTCTTATTGTGTGATAATTCTTTTTTCTATCTATGAGAAAAAATGTTTTCACAATTTATCAAACATCCTGAACACTTACCAAATGTCAGTTCAACATCAAGTGCCTTCTCTTCTGATTTTATTCTAATATTTATACATTATTAAAAAAAAGTATTTAAATAATAATCTTCAGTTAAATTGTTGAAATTTTGATGTGAAGGATTATTGTCATTTTAGTTATACTTATAATGTTTCAGACATTGTAGCTTCTGGCCTTCTTCAGATATCTTTTGTTGTGTTCAGCAGCCCATTTGGAATTTTCAACTGAACCATTTATTCAATAAACAGAGGTAGATTTAGTGATGGGAATCAAGGGGGTTTTAATATTTTGTATAGATCATTTACTAAAATTACACAATTCTGTAGAACCAATTTTTAAATCACGTTAAAAAACATATTGGGATACAAAAAAAGAAGAGACAAAAGTTTCATATAAAAAGTTTAGGATTAAAAAAATTGGCGAACCTTTTCCTAAAAAGAATTTGAATCACATAACAGTAGATTTTATTTACTATGTATCTTGAGATATTCAAAGAAGGGTCTGTAATGTAACTGACATGGAATCTCAACTTCAGTTACTTTCTCATTGACATGACATGGCTTCTCTATGTCTTTTTGATAAATATTTTCATGACAATTTTTTTTATGAGGTTTTCCCCTTAGTGCTTCAACTGCATGAATTTAAGTGTGCTACAAAGAAAAGTATTGAGCTGCTATATGACATCTGTCCTCCTATACGGCAGCGAATGTTGGACAGTATCCTCAAGGATGAAGAAGAGACTTGAGGTGGCAGAGATGTGGTTCTATAGAAGGATGATATCATGGACTGAGCATGTGAGCAACGATGAGGTCTTTGTGAGGATGCAAACAAGGAGGAAGCTTATGCTTAACATAAGGAAGAGGCAGTTGAAATTTCTGGGACATGTGATGAGAAAGGAGGGCCTGGAGAATCTGATACTCATGAGACAAACTCCCTTTTGATTTCTTGCTCCTCTGTCATCTATAATCTTCCAAAATTTAGATGCAACATCACTTGCCATCTTTTGTCTTCCTGAAACCTGTCCTTTTATTGTCCTTTCTCCTTACTAAAGTCTTCACATTCTCTTCCAATTCCTCTAATCCCCTGTGTTCTAGTGGCATTATTGACTTGCTTAGGGTAAAGTGATAATAATAAAAATTTTAATTTCCATGTTTAGGAGATATTTTGTTTCACTTATTACTCATCAGTCTTATTCACATGTGTCACTTGTTAATTTCTTCCACAGAACCAGAGTATGTAACTTTAGTAAGTATTCAGTACTACCAGATGCAGGGATTGAACTTACAACTGCCAGGATACCAAATATGCTTTAATCAATGCTTTAAAGTAAATGTGTCTTGAACCATCTTGTGTTGTAATTTTGGAGTCTGAAACTTCTTGTCTGTTTTCAGGCAATGGAACTCTGTGTGTTCTGACTCAGGTTGTGGAATTTTTTGGAGTTTCCTTTCTTTCTTAATCAAATGGTCCCAGATGATATTTATCATTATGCTAGGTCTACTGAGCAAGTTGTCAGTGCAGTGATTTTTTTCCAGTCATCTGAACCAACATGCACATGCTAGTCCATATAGAAAAGGCATATAGTAATAGCCTTCAGTTAAAAACCATAACTATTATTTAAATGCAAAGTATATGTCTGTTTTTTAAGGAAATCCTCTGTGTACCTGAAAATCAAAAATGGTTATGAATAGTTAACTACCCCTCCCATAAGTACCTGACTCCTCCTGCTTTGCTGTACCTTTACAAGAATCAGATCAGGTAAAAAATGGAATAAGCTACCCAGTCTTCACTTTTCAGTCTTGATAGCATCTAAAAGCGTCTATGTGGTCTTGTGGATGATGAATTGTTTGCTACCTTACAATCCCTTTCCCACAGATAAAACATGGTATGCCTCTTGCAACTCTACCACTATTTCCATGGAAAATGTTCAGCCAAACTACATTAGCTTGTCCCACCAATTCTAACCTTCACAGCTATGACCTGTGAAACACTCTCATTCCCTTTATATTCGATTAGTGAGATGCAAGTTACACTCAGTTTTTCTCAGTAACCACAACTCTGTGGAACTGACTCCTAAGAGCATGCTTCCCCAGTCACTACAATCTTAATCTGTTCAAATCTTCTCCATATATATATAGAATGACTACTGAGCCTTGTATTTGGTGAACATTATTATAAAAAAAAACAGTCATTAGTTTTGCTTTAAAATAATGATGGAATATTACATTCAAAATCTTGAAAATACTTTGGCAATCTTCATGAGTGTGAATGTCAAAAGGATGATTTTTCCCTTGACACTGCTATTATTTTAACTACCTTCACTCCTTGGCAATGTCGTTTGTTTTAAAAAGCAATGGTTAGAATTGCAGTAAAACTCCAAAATGAAAAAAAAAAACACTTGATTTGGAACCAGTGATGATTATGACATTTTGTCTATTGATGACTTTTTTTGACCAACAGCATGAACAGTCTGCTTTGAACAATCAGATGTCAGTTTACCTGGAAAGAAACAATGCAGTTATTAAGAAGAAGTGTTGAAATTAATGCATGTAATATTTCACAGCTCTAGCATCACAACTTCATAGTCAGCCTATGAACTTTTCAGCCAGTCTTCATATTTACTAGATTGTTTATTTACAAGAATAATTTTATATTTACAACATTCTAAAAAATAATAAAATTGTATTAAAAATAATGCAATGCAGTATTTATCATTTACCAATTTATAAAGAAATAAATATGAAAACAATTTTTTGTTCATAAATTTATAAACATTTACTAAATTATTAAAATATGTGAACTATAAGGAAATCCTTATTCTCCATTTTATAAAGTTTGAATCAATTAGCAATTAACTGATAGTTTACCAACCATTCTAATATACAATATACATAAATGGTGTAAATAAACAATCTAATAAATAAATAGTTTAATCTTTTTTATTGTAAATTCTCAAGAACAAAAAAAAATGTATAAATTCACCTTGTATGAATTTATACATTTATTTCAGGTTTTATTATAATTCTAATCATCACTTTTTAAAACAATAAACAATAAATACTAACAGTGTTAAGGGAAAACACATCCTTTTAACACTGCGTTTTTTGCCAGGTACAAAGGTCAAAGTTTACCAATGTTTTTATATTTATTCCTTTCATTGTATAGTGCTAGAGGTTATTCAATATGTTTGATATGAATATGTTTTTGGATTTATTCCACTCATTAAATTTATAATTAATTTGTAATTTGTTACCTAGCTAAGTGTTAAACAGCAGAGTAGACAATGCTGGTTAGAATAGAACTTCCCCATCTTGAGACACTGGGTATGTAACCCTGGCACGATGTGTACAATACAACAGCCATTAAAATGATTATGTAGTTCACAATTAAATGTGATGTGGGTTTCTGGATTCATAACTTAAGAAAAAAGAAAAAATGTACCTACATCATTATAAACATATAATTGAACTTTCAGGTCATTAGAGTTGCCCAGTAGAACAATTTGAATTATATTCTATACCTCCATCTTTTTTATAACTTTCTCATATATCTATTTGACTCAAGCCTTTTAGAATGTCTTATGATTAACAATCAGATTTTGTTGATCTGTTATTGAAGGTTCCTGAGAATAAGCTTGTATTTCCTATATCTAATTTGCATAAGTGTTTTCAATATTTTCTTTTCACAGATTTGACTTATGGTTTGTGTACTGCATTGAAAGAGCCAATATCTTGATTACACTCACACAGGAATGCTTTTTACTCTGCTTGGCTATAAATATTTATTTGTATAATGTTTAGTCAGTAACCTTCGTCATTGAATGCCCTTTGAGTATTGCATAGAGTATTTTATTTTTGAATTCTGAATTAATTAGGTTTTAGAAATTCAAACTATGTCTTTATATCTGTAAGAATATCTTATGTGCTCATAATAGTTGTTTATGCTTCTTATATCATGCTCCAGTAGGCAAACGAGCAAAACGTTTGTCTCTGATACTAACAATCAGGTTTCAATCCTAGCAGCAGTCATGTTTTAAATAATTTTTTTTAAATTCTTTATGAATCAAAAATTTAACTTTAGGAACAAGTAAAAAAAATGGGTATCAAAAGGATATTTTTTTCTCTTGACACTACTATTAGCATGAATTTCCTTGGTAATTTTTATTGTTTTGATTTGTTTGTTTGTTTAGAAACATATCAACTTCTTATGGGATATTTAATACCAAAATTTAATTTTCTTGGAAGTATTATTAATTTCTTTTACAAAAATGTGTTGCTGGTAATTTTTTTTTTCAAAAAATTTATTACTGGTAATATTTATTTATTTTACAAAAATGTATTCCTGGTATTTTTTTTCTATGAAAATATATTGCTGGTATTTTTACTATAAAAATGTAATTTTATACTTTCATAGTGTTTTGACCCAAGGTTGGGGATTAACTATTTGCCTATTGTTTGGACCCTAACAGGTGCTACCACCTCAAGTCAGAGTGGACCTGGGAACAACAGCAATTAAGAGGTCCTCAAAACCTCCCAATCAGAGACCTTGCTACTGGTAGTCTATTGTCATACCTAGAATGATTTACTATTTTGAAAAAATAAAGCCATAACATATGAAACTGAACTTATGCAATTTTTCTTGAGAACTGACAACAAAAATGTTAAACACTAGTCATTTATTTATTTATTTATTTACAAGTTTAGTAATTTATAATATGTGATCAACCATAACTATATGAAAATGGCTGAACTCTTTTTGAATCTTTTAGGTTTTGTCACCATTTTATGATAGGTAATTTTTGTGGTTTTAAAATATATTTTTAAGAATTTTAATGAACTATAAGATATGAAACTGAATTCATGATATTTTTCTCACTGTAATTAACTATAACTACTTTGGATCAATTCTTGTTTTTAATTCTCCAAATGGAGTTCAGTTTGCTATTCAGTTTTATATATTATGGTTTCATTAAACTTCTAAAAGCAGCTTTTAAAACAATAAAATTACCGACCGATTATATACTAGCAGTCATGTCAAGAGAAAATGTCCTTTTGACACATTAATTTTTTTCTGGCCTTAAGTTAAACATTGCTATATTGACATTACATATTTTAATTAAATTTTGATATATTTTCTTAAGTTGAGCAAAAAGTATCTTATGTTTCTCTTTTAGAATCTACTTGAAATAGCTTCACCTTCTTTAAAACTGTTTCTGTATCAAGTTGCAACTCAAAAACAACCCTGAAATAAATATCTATTTTCTGAAATATAACCTTGAATAATATATATATATATATATATATATATATATTCATCTATGTTATAGATACATTCAAATTATAATGGAGTTTAATAGAAATATCAACAACAATAGTCAAATATATTTTTATTGTCAGCAGAAATAACTTTAAACTCAAAGCCTTCAGTCAAATACACTAACCATTGCATATTTCTAAAGTCCTTAATCCAGTGATTGTTTCAATTTAAAAAATGGTTGACTTCTTCTATATGCCATATCTTTTCAGGACGTGGGTGATCACGGCCCTCCACAACTTCCTATCCTTTGTAGATCTTACCAATGTTTTCTTTTTACTATCCCTCCCACTCCCAGTTCACTGATATTACACTTTTTCTTTGTTTCTAACAAAATTTTCCTGTTTCTTAGTACTTTATTTCATTTTTGGAAGGCATCTTTTACCAGTGACACATTTTCCATCCTATGTGAAAACACTTTTCAGATATTTAAAATTCTGTATTTATTTGAGTGTGACATCTCCAATTTGTAGTTTACATGTTCAGCTTTTACTCTGGCTGACAATTAGGGGTTAGTCCTTCTTGATTTCCTTTACTATTTTGTCTATGAGGTCATGTAGTTTTCTTCTGTATCTGTTATTAACATGGTGTCATCTGTGTACCATGTGTTATTAAAATGGTCAACATTTCTACTTCTTCTGTGTGCTGTGTCTCTTCAAAATGTGGATGATTATGGCCCTTCACAACTTCCTGTTATTTGTGGCTCTTAATAAGGTTTGTCTTTTTGATATTTCTTTTAATCCTTGTTCAGCCAACCAAATAAATAAGCTCATTAGGTAGGTTATTTGCTGCTTTCTCTGTCTCTCTTGCCGTCAATATGTCTTGTGAGTGTCAAATTCTCTAAGCACTCTTTCATCATTAAGTACCCTAAATCTGATTCTAAGTATAAAAGTCCGTTTTGCTTCCAAACTCCCTTAAACTTCCTTGTTACTCACATGTTCAGTCAACAGTATTCTCGGCATCCTTCTGTAGAACAACATTTCTTTTGCTTCAAGTCTCTTCTTCATCTGTGAGGAGATTGTTCAGCATTCACTGTCATATAAAAAGACTGATATTACGTGACAGTTCAGTACTCTTTTCTTTGTTTCTAACAAAATTTTCTTGTTTTTTAATACTTTACTTAGCTTTTGGAAAGCAACTTTTGTTACTCTAATGACCCATCAAATATCTGTGCCACATTTTCTGCTATCTGTTAAAACGGTTCCTAAATATTTAAAGTTTTGCACTTGCTTGATTTTGATGTCTTCAATTTGTAGTTTCTATCTTAGGTATTTTTATAGACAACCATACATTCTATCTTCTTTCAATTGATGTTTAGTCCTTTCTTCTCTCTTTCCTTTAGTACCTTCTGTAGGAATTCCAGTAGTTTCCTTTCTATATCTGCTATGAGCATTGTGCCATCTACATATCTTGTCTTATTAGGATTGTGGCCACCAATAAAGAATCCTGGTAGGACTTCTAATTTGCTCACTATTACTTCATGTTGTAAAGTCTGGTGAGAAGATATTTCTTTGTCTTTTGCTCCTTTCTATTTTTGTATATTTACTGAATTAATTTCTATTCATATGCAGGTGATTTTCTCCCTGTATACATTCTGGATTATTCTAATATCTTTCCCAAATAAATCAAGCTTTCCAAGTAGTTTGAGCAGTTCCTTGTGTCATACTTTGTCAAGCACTTTTGTATAATCTGTAAAACATAGGTATACATCATTCTGAATTTATGTTGCTCTTTGTGATAGAATTCTGATCATAAATATCACATTCATTGTTCCAGTTTCTTTAACAAACCACACTGTTCTTATACTATTTCCAGTTTAATTCTTCTATATGCTCTATTCATTAAAATTTGGATGACAAATTTTGTTATTTGGCCTGTTAGGCAAATGGAGATCACATTCATTTGCGCCTGAATTCTTAGGCAGCAATATGAAAATGGATCTACATAGGTCTTTTGTCGTATATATTATTTCTGTAATTTTGTCAATACCACAATCATTTAAAGCTGTCAGTGTCTCTATTACAACTCCATCTGGTTTTGCTGCTTTGTTACTGCTTAATTAGGCCTCTGATGATTTCACTTCAGACTTAAATATTTTTGGTTCTTCCATATTTTTGTGTAATGTGGATTTTCCTCATCCATCGTGGAAGAGTTCTCTGATATATTCATTTCATTTTGAAGTATTTTTTCTTTCTGTATCATCAACATTGCCTCTTTTGATTTTATGCATCCAGTATAAGCATGTCTTTTGTCCTGTTATTTCTCTTAATTGTTTATGCATATCTGCTTTATTTGTGATGACCATTCTATTTCTGCACACTTTTCATTGACTCATGCCTCTTTTGCCTGCTTGCATTTGTTTCTAATTTCTTTGTACAATATCCTATATTCTGTGACATACCTTGGTATTGTTTGCTGTCTTCTTTTCACTCTGTTGCAAATTACATCTGTCATCAATTCTTTTTTCCTTGTCTAGTTTTCTTTGAGGTGATATTGTTTGCTTGTATTACTAAAGCTTCTCTTAATATGTTCCACTTTGAAATTACATTCTCATTTCATTCATTGTATCTGCTTTTAATGCTGTCAGTATATGACTTTTTGAAATTCAGGTCATTCAGTAGCCTGTCATATTGCAATTTGGGCGCTGCCTTGACCCTCTTCAACTTGCATAGTTTCACTCTCTGGTTAAATATCACTGAAAGGTCATTTCTCCAACAAAATGGTTGTTTAGTAAGTATAAGGTAAAATAAACTTGTTAATTTCTTGATTATTATTAACATTATTTTTTTAATATCATGTCCCTTCAGAGCATAGGTGATCATTGTTCTTCACAGATTCTTTCCTTATTATCTGTGAATTACTCCATGACTTCTTGGGAAAGATAGTGGAGTGGTTTCCCATAGCTTTCTTCTCAGATTTTTTTTTTTTTAATTTTCCTTCTCTTAGCCTGGTTTCCACCAAAGGTTAGAGAACCCAGTCAACCTTGCTATTTAACCTATAGTTGGTGGGGAGAAGAGTCTGATTCATGATTTTCTTAAAGACATTTGTGTGAAAGTAAATGCAAGTATCTAGTATGGCATTTGAATTTGGCTTGTGAATTCCACTTTCTTAGTTGACTTCCACTGCATGAAACACACATCCTTTATTATTGATAAATTTCTTTGTATAAAAGTTTCTCATGAAACAGAACCACAAAAATGAATTCTTTTTTTTTGAACCTTACATGTTATGGTCTCCTTTCCAGTAGTTTAGCTATTTATCCTCCTGATTTTTGGTGTGGAACTTGAATTTGGAAACAGAAATTAGAAGAGGGAAAACTGGAAAGAGAGAAGAAAAGGAAAAAAAAATTAAAGTATAGATCAAAGCAAATGAAATCATTAATGAGTGGGAAATTTAATGGGCAATATTTTTAAATTTATTTTTGCTTATATATTTATTTATTTTCGATTTTGCTAGGCCTGACCAATTATTTTTGGGATGAAACTACTTTAGTTGAACAAGATTTTTTTTCTTCTTTTTCTTAACTCTGATCAGCAGATGTCATTGTAGACATGAAATATTGTTGACTCGGGCTATTATTTTCTAGTGTAACAGACAAACTGTCAAGTTTGAATGAATGAACAATGCAGAGAGAAACTAAAATACTGCAGGTAAAAACAATTCACACATTTTCTTTTTGACCTTTACTTTGTTTCTAGGTTAGTGTTAATGACCTGCACAAGGTCAAAGTTGTATTCACTTTTCATCTATTTGTGGTGAGTTTATATTTTACGCTTGCAATTATTTATCCTGCAAATACAAAGTACTTACAGGAAGAAATGAATAAAAGAATAAAAAAATTCTCAACAAAACTGAGTCATTTTTTTCTTGCATTGATATTTAAGTTATCCATTGTTTTTTCCCCCATTTTTGACATTGTCAGAGAGAAATGGAAAAAGAAGTGTTACGGGGATACTGGTAACTTTGCATTTTTACATTCTGCCTTTAAGTAACTGTTAGAAGGACATTGGTATTTGACAATGCATTTCACTATTTAGACATTAAGGAACTGTTAGGGGAACTCTGGTGCTTGACAGTGCATTTCATTATTCATACTTTAAGGAATGAGTAGAGGGATAATGGTGCTTAGCATTGCATTTCTGCATTCAGCCTTTCATGAATAGTTACAGAGACACTGATGGGTGATCATGCAGTAGATCCTCATTCAACTATTACTGAACTGTTAGAGGGACACTAGTGGCTGACTATACATTTCCTTATTCAATCTTCAATGTATTCTTACAGAGTCACTAATTAATGACTCTATTTCACCATTCAGCCTTTTTATGCACTGTTACAGTAACATTGGTAAGTGAATGTACTGTTTACCATCCAGCTTTAAGAAACAGATAGTGTGACCCTGGTGAATAAATATGCATTTTTAAGGAACATACACTTTAAGGATAGTGACTAACTGAGAATTTCTACATTTAGTCATGCTGTATTTTTTTTTATCTTGTTTTTTTTTATGAACTAAAATTAATGTTATTGGTCTTGACTTGGCATCTCTGCTTTAGTCACTTTCCCACCACTGTAATGTAGCTTCCCTGTGTGCCTTTTCTGTAAATACTTTCATGGTAATTTTTCTGATGAACTTTCCTCTATGGTACCTAGACTTTATGAATATAAGTGCAGTACTAGATTGCCAGCTAGGTCTCATCATTTTACAGTTGAAATGGCTAGATGTAACCGTAAGTTCTATGCTAAGATTTTCTTCTCTTGCACTTCTTGTTTGCAAAACTCTCTTTTGGCTTCTTGCTTCCCATTTAATTTTGATTTTTAAAAATTTAAATACATTGTCAAATGCTAACTTCTGTCTTCTTAATTCTTTTTCTTTTATTATTCTCTTTCCTTAATAGTGTTTTTCTCATATTCTTTCACAATCAGGTCCCTTGTGTCTTAGTGGCTTTATTGCCTTGCTTGGTGTGAAATGATTAAAAAAACTAATCCTCAGTAAATTTATTCATTTAGACTTGAAAGAACTGAGAGAGGGTGACTCATAACTAGCTGCGGATTTCATCATTAGCCTTCAAGAACCTGACACTTTCGCTTATTTGGAATTTCTTAGAAGCTATGTCAACCTTTATGCAGTCAAATAAATAGAGAATTATAAATATATCTTTTTAGTTATGTAGCCTATTTAAAGTTTTTTCATAAATAGAGATCTGGGAATAAATTTTTTATTTTTTTTGCATCTGGAATCAATTTTGTTATTCCAGTAAATATATATTCACACACAGTAAAAACTTTTTTTGTCTAAGGGAAAAATTTCCTTTAAAACTAAAGATCAAAAAGAGGAATAGGTGAATCATTTTATGATTTTCTCTTTGAAGGAACAAAAGAGAAACAATTCTAATTCACTTTGTTTTGTCCAAAGAATTTAAATTTTATAATTTTGGACATAGTAACTTAATCATAAACCAATTAAAATTTATCCTACAATTTTAAATATATTATTTAAAGCTGATCAAAATATAATTAGAAAATTTCATATTTACAATCTTAGCCATGTCTGGTATAAGGCCACCAATGTAGGACATCCAACAAAGTGTGAATTTATTAAATTTGTAAATTAGTTGATATATTTAGCAATATCATAGTTCAGATTAATTTGCAAATGTAATGAGTTTGATCCATGTTATGCTAGACAAGGGAAAAGACTAGACAAGTAAATATTAAATTTTACCCTCTAATTGCCTTTGGTTTGGTTTGGTTTGTTTAATGGCATATCAACTCCTTATGAGTCATTTAATGCCAAAATTTTATTTTCTTGGGAACTTTGATAATTTTTTTCCCAAACTGTTTTGTTGGTCATTTTTTTTCCAATAATGTATTAATGGTAACTTTTTTGTTTTTACTATGAAAATGTATTGCTGGTAATTTTTTCTAATCTATTTCTATATTTTCATGTTTTGATCCCAGTTTGGGGGTTCACTATTTGTCCATAGGTGGGTCCCTAAATAAGTGCTACCACCCTGGTCAGAGTGGACCAGGGAACAACAGCAATTAAAAGGTGGTTCTATACTCCTCAAAACCTCCCAATCAGAGGCCTTACTACTGGATGTTGTTTATCATCATACTCAGGATGATTGCCTTTTGGACCAACATTATACCTTACAATTAATTTGACCAGTTTTCTTTTATTTATTTTGATTGCTTTTTATTACAAAATTCTTTAACTCATCTAGTCTTTGGCTGATAAATTTTGTGTAATTGGAACAAAGAAAATAACTTGTGATGAGACATCCAATACCTGAGGAGCTCTTGAAAAAAATATTTAGGTATAGGAAAAAGAAAGACAGAAAAGGGATTTTGTGAATCATGTGACAGCCGATCGGTGAGTCAGTTGCTGCTTAGTTCAACATGATCACAGACAATAGCCAGTTGCAGTTTAGCTGGCCATGGAAGATGACACAAATCCCATGCATCCGAAATGGAGCATATCACACAGGGCTGGGTTGTGTTCCTCTTAAAGATGTTGCAAGTAAGACTTTCTTTTTATTCATCTCTATTTTATGCTTTTATGTTCTCATTTCTCTGTGTATGTATTGCATTTTAGTATAACTTGCATTTGTGTATTTTTATATTTATATAAAATATATGTGACAAATACCTCCAGAACATGGGCTATCATTGTCTCTTCATAATTTCCTATCCTTTGTAGCACTTGATAAGGTTTATCTATACCAATCCCTCTTCAGCAAGTCATTTACACAAACTTGTTAGGTAGTTTACTTGCTGCTTTCTTCTGTTTCTCCTGCCTTCATTATATCTTGTGAGGGTCAAATTCTCCAAACCCTCTTTCCTCATTATGTAACCTAACTTTTTAATTGCCTCTTTCTTGATCTAACAATGTCTTGTTTGTTTCCATTTTTCTTAAATCTTCATTGTTACTTATAAGTTCAGTCCATGGTATTCTCAGCATCCTTCTGTTGCTTCTAGTCTCTTCTGCATCAGCTTACATTCACATCACATTGAAACTCTGATTCCTGTATGATCACATTGAGCCTGATTGATACTTTAATGGGTGACTGCTTGATAATACCAGATGCTGTAAACTTGGATGTTTGAGTGGTGTAATGGATAATGTCTTAGAATTGTTAATCAGAGAGCTGAGTTCGGATTCCCATTGGGTTTGTTATATTGTCTTATGAACAAATAATCTTGGGAAAGATATGAATCCACCTTTTCTCTCCCCACCTCTGGGTTAATTAATAAGACTTGTATCACTAAAACTATTATTATCTCAAAAACAAATTCTTACAATTTAAAAATATTTTCTGGCTTTAAATAACCTGCAAAGGGTTGATAAGCCGTAGAAAACACATCAATCATATATAAAATGTTTTTATATATAACTCATTTTTGGAATTCATCTCTGGGTTATTCTAGTCTTTCCTTTCATCTCACAAAGGTGTTATTATATCATGGATATGCTAATGCCTAGAGGACATTGGAGAGTGGAGAAGACTAAGATATTTCCTTTTTCTTTCCAAGCACTACAATAAATGCTTTCCGCTATTAAGTGACAAAAACTGTAATGATAAAGAAGTGTTCGCATCTTTAGTTTTCTGCTTCTGATTCTATTTCAATGTATTGAATAATACATAATAATACAATTTATATTATTACTTATTGAAAAATACAATAAAAATATAAATTATTACAATATATTATTATTATAATACATTACATATTATTAAAGATTATTATATTACAATATATTGAATAATATGTAATAATATAAATAAAATGTATTCAGTTTTGAATCATTGAATAATGAATTGTTTAAAAATGTTGGGATATAAAACAACAAAAATAGAAGATTATTCAAAATATTTTATAAAGTTGAAACATTCTACTTTTATTTTTTATTTTTTGTTAATAGGTAAAATCATGAACTTAAAAATTCACAATCATAAACAGAGATAGCAATCAATTCCAAGAAGCAAATTAATTAATTAGAATTACATAGAATTAATGAATAAACAGGAACATTCTTAGAATCCTTACCTGATTCCTCAACTGATACAGGAGAAAATGGTTGCATATTTATGGAATCTGTGTGTTTGTTTTAACAGGTGAAAAAAAACGAATTCGTACATGAAATTATTAAGTGTCTCTTTCTACTAACAGATAAACAAGACTAATACAACATTTATGAAAGTCTCAATGATTAAAAAATGGATTTATAACCTGATGTGAAGCTATGAGAATTATGAACTGAAAAGAAATTACTTTAAACTTTCCATCCTCTTCAATATTTGCTGAATCTCCATTTTTTTTTTCTGAACAGTATCAGCTATTTATAAAATTTAAATATTAACAAATTTACAAATAGAAGAAATGCATGCTTTTGTAATTTGAGATTAAAATGAATAGTTGAAAAACCTTTATGCTTTAAAATTTTTGTTTAGGTTTTCAAACGATATAAACAAAAGTGTTTTAAATAACGTTTGAGATGTGGATTTATGTTTGCAAAACAAAATTCTCTTTCCAGTTAAATACAAATATATTCCCTCATATTTTTTAAAAATTTTTGTACTTGACAGTCATTTTGTCATGATCTTATTGTTCTCTTACCTATAAACAGACTTCATCTCAGCTCAGCTGTTTTGAAGATGAAAATACAGTGTAATTTTTGTTAGAATTTTTAAAATGAGGAATGATCATTATTAAATACTTTCACATTTAAACTGAAGAAGGTTAAGTGGTTACAATGACTGAAACATTGTGAGTATAATAACCAAGAATTTCATAGTCTGAATGATTAGTCATATAATAATTCTTAAATGTTTGTCTCTACGAACAGATAAATAAGATTAATACAATCTGTGTGAAAGCCTCAAGATAAAAAATGGTTTTACAGTGTGATTTAAAGTTTTGAGAATTATAAACTAAAGAGACTCAAATTGCCTTATAAATTTCAGTTTTAACTGAACCTCCATATTTTTTCTGAACAATATCAGTTATTTATAAAATGTAAAAATTAATAAATTTGCAAATAAAAAAATACATTTGTGAACTTTGATTAAAATCTCACTTTAGAATTTTTTAAAGATGAGGAATGATCATTATTATATAGCTTTATATTTAACAGAAGATGGACAGTGAAATGGCTGAAATGTTGTGGGTATAACAGCTAAGAGTTTCCTAGTCTGAATGTGTAGGCATGTAATAAAAATTGCGTATATCAGATTTTCTTAGACACATCAATGTTTACATAATAAAATTGTTATTAACCAATTAATGTTGGTAACCTTTTCAGGATTTAAAACAGTATGCAATCTAAATAGGCCATAGATGTTATGGCATATTAACTAGTTTCAATTGAACACAAGGTCAGATTTCATTAGACTAGTCAATGTTTACATAATAAAATTAGTGTTAACATATTAATGTTGGTAATTATTTTCAAGCTTGACTTATATTTGCATAATAAGTATACTGGATGAATTTTAGCTTGTAAATTCTGTTTTATTAGAAATATTTACTATAACATTTTGGGTGGTGTGCAATGTTATTATGCAACCAAAAAGTTGTTTATCATATTGGTAATATATATATATATATATATATATATATATATATATATATATATATATAGAGAGAGAGAGAGAGAGAGAGAGATAATAGGCTGGTGAAAGAAATTCAGGAGATAAAAAAACAACAGAATTAATAATATTGATAATAAGACTGTGGAGTGAGTAACCATGGTCAAATGCAAAATAAGTAACAGAACTGACAAAGTTTGAAATAGCATGAAAAAGAAAAGAATAGGGCAAAAAAATAAGGCAAAGCAACAGTAATAAGGCAAAAAGTTTACAAACTAAGAATTGGAGTTGGCACACAAAAGCAAGTTCAGATAAGCAAACATAGTGTTCTGACTTCAAGACAAGACAGACCAGGACTGAGTCAGATGAAACCCAGAACTGGCCTATTGTATTGACTAGGAAAAAATCTCAGCATGTATTTGTGTGCTCTTGCCTATAAAATGGGGAGGGGCAAGTGTTTTGCAGTCATTTTTAAAGACTGAAATCAACAAAGATATTTATTGTATATTAGTAGGCCTTTTGACCAAATGGAAGCATGATGTGAAAGATTTTAGAAATTGGAATTTTCAGTCATGCCTGTGTCCTTTCTCAATGAGACAAGGATTAAAAAATGAAGTTGAACTTTCTTTTACAGGGAATTTGTTGTTGTTTTTTTTGCATGTGTTTTATTACTGTAAGGGGTTTGATAGCTATGAGCTAGTTGGTTGTCATGATTAGGATTTGTAGAAAGGTTGAGTGAGTTAAAATGTATTTCAACTTGGACTTTCAGCTTGTTGTCATTTAAATGAAGATGTTAAAAGAATGTACCTAACATTATCAATGCTATGGTCTGGTTGGTTGAAATGTGCAGCTACAGTGAAATTGATGTTGTTGTCTTTGATAGTTTTTTTCTTGTTTATTAAACTGAAGAGGAATTCCATATCTGTTTCACTGATATAATTTCCTGTTTTGCATTTGTTGCAAAAATAAATAAATGTATTATATTTGAACTGTCATAAGTCAAAGGATGTGGTCTGGTTATTATGTATGTACCAGGTGGCATAAAAATGCTATCAGTAATAATATGTTTACAATGTTGGCATCAGGGTTTAGTTTTTGCTTGGCATTAAGTGGACTCTCACTAAACATTTTATTAATTGCAAGTCAAGTTTTATGCACTGGAAATCTTTTAGTAAGATATGTGCCATGCATGATACATGTTTCAGTCATGTATCGAAAGATACATGACTGAAGAAGCAGATTTTTTCCTGCAGTAGGTTGCCATTTCTTTCTGCAGTAGACCATTTGCCATCCAAGGCTATAGAACCCGGTATGTCCTGCTATTTACCCGTAGCTGGCGAGAGAATAAGAGAATTCATACCTTTTCCAAGGGTATTAGCACATAAGTGTATGTAATGGATTCAAGTGGAATTTGAACTCATCCCTCCTATTCCTCAATCCAAGCCGCTATCCATTATCCCACTGTGCTTCATATATATAAAAATAGTATAGTTATTGTTAGTTTCTAATTTTAGATGGATAAAAATTGTGATAGGCCATAAGCAGGATGTGGTGAAGAAGTTATTGAGTGATGGGAACACAACATTGGAAAGTATGGAAAATGTTGAACAAAGATCATGAAACAATCAAAAAAGAAATTAAAAATATTGGCAAGATAATGACAATAAAAATAAAAATAATATAATTTTGGAAAAATTAAAAATGTATTGAACAGCAAGAAAATACTTGAATAAACTTATGTTGCAAATGTAAACAGAGAGAGAAGTTGCAGAATGTTAAAAACATTGGCTAAAGACATGAAACATGAAAGCAACCAAGCTACCACATTTAAGTAATAATCTGCACAAAGAGTAATGTTTAAATTGGAAAAAGAATTTCTGATTAAATTTCTGGGATGAGGAGTTATCATTATTTACTGAAAAAATATTGAGAGGTGCCCAGTCCTGAACAGGGGATTAGTACTAATATCAACATTTATGGAGGCTGAGTAATTTTTGGCCCTGTCTTGGATGTACTTTCTAGGTTACCCATATTAAACAAACCTTGTATCATATCACATCATTGTGGGTGGACTAATAAATACCATGACACTTAGACTGTAAAACCAATACTGATTTCATATACCAGCAATCTCTACTTGGAATATCATAACAATACAGCATCACTGATAGGGTCATTGTTGCATGTAGAAGAGACTAGACTTTGTTAAAAGTTGGATAAAGTGCTTCATAGTCCTTGCTAGAACAAATCAGCTTGAGATCAACAAAAGTCAGAAATCATTTTAGAGAAATTTAATAGTGGTTGGCTAATGCTACTGCTAATTAGTATATGTGCATGAGTAGATATTATGTATAGGCTTGCTATGTAAGGGCAATGGTACTTGGACTGTCAAACCAATACTGACTGCATATAAATGCAATCCCTACTTAGAATATCATGACAGGTACCAAATTCATGAAATATCCTGCAACTTCACCACAATTCACTATAATATCAAATGTATATGGCCCATCATTAAAAGTGGTGCATATGAGAATGGGAAATAATATACAAGTAAAGATCCTGATAAAGCAATGATGCCTTCCAAAATCTAAGGAAAATATTAAGAAACAGGAAAATTTCTTAGAACCACCTTACAGATGAAGGAGATTGATTCATTTTCCATGGCTTATCAAACTTTTGGAGGTTATTTAAAGTCAGAAAATATTTTTATTTAGATTTTTCTTTTTTAATCATTTTTCCCCATGCAAGGCATTAAAGCCACTATGACACAAGAGGTTACTGAGTGTGAAAGAATAAGAAAACAGAGAAATATTATTAATTAGCGAGAACAACAGAAGAGTAATCAAGAAGATAGTAAATAACGATTGGCATTGCATATAAACTTTTGAAGAAGTTGACAGGAAAGTTTGTAGCTGGAAGAGAGTACTACAAGTGAGAAGTGCAAGATAAGAAACTGTTAGTATAGAACTTATAGTTACATCTAAGCCAAATCAAATTTAAATTGATGAGACATACAAAAATTAAAAGTAGATCTTTCAAAGTATTAAGTTCATTTTCATTTTTTTTTAATCATTTCACCCCAAGAAAGACAATAAAGCCATGAAAACACAAGGGGTTTTACTTAAACACTATTAAGGAAAAAGAACAATAAAAGAATAGGAATTCAGAAGATAATGATTGACATTGTATTTAAATTTTTGTTAATCAAAGTTGACTAGAAAGCAAGAAGCCAGAAGAGGGTTCCACAAGTGAGTAGTGCGAGAAAAGAAACTCTTAGCATAGAACTTACAGTTACACCAAGCTATTTCAATTCTAAAATGATGAAACCTTGTAGATTCTTTATATTTTATTAAGAATCTCTAAATATATATCAGAAGCACCAGATCAGACCAGACCAGATATGGTAGCAATATTCAAAACATATTTAGATAAACAAATTAAAAAAATCATACTTCATTATGCCTGCAAAGCATTTAATTGCATCAATTTTTTTAAAAAGTCATAGGCACATTCTTTTCATGAAAAACCCTGATGGGAGAACTGTTTTAGTTGCTGATAATTTGATCATTCAGCGCTACCTGAGGCATTGCTAAGTCATCAATGACTAAACTGGTTTCTTCACCAGGTTTTTCTAGTGAGGAAAGTAACTAGACAACCAGCAGGATTGAAAACAAAATTTGTTAAGGAGCAGATAAAGCTACTTGTAGGGTCTGTGGCTATCTAATAATGGGATAGACTGGGCTTTAGCTATGCATGCAACTAGTGCACACTAGACTGAAGGCTTCCAAGACTAAAGTAAACTAAAGACTTAGATGGTTCTCCCAAAGAAATCAACCACTATATATCCATGATCAAGGTGAATATTGAAGAATGTTGGCTGTGGTTTAACCTGGAGAGTGATGGTCTCTGCCAGGTCTACTTGCCTATGAACTGCTATGCATGAATGAATACTTCTCCGGCTTTCTATCCAGATATGCAAAGGGAACTGGTCAGGTGCTCAGCTGTGGAATGATCCTACGACCTAAGTTGGTCATGAGATTGATAATGAACAATGTAACTAAATTCAGTTTTTCAGTGGGGATAATAAAAACCCAGGACTTATTTTATTTTCCAAGAAGAAAAGTAATGCTAAAAAAACTGACATTGACTTCAAGATGATGACCAAGGGCATTTAATTTGAAGTTTTATGGATGCATTGAGAGTATATATGAAATATTAACTCAAAGCTATGATTGTTTGGTTGATTGGCTGATAGGTCCCATGAATCATCTGTGTGTCATTTTGGGACCTTCATAGTATTAGTCAAGCAATAGGGGTTTGTTTGGAAGTGTTCTTCTCTTTTTCAAGTGTTGAGTTTACCAAATATATATGGATGAACTTAGTAGTATGCCATCAGTATAGATATTTGGTAAAATTTATAATAAAAAATAAATCCTGAAATTCTTCTTGGTTGTGATCTGGATCAATCAAAAATATCTTGTCCAAGAACTTACTGTTCTCACTCTGCATTTATCTTGATACCATCATCCAGTTTAAAAGAACCTAAATTTTACTGCCTATGGTGCCAAACCGATTCAAAAATAACTAAACTCTTAAAATTTTCAGATCAATGATTAAAAATTATTCCATGTGAACAAAGCCTGTAGGTCTTAGAGAGGACTATCCTTCTTCAAACCTCATAAACTGGCACTAGAGATTCATAACCAAAAACTGTATCAAATAACAGAAACCACATCACTTGAAGACTTTCAACAGCAACAACAACTAAAATGGATAGCACATATAACTCAAAAAGAAAATAATAACATAGTGAAGATTTAGATGTTCCATGCTGTTTCAAACAAAAGTTTAGGAAAGAAACTCCCATTAATACTGGAAAGACCAATAATAGCTAATGGACTTGAGAAACCTATTTCCCTGAAAACAAAACAGTTTTCCAGGAAAATAGGTTTCTTGAGTTCATTTTTATAAATCTGGCTGCTTGGTTAATAAATGCTAAATGTTTCCTTATAAGGAAATGGTTATTATTACCATTATCTTTGTAGTATTGTATGCAAATTAGATAGACAAGTATAAATAGAGAACAATTGGCAAACATGGGGGGCGCTGTGCTTAGCAAACCTGGTTGCTATTCAGGACATGGAGAACTGTCCTATGACTACTACTACACAGAAAGTTATGCAAAACATAAAAATCTTCTTCTTGTATGGGCTGTGTCTATTCAGGACATTCAGCAATCATGGTTTTCCGCAATTTCCTGTCTATTGTAGCTCTTAATAGATTTTGTTTTTTTCATATCTCTCCTGAAACCTATTCTGCTATCTATTTACTCAAGCTTACTAGGTAGGTTGTTTGCCTCAATCCATCCTGTGAATATCAAATTTTGCAAGCCCTCTTTGATCTTTTTGTGCCCTAGAAATTTCAACCATCTCTTTCTGATGCTAATTATAAGTTTCCTTTTTGCTTTCATTTTCTATAAAACTTTGTCATTGCTCACATGTTCAGTCTATGGTATTCTTAACATTCTTCTATAGATCCATATTTCTGTTGCCTCAAGTTTCTTCATTTTTGAGGAGATTGTCCTGCATTCACTGTCATTACATAACAGTTCAGTACTCTTTTTTTCTGTTTCTTAATACTTTACTTAGCTTTTGGATGGCATTTTTCACTATCTCACTGTACTTTCAGATCTCGGTGTTGCAGTTTCTATCCTCTTCCCAGATGTTTAAATTGTTGTACCTATTTGTTTTTGCTATATTCACTAACTCCAAACATTACTCCAAATGTCTTTATCTTCCATTTAACATTGACTATTTCCATGATGAACCCAACCTTTCAAAACAGTCATTAGGCATATACAATCTAACCCTATTTCTTTAACAAAAATTATTTTAAGAAATCAGTTTTCATCTACTTCTTTGCCTAATTTACACATTTTACTTTCTGATACTTACTTAAAACTGGTTGTCTGGTTTCTTTTAAATAAAATTCTTAATATTATGCATCTTTTCTCTCTGATTACATTTCCAACACCAGTTTAAAGTATTTTCTTGCTGGTCAATCCATTCTTCTTGTTTATTATTACAATTTGAATTGTTCTCAATTCTCGTCTTTTTCTTGTTCTTATCTTGCTAATGTTTTCTATTTCTTTTTCGATCATTCTTGAATTATTGTTCAACTTTTATGCAATTTTTAATGCTCTGTTCCCCTCACTCAATAACTTATTTCACTTATGACCTTTGTAATCTTTATGCATCTGAAATTAGCACATAAATATTGGCAATTATATTAATGCATGTTTTGTCAAAAATGGTGGACAAGGAATGTCTAGTGAGTATTTTTAAAAATTTTTTCTCATGTCCTTACAAGTTTTATTTTTTGAGGATTGAGTGTATGGAAAAATTGTCCATAGTGTTATGCAGGCAGTGAGAAGAACGACAAAGGAGTAGGACTAATGCTAGATAGTGAACTTATGAAATGTGTTCTAGGATACCACCAACTTTCCGAAAGAATTCTGGTAGTGAAGCTGAAAGGGAAGCCTTTCAACATGGCTATTATAGTAGTGTACACACCAACAACACAAAGCGGAGAAGAGGACACTGAATAATTCTACTCCATGCTGGGCATTGCCAGGGCTCTATGCAAATTACAGGAAGTCATCATTATCATGGGAGACTTAAATGCCAAAGTAGGCAGGGAAAGGGCAGGGGATATAGCAGGAAGATTTGAACTAGAAACCTGCAACGAACACAGAGAAAAATGAATCCAATGGTGCACAATCAATGACCAGGTCAACACATGGTTCCAATATCATCCAAGACTACTATGGACATGGAGAAGCCCATGAGGAGAAACTAAAAACTAAATCTCTATCTATAAAAGGCAGGATGTGTGTGTAACGAATACACAGCCACAATTTTCGACAGATTTGTACCAAAATTTACATGCACATTCTCCAAGTAAGCACGAGACAAAGACCAACTTTGCATTTCCCAACTCTCATCGATAGTGGAAATAATTGATTTTTTCATGCTTCTACGGCGGTTTTCATGTAGTTTGCAGCCATTTTCTACTGGCCAGAGAGAGCCTATAGCTAGCTGCCACAAATAGGCAGGAAGATTCTATTGGCTAGCGTGAGAGCCAACAGCTGACTGACATGAATGTTAACTAGCATGCTTGCATGCAAAAAAAATCGATAGCTGCATTCCTTACAAGTGGGAAAAATTTAAATCTGCATGGCACTTTACTCCAGTTGGCTCATTCGCTTGCTTAAACTCTATGTTGATTCTGATTTCGCAGAACTGGGTTGGGTGTGAAAAAATATTTGTTGTTAACATTCTTTTTTCATTCGGTTTTTCCAGTTACGATTCCTTTTTTAAAGCTGATTGTTTTGTGTTCATTTTGTTTAGTTCTTTTTTCGTAACAGATTTAATGTTTAGTATAGAGCTTAGAAAAAATTTGCAGTGTGAGATAGACAAGGAGTAAGGCATGTAGCAACATCAGCATGGCAAAGGGCACTCCTTTAAAGGCAAGGAAGGACAAAAATATTTTAAGTCAAGTGATAGCGATTGCTGTATGAGTCGTACGATTTTTGAATCAAGCATGGGCAACGCCGGGCCATGCTGCTAGTTTATCATATAAAAGTAATTTCTGAAAATTTTACCAAAATTGATTTGTTAATGCTAATTTTATTGCAAAAACATTGACTGGTTTAAGAAAATCTGATATTGCGCTTAACTGAAACTAGTTTATACAGTATCACATCTACAGCACATCAATGCATTTAGATTGCTCAGTTTTCAATATGATTTTTCCCTATATTTTAACATATAAATGTATTTGCTGATTTATTTTGTCATGTGTTACTTTTGATCCACTGCTGTGATTTTTTGATGGAGTTGAGGTCTGAGACTGCACTGGTCACCGCAGTATCTCAGTGTTATTGGGATTTATCTTTACTCTGATTTAAATAATTGTAACGACATTCTGCAGTTGATTGAATCGTATTATATATATTGGTTAGCAAACATTAAAAGCAGAAACATAAGTTACATTGATTTATTTCCTTACCTTAAATCAGTGTTTCTCAACCTTATTAAGCAAAAGCACACATAGGAGCAAATGAAAATATCATGGCACACTTAGCAAAAGATTTTAAAGAGTATACATTTAAATGTTATGAAATAAAACCATAAATTTTGAATTAAACAAATAATGTTGAATACAATGATATGATAAAGGTTAATATTTATTTTTTTAAATAAAGGAAAATTTTAAATTAAAAATACATTTTAAAAAATGAATATTAAAAGAAAGTATTTAAAATAATCGAAGAATAGTGAAGAGAATTATTTGAAAAAGTTTAATTCATTTGTTCAAATATTAACACTGTACCATTACTACTTACACACACACACACATACACATATATGTAGTGACAATATTTCATGGCACACTTAAGAGGATCGCATGGCACACTAGAGTAATGGTTTACAGCTTGAATTTAGGAATCGGAGAGCTGAGCTTGAATTCCAGTCAAGTTCATTACATTCACTTACATGCTAATACACTTGGGAAAGGTATGAATCCAACTCTTCTCCCTGGTAAATCGTAGGACAGTGAATTCTATAGCCTTGAGTGGCAACCAGTCTAGGAGAAGGAAACCTCTGAATTCAAAACTGTATGTAGCCCTGGTGAAGCACATATTATGCAGCTAAGGAAAGGATCGTTCACATTGACTCAATGATACTGAATACATTTGACTGTAGAACTGAATTCTGATAATGTCTGAAACTGATCTTTAATCTCATCAGTGACAATCTAAGCATGTCTGTTTAAATCTATCAGTCTGTACATATTTATGATGGCCAGTTCCATGGATGCTTTTCCTTGTGTAAGGACAGGCATATTTTCTATTTACATAAATAAATGAATGTAATAGCCCTCAGTGGTGTATTCTTGTATAAGGAGATATGTTCAGTATTTGTTATATACAATGGTTATACATCAATGTTAGAAATACAGATATGAGATGAGGATGTATCTCTTTGTATGGATAGTTCTAAGATGACGTTTGAAAAAAAAATGACAGGCATTAAGTTTTGAAATATCTTTCTGCTCATCAATATATATATATATATATATATATATATATATATGTATGTATGTGTGTGTGTGTGTGTGTGTGTGTGTATTGAAAATTGTAGAAAATGCTTATGGATTTGCATTTTGATTAAAACACTTAAATGAATTTCATTTGTGGATGAGAAATAAGAAAAAGGAATTAATAAAATTGGAACAATGATAAAATAAATTCAAATGATGATAAAAAAAAGAGCAAATCAAGAAAAGATTCATTAAGATGATGTTTTGTGATGTACAGTATTAATATGTTCCCAGTCGAGGCTGTCCACTTGACAGATGAGCTAGAGTAGGCCCCAGGGCTGGGGGCTGTTCAGCATTACAGACTATCAGTCGGCTGATGGCAGTTCACTGTTGGATTAAGTGGGTGGGCTTGGCTCAGAAGAATGAATGCCTCTTCATATCCATCAGGTAAGTCACATTATTTATTGTTTTGGCCCTTTTTTCTTTCTTTCTTATTTTCTTTGGAATTCTTTCTTTTTATTTCAATGGGATCTGTTAGTTCCATCAAGAGACCCGATGTTGATTGTTTGAGATTCTTTTATATGCAAGATCAGATTTCCTGTCAATAGTGGACTTAATTGTGCCTAGGGCCACATCAGAAAATAGAATCTTATTTTTTCCCAATATATATATATATGTGTGTGTGTGTGTGTGTGCACATGCATTCATAATATATGTAAATGCATGTATACAATCACAAACATATACATAATTGCAGGTATGTATCAATATTTTTTCAGAACATGTCAAGGACTCAATAAATCAATAACGATTTTTATTATGAGAAAATTATAAAAATGTGTGTATATCCCTTATACATATATGGGCAAACATATATATATATATATATATATATATATATATATATATATATAATCTAAGAGATTATAACAAAGAAATAATAAAGGAATAAAGGTACTCAATATGCAACAAAGCAATCTAAGCTTGATCTTAAATTTTATATTATCCAATTGGCTTTAACAAATTGTGTAATGAAGGCTACATTGAATGGCCATGCTTCTAGATCATTTCAAATTAATGAGAGGTGGGGCAGGGGTCTATCCTTGGACCTGTGTTGTTTCTTATATTCATCAATGACATTCCTGATGTCACCAGTTCACAACTAGGTATTTATGCTGATGACACAATTATTTACTTCTGTCTTAATAGTAAGTCAGATAGGTCTGACAATGTAAAACTGGCAGCTGCTCTTGAAAATGACCTACAATCAGTTGAACAGATGAGTCCAAATTTGAGTTAAGATGATGTATGTGAATAATGAAAATAGTGAAAAACTGAATAATGAATGTGTTGTTCCAATGGATAAGAATGGCGGTGGGTCTCTTTAATGACAAGAATTCTTTCAGATATTAACAGTATAAGCATAGTATTTCAGATATTAACAGTTAAGCATAGTATTAAGAAATACAAAAAATCATTAGAAAGAAAGAAAAGATGTTGTAATATACAGCAAGACACCAAATTTTGCCTACTGCCCACTGCTGACTGCTGGTTTTCCCATCACGTGCAGACACTTGTTACATTCGAGTTTTCCCCCATTATTAGTGGAACAGCTTGGCAAGTCTAGATATGGGTAACTGCAACTGGTCAAGATCCAGGTCTTTGTAAGATCCAATAAAAGTGATGGGAAAACCAGCAGTGGCCAGTAGGCAAGATTCAGTGTCTTGCAAAGTCAATCCCATGAGCATTTTGTTCCTAAAGTTCTGAGGCAGTGTTATTTTGTTACCTCTCATCTTTTTTCTTTCTCTGCCTATTACTCCATTCTTCTTGGCTGAGCAATCAGTTAGATATTACCCCCAACCATAAATCACCCTATTACAACATCTTTTCTTTCTTTCTAATGATTTTTTGTATTTCTTAATACTATGCTTAACTGTTAATATCTGAAATACTATGCTTATACTGTTAATATCTGAAAGAATTCTTGTCATTAAACAGTGAATTACGATAGGATGAATTGGATAGGAGAATTCAAAGTGAATACCCAAAGAGAGAGAGAGAAAGAGAGAGTAAGCTTTTTTAGTGCTTGAAGAATACTTAAGAAGGTCTGCTATTTACTTTCTTTCAAAAACCGTTGCAAATAATGCCAAGAATTTGCAAAGCAGTAATTAACGCAGGTGGTGGTTTTATTGACAAAAACAAAATATAATGCTGTTGAATGATAATTTTTTTATAGCTAAATGCTTATTTTTGTCAAAATAAAAGCAAATACACTGTAGTTACTGAAATCTTTTCTTTTACTTAAAAAATACAAAAATAACAATTAAAGTGTTTTTGCTTGTAGTGTATGTGTACATATGTATATTGATAGAACCCCCAAAAAACACAGAGACAGATATATATATATATATATATATATATATATATATATATATATATATATATATATATATATATATTCATGAATTATTCATACAAAAAACAAATACAAAGGTTAATGATTTAATTGGCAAGAAATCCATCATCATAACATATTTTTATTGAAATATATATATATATATATATATATATATATATATATATATATATAGACAAAAAGAAAACTTATCTTAGACAGCACGTTTTGTCCTCTAAAGGACTTTATCCCAGCAAATGTAAGGATTTTATTTTGTAACAAGTATTTATATACAAGAGCAAAAATGTTATTGGCTTTTCAAAACTTTTTGGTATAGAAGTGCTCATGAATATTAATCAGGGTAGCAGAAAGTTCAGGCAAATTTATGGATGTGATGTTTTTATATGTATATACATATGTAAATTAGTATTTAACTTATTTTGGACTGGGATTAATTTATGTATTATATGTTTTGAAAAACCTGAGGTTATTGATTTAAACATTTTCCTTTAATCTTTTTGTATTTTTGTGATTATATATTTTGACTTGGGATAGTAGTAATTCTTTCAGGAAAGGAAGAAACCAGGATGCAGATTTATATATTGATAGGATTTGATAAAGTCAGAGGATGAAATGCGTCAGCTAAGATAAGTTTTCCTTTTTCTTTATTCATATTGTCATTTTACAGATATACTCTAACTGAAATTTTTACATATATAAAAAGTATGATAAAAATATAGTTTTAAGGTATGCTATATTTATGGGTTAAAGAGATCAGTCACAGTTATAGAGCATGTATAAATATAATAAGTGGACATTGAGGTCAATACCCAGTGGTGACAGTCTTTTTCATAGTTAAGTGCAATCTTCAGGGCTGAGGATTGTGCTTAAGGATGGAACAGACTGTCACTACTGGTGTTGATCTCAATGTCCACTTTATATATATATATATATATATATATATATATATATAAAGTGTATATATAAGTATATTAATATATTCATATACCAAGTGTGGCATAAATATTTACCCATTATTTATTAAATAAATTGGAACATACCTATCTGCAAAAATAGTTTAAAATTATGCATAAGGCTTCCTAATAATATTTCATTTTATTGTTTACTTTTTAATGAAATATGGTAGCTCACACAAAATGGGATCAAATTGTCATATTAAAAATGGTTGTTATGAAGAATTGCAAGGTGATAAAGCAGTTGAATGTTTGCAGAAAAACTTTTTGAAATGTGTAAAAAAAAAGTTTCAACAGAAGTAAACAACCACAGAAAATCCAATTCTGGGAAGAAATCATTTTGTTCACATCAGGAGAATCATTGAAGCCATCAAGAAGGGTAAAAAGAAATCCATGAATAAACATGAAGAAGATGACAAAAGAGCTGGATATTTCCAATTGGTTGCTAAGTAGGACTGAGAAAAAAGATTTGGGACTAAATCCAGACACGATTCAACAATGTGAGCCGATCACAAGTGCCTCCAAACTTGGAAGAGATAAGTAAAGAGTTTACCAGTAAATGTTGGAGAGTGAGGTGTTGCCTTGGCTGTCAGCCACATTTGAAAGTCACTATGTCTTCACTCACAATGGAGCAACCCACACACACACTTCATTTCAGGCAGAACTTGTGCAAGAGGCATTTCTATGGATTATTTGTCAAGTCAATACAGTCTTCATCAAGCCCTCATCTTAATCCTGTAGACTTTGCAATATGGCTCATATTACAGAGTGGTTTCATGTATCTGGATTGTGGCTTGGATTGAGGAATCGGAGAGCCAAGTTTGAATTTCAGTCAAGTTCATTACATTTACTTATGGGTGCAGATTACCCTTGGGAAATGTATGAATCAAACTCTTCTCCCCACAACTATGGGTAAATAGCAGGACAGACTGGGTTTTATAGCCTTGGGTGGCAACCGGTCTAAGAGAATGAAAATTCTGAATTCAAAACTATATGTAATCCTGGCAAAGCAGGTTTACATATAGTTTTGAATTCAGTTTATGCAGTTAAGGAAAGGATCATTCGAATTAACTCAATGACACCTTATTCAAAAATTGGAAAAATACAATAAAAAATTAAACAAACAAACCAAGTCAATTATTATTAATTAAACTTGTTTGTTTGTATATATATATATATATATATATATATATATATATATATATATACCTCCACAGAAATGCAATACTTCAAGTTTAAAATGAATTTTTAAAAAAGGAAAATATTTCTTGAATCTTTAATTTTAGTTTTAATTTCAAGCTAATAGATTAAATATATTTACAATAAGCAAAATACTTTTTCTCTATTTCAAAACTAATTTAAATTGACTGGAATGAGTTTTCATTTTGAACTTGCTGATATTGCTGATTTTAGCACCATTTTTAGCACTCCATCTTCACAATGTAATTCATTTTACTAAAGAATCTTTCAAAAGTAAAATATACTTTTCTGAAACTTTATTTGAGGAATATTAGCTGATTCAACATTTAATTAATCTAATTTGAAAAAATATTTCTTGCTTTAAGCTTAAAATATTGGAGAAATGCATTTTCATTAACATGGTGGTAGCTGTTTATTTAAGATGTTGACAGCTTGACTGACAGATAGAAGTTTATCTAGCTTTTTTCCACAGTGGATATACCTGTAAAAATTACTTGATGAATATAATGTGAATGACTTTTTATATAATTTTTAACTATCCAGTAATCTTAAAAATTTAGAAAAATATTCTCTTTAATCTAATGTTTTATTGAATTTTAGGTACTTTGTTGTGTATGGACATCCATATTTATAAAAATTGGCACATTTATACACATTCAAAATTCTTTTTAAAATATTGGGGTTTACTAAATTGAAATAAGCTTTTCCGTTTATGATTAATAAATACAGTTTTTATTGAATAACAATATCACTTAACCAGCACAAATTAAGACAGAATTTTAAAAGATTTAAAATTTTATAAATTATTTTAATTAAAATTAAAAAAAATGAAAACCACTCTTGTAGAAATTCATTATTCAATTTTTTTTTAAGACAATAGGGTTCATAATATATATTATTCATAAAAGCAATTAAAAGCTTTCCTAATTGAATAATGTCTTAGTTCTATTACATTTTTTACTTTATGATTTAGAGCAAATTTTTGTCAACTGGGGATCCTGTTTCACAAAAAGAAATTGACGATTTAAATTCTTCAATCAGACCTGCTTTTGACAAACATAAACATAAAGCAGATCAAAATTTAATTTCATTAATTTTTTAAAATTAAATAAGTGGGGTGCTAACAGAAATAAAAAATATTTTTACCCAGATTTTCTGAAAGGAAACATTTCTAAAATAATTTCATTAATTTGTGAATAAGTCCTGAAAGTTTTATTAAAATCTGACAATTATTTTATTTTCACAAGAATTTCCAAATCAGTGTGTTTTTCACCACAAAAAAGATTGTAAAATTTTCCATACAAATCTTTGGCCCACCCGCTAATGCAAAAAAACAAGATTTTTAACCAAAATTTTGAGCAATCGAAATAAGATAAAAAAATATAATTTAATAATTAAAAAATTCTTTGACCTCTCCTCTTAATAATAACATAAAAGTTTTGATGATAAAACTTTGTTTTTATAAAGTTTGGGGCATTTATTCATCATGGTATGCTAATTTTTTAGTGGATCATTGGCGGTACCTATATAGTTGTGTGTTTGGACAAGTTTCATTAAAAGTGATTGACAAGGTACTGTGATTAAGTTGTTATTTAATTTTTCTTGTGTTCTTATAATTTTCATCTTTTCTGGACATAAATTATGTAGGAAGTGTCCAAATGTTCTGTACGTCTGTGATATATATATATATATACACATGTATGAAATCTATGGCATTAATGGCTCTAATATACATATATATATATACAAAGAACAAACAAACACTCTCTAGGTTTTGATTGTTGGATTTGATAAGGTAATTTAATTTATTGCCCCTCTTATCTTCAAATATTTCCAATGCATTTTCCTTACACACAGTTTTATCTTTCATTCTGATTTGAAGAATCCAAGACAGACAGATGTCAGCAAAACTTGACATTTATAAGATTTTGCACTTTCTTTCGTCAACTCCACTTTTGTTTCAGATACTGTTATACATCCTACAAACAAACACGCACAGACACACACACACACACACATATATATGTATATATATGATGGAATTTGTGAAAACCAGTTGGATGATGAATTTTTTTTATTGCTGTGAATGTTTCAGTCTGAGATTTTTCAAAAATGCTGAAAAATCTAAAAAAGAAATTGTTACCATAGCAGCCCAAACACTTGAGAAATTTTTAACAGTTAATAATATTTTAAAATAAATATCCATAAACAAGTTGATGAGATTTTTATATAGGAAATTTATGATATATTATGATAAACTGTAAATATGGCAATTTGATATAGTAAAATAAAATTAAAGAAAGTTATAGTGGGAAAAACAAAGTGCATATATCCAAAGATAATAGTGACTACTACTTAGAATTCCATGTTAGATACTTATATATAAGTAGGGAAAACTATGACAAAGTAGGAAAAGTTTTTGTATTTCATTTCTTCCTTTAGGACTTCATTGAACTAAAATGATGCTAATTTTTATTCAACTGCACATGAAGGAGTGGAGATGCTGAGAATTTTAAATTTAGATTTAAAATTTTTTTTTGTTTTTAATAATGTTTTTGGTATATAGTCTAGACAATTTAATTAAGTTTCCTTTTCTTTTTGTTTTTATCACTTTTGCTATTAAATATCGCATATTATGATAACAGAATATCTGCCAAGAAATGTTAAATGTTGTAAAATCTTGCATGTAAATTTACTGTGGATGATCTAGCGATTAAAGTAGGATTTTTAAGTCAAAATTATGATCAGACTCATTATGGTGAGCAACTAATGCATTGAGTGTGTTGTTTTGTAAAAGATCCCTCTTGTGTTCACATAATGTTTTATTTAATATTTTATTTCTCCCATGTATTCCATGTGGAATTATTACACGTGATACAGTAAATTTCTCATTCAAGTTTTAGCTTATTATTTTGTTTTGTAATAAGTCTCTTATTATTATAGAAGTAATTGTAACAAATTTTATGTTAAGCTTAGATAAATTCTTTTCAATTGTAGTTGTGGTAGAGTTGGTGGGTAGAATAATATATTTTGAAACGTTGGGTTTGTCAGAAAGATCCACTCTTCTATTTTGAAATACCTTATCAGTCTTTTGTTTTGCATTGAATATAAAATAATTAGAGTATCAGGGTAGCTGAAAAGTATTTTCAATGTATTTCTTTTCTTCATATAAATATTGAAGGCTGCAACTTAAATGGAATACAATGATTATTCTGGATTTATTTTGCTGTTACGGTGAGAATAGAAATTTATGAGATTATTTTTATTAGTTGATTTGTGATGGACATTTGGAAGACCCTAGAGTACCCAAACTTTATTGTCTATATTTATAAATAAATGAACAAAAAATAATTACTGAAGCACAAAGATTTAATACAGTGATTAGAAAACTAACTAATAGTGAAAACAGATCATAGTATAGACTAATAGATTTAGTTACTGGGCAGGCTTCAAATATTAGCCTTACTTTTTCAGGGACTGAAAAAATGCATGTAACATTTCTAAACTTCATTATCACATTTTCTTTGTATAAAATAAAACCTTTCATTTACATTCTTCTGACTTCTCAGCTGTTCTTTATTTTTTCTTCAAATATTTGGGTAAATAGCTCTACTCATAGCAGGTACTGTTAACAATTTGGTAAAATTATATTGATCCTTGATAAAATTATGAAAATTTATCATTTTTAAAACATTTCAAAGAAAATGTTAAAACCTTAAAAAGAGAAATCTGTTTGCAGGTAGGGCTGTCAGCTTTATTGCTGCTAATAAATTTTTTCTTTATAAAAATGCTGTTGCTACGAAGATTGCAAGAATGAGGAAACTGCTTATCTGCCATTAAAATAATTCTTGGAATTGAAACACTTCAATCTGGTTTTTCAGGCTCTTCTGCATATTCAGGAATGCATTCCCAAGCAAGCCAACCATAAACTAATGAACTAACTACTTGACAAATGCTCTAAATCAGTGTCTCTACAGCCAAAATCTAAATGCACTCGACAATGATGACCCAAGCCTATGACCCTGAAAGTACCCCTACTCAATGAGTTGATTTTGGCTTCATTCCATATCCAGTCAGGCTTGCAAGTGGAATCTTACTGCCTAAGAGAAAGACCAGATGTCTGATGGTATTTTCTAGATCAGCATTCTCACAATTAAAAGTGAGGCTTAGCAGTTTGGATTCTCTTGCTTTGAGTGCCTCTGACCACATTTATTGATTCAATAAGTAAAAGTTACTTATAAGCTAATGATGGCAGAGAAAATGTAAATTTCTCTGTGTGTGTGTGTGTTTGTGTGTGAAAAATTGGGTATGCATCTATATAAGCATCTTTCTATGTATTTTCATAAGTTGATATGACATGTTTCATCCCTTGAAAGGACATCTTCAAACTAAATACTGTTTTCATTGATGGTGTCATATATATATATATATATATATATATATATATATATATATATATATATACAGGGTGTGATGGGTAAATTGTCACCATTTTATATTTTTAATTTCACAGATGTGCATTGTTTTTTTTATTTTGTTGACAGCACAATCTAATAGGGTCAGTTGGGCAGCATCTGTGAGAAAAATAGCACCATTATGCAATTCACTCTGCCAGAAATTTTGCTTAATTTTAAATTTAAATTTTTGGATTCCAACATATCTAACTTCCAAATGCTTCAGAATTTGTTTTTAATGCTATTGTTTTTAAAATATCCAAGATTGTAATAGCAGCAGTTATATTAAGAAAGGTGACATGTTGCATAAACCTAGATGTAAATTTACCATAGAAGACTAAATAAGCTTGTGTATTTTTTATACATTTCTGCCTTACTAAATTACTTTGTCTTTTAATTGTAAGTGCCTTTGTTAATTCAAAATTATAGTCAGATTCATTATGACAAATGACAAATGCACTGTTTTGTAAAAGATCTTTTTCATGTTCTTTTATTTAAATTCCTTAATGTTTCATCCATGAATTTCTTGTGACACTTATTGAATTTTATGGTGTCGATTCCTGTTTCATGTTTTTGGTTGATATCATTTTTTTTTTGTATTAAATTTTTTAGCCTTTGCTGTTATCCAGTCTAAGAAAAGAATAACTCTGAATTTCAAAACTATTCTAGTCATTTTTTTCCCTAAAAACCGTGGCAATTCATGGATAATAAAGTAATGGAATCTGAGGAGAGTAATGATCATCAACATCTTCAAGGGACATGCCATCTTTATAATATATTCGAATGCAAATGAAATATGTAATATTTTTTTAATTTCAGATTTTTTAAAATTTGCATACACACATACAGCAATGCTGTTAATTCTCCTTCTTCTTCATGTGCTGTGTCTCCTCAGGACATAGGCAATCATGGCTCTCCACATTTTCTTGACCCTTGTAGCTCTTAATAAATTTTGCCTTTCTGTTATTTCTCCCAAACCTTGTTCCACCATCCATTTACTCAAGCTCCCTAAGTATGTTATGCTTTGTTCACCTCTATTCCGCTTGCCTTCGATCTGTCCTGTGAGTATCAGATTTTCCAAGTCCTCTTTCTTCATTATGTGTCCTAGAATTTTCAGCTATCTCCTCCTGATGATAAGAATAAGTTTCCTTTTACTTTCCATTTTCTCTAAAACTTTGTCATTGCTAACATATTCGGTCTATGGTATCCTCAGCATCCTTCTGTATAACCACATCTATTGCTTCACATTGCTTCTTCATCTTTGAGGTGATTATCCAGCATTCACTGTCATATAGGAGGACAGATATCACATAACAGTTCTTTTCTTTGTGTCTAACAAAGTTTTCCTGTTTTTTTAGTACTTTGCTTAGCTTTTGGAAGGCATCTTTGGCTATCACAAATGCATCTTCAGATTTCAGTATTGCACTTTCTGTCCTCTGTTGAAACACTTCCCAGATATTTAAATTGTTTTACTTGTTTCATTTTGTATTTGTCATTTGCATTTTGGGCTCATCCTTTTGCAAACAACGATGCATTCTGTCTTCTTGCAGTTGATGTTTAATCCTTTCTTCTCACTTTCCTTCACTACCTTCTGTAGGGGTTTTTCTTCCTGTGTCTGCCATTAACACAGTGTTATGCTGTTAAGATTGTGGCTGTCAATAATAAATTCTGGTAGGACTTCTAATCCTCTCAGAATTGCCTCACAGTATAGGTTGAATAAGTCCGATGAGAACACACATCCCTGTCTTACACCCCTTTCTATTTGTGTATATTCATTTTCTATCCGTATGCAGGCAGTTTGTTTACCAGTATAAGTTCATGATTATTCTAATATCCATCCCAAATGTGTCAAGGTTGCTGAGATCTTTGTGACATATTTTATTAAATGCCTTTGCATAATCTATAAAACATAGATACATGTCTTTCTGCATTTGTATTGCTCTTTCTGATAAGATTCTGAGCATAAATATCACATTCCTTGTTCCACTGTCTTTGACAAATATGCATTCTTCTTGTCCTATTTCCAGTCTTCATACCATGTCATAATAGTTAATCCATAGTTGGTGGGTGGGAAGAAGGGATGGATTTATGCTTTTTCCAAGGTTATTTCCACAAAAGTAAATATAACAAATTATACTGGAATTTGAAATTGACTCTACAATTTCTCATTCCAAACAATTGTGCTACCACAGACAAGCACATACACATATATATAATATAGATAAACAAATATTAGATAAATATTATACATATATCAAAATAATAAGAAAGAACAGTCAGATTTATAACCAGAGTTCTTTAGCAATGTCTACAAAAAACTGCTATTTCATTTCTTTGATTTAATAAATTTTTATTTTTCAGAAACTTAATAATATATAACTTTTTATGTAGACAAAAAGGACATAGGTCATTTAAAGATCTCCAAGTTTTTGTTTTTTTATTAGTTTCCATTTTAATGTTGGTGTTTTATTTGTTTCTTTTAAATGCCAAAAATATTTGGATAGGGATGTTTGGTTGCGATAATTAATATTATTGAAGGAATTCAGATGTTGGCTCCATCTCAATTTAAATTCATTTTGTGTACATCCTATATATAATTTCACAACATTAGGATCCTCAATAGATGAGGTAGTACATTGGTAAACTATGGATTCTGTGCAACATTCATTATTCAAAGGACAATTTTCAAGATTTTTACAGTTACATAATTTTTCTTGATTATTGTATATTCTTATTTCAGGATCACTATTTCTTTGATTCTGGCATGAGTATTTAATCAAGATTTTATTATTATATTTTTTTTATAATCCTTTCTAAACTTTTATTACCTCTTTTTTCAGTTTTGTGTAGACATTTTCTCATATTTTCCTTTAAAAATAATCAATTATAAAAATAAACATTTGGTAGGATGGACAATTATCCCATGCTGTTACATGATTTGGACAATTTTGCTGTTACACCCAGTATATACAGATAGCTATTAGATAGATATTTTATATATATATATATATATATATATATATATATATATATATATATATATATATATATATATATATGTTTAGAGAGAGAGAGAAAGAGAGAGAGGGGAGAAAGAGAAATCGATATTATACATATATTTATATATATATAATATCTCTCTCTCTCTCTCTAATTATAATAAAAATATAACATAATAAATCAATTAAAATATTAATTAGAAATATTAACTAAAATATTATAATTTCATTAATAGTAAAAATTAACAAATATTACAATTTAATTAATAATATAACATAACAACTTCTATATAAACAAAAAAAATTTAATTTAATTTCGAAGAAACAATTTACAACTGGAAGAACAATCTACAGCTGAATAAATGAAAGATGTAAACAAAAGCAAAATTTCATGAATGTGCGTATGTAAAAGAATGTTAAATTCATGAATACTCACGTGTACAAAACAGAGTAAAAAAGTGGATTGAAAAAGATGCAGAATAAAGTGAAAAAATTGGAAAAATTGGAAATAATGTTCAAAACCACAACCCCTGAAGACTGGAAATTTTACCAGGAAACATCGATGTCAGTAATCTTTTCCTATAATATCATTATATATATATATATATATATATATATATATATATATATATATATATATTATAAATCTCATACCTGATTTCTATATCAAAGTTATTGTCAGTCCAAATCAAATATATATTAACCAACAAAAATATTGATAATAATTTGTTTTTGCAGTTGTCAATGTATATATGTAAAGAATTATTGGATTTTATTTTTTTAATCTGACATATTTTTATTTATTTTATTTTCATTATATTTTTTCAATATTTTTATACGTTAAATTATAGACCTGTACATAGTAATATATGACTAATATAGACATATTGTATCTATTTTATACTGTTCCTTTCCAGTACTCCAATTACTTTCTTGATGTTAAAATGGAAATCATAAAGGACTGCAGCATAGCTTTTTCTAACCCAAGTACTTTCAGTCTTTTACACAATCATCTTCTCTGATATATATATATATATATATATATATATATAAATGTATGTGTGTGTGAATGGTTCAGGATATGTAATTATCAAGCAACAAAATAGTTTTTACTGTATATTTTGATCTGATGGAGGTATATTTAAGTCCAACTCAATTCATAAGGACCAAACACAGTTATTCTGCAGTTATTTTAAGGTTGTACAGCAAGAGAAAATGTTATCAAAATGCAATGAAAACCAATTTAACCAGGTTTCTGTCATTAAAGACCAGATGTTGCCTAATATTCACTCTTTGTAGATCCCAAAGAATAGAAAGAGTTTCAGAATTCTTTGTCTTTTAATTGCCATATCATGCTGAGTTGAGAGTAATGTGCAAAATAGTTTACTCTTCTTTAGCTTGCATGTGTAAAGTCAATAAGCATTTGAAATCTTTTATTTTTTTTTCATTTTTCCGTTTTTGTTTAATTAAAATTCAACTAAACCCTTTGGTTCCAGTCACAGAACTAAAGAGAGACCGTTTGGAATACTCAAAGTTGGTGCTGGTAATTTTCCTTTTGATTTAGCCCAAAGAAATTGGATTAAAGCTAAGAGGAACTGAAACCATATGCAACCCAAATCTTGTCTGTAATTGGTGCTATACAGAACAGATGCACCCAAGATGTGCATTGTGGGTATCCAGGAGGGTTGAGAAAAAAAGATGTGAGACAATAGACTATGTGCCTCAGACGCCATAAGCATCAATCCACATGGCCAAGTTGTAGGTTACTTTACAGACGACCATTAAATCTGATTAACAGCTGTAAATTTCATTTGCTTATGACTGTGTAGGATAGGATTTAAATACTTAAAGTTTTAAATACATGATGAATTTACATTGTTTCTGAGTGGTAGCTTAATTGTTAAAGCATAGAGCAGTACATAGTAAGGTCCACGATTCAGTTCATGCTTAATTGACATAGGAATTTTTATTGCAGAACAATAAATTTTAACTCTAGACTCAAAGACATTTTAATAAACCTCTAGGAGTTAAAGGAAATTTTAATGAAAATGGAAACATATAAATCACTTATACTGAAAAAAAAAAGAAATGGTAGGGTAATGGATTGCAGCTCATATTGAGGAATTGGAGAGCTGAGTTTGAATTCCAGTTGAGTTCATTACATTCACTTACATGTTAATACCCTTGGGAAAGGTATGATTTCAACTCTTCTCCCCTCAATTATGAGTAAAATAGTAGGAAAGACTGGATTCTATAGTCTTGAGTTGCAGCTGGTCTAGGAGAAGGAAAAATTTGAATTCAAAACTATATGTAGCCCTGGTGACGCTAAGGAAAGGATTATTCATATTGACTCAATGATCCTGACTACAGTTGACTTCTTTTTTATATTTAAAATCAAAAACAGACAATTGAAATTTCTGAGGCATATAATGGCAAAAGATGGCTTGGACAATTTGACTCTCACAAGATATATTGAAAAAGCTGGAGGAGCAGAATAAAACACTGAGTAACCTACCTAACAAGATGGAAATGGATGGGAGAATAGTAAAGACAAACATTGATTAGAGCTATAAAGGATAGGATGTTGTGAAGGGCCATGGTATATCCATTGTCCTATTCCAAGAAACAAGGAACATAAAAGAAGTAATTAAAAATATATTAAGATAAATTATAATTTGATCTATGGCTCTTACTGTCTCCAATTGTTAGAGAATTCAACTGGAGTTAATGAGATCCAGGGTTCAAATCTTGATTTTTCCCACAACATATCAATAATAAAAATGAAATATAGAAAGATGAAAACAATTATATATTTGCATTAACTATTGCTGTCACATCTAGTCTGGTGCTTGTACTATGTATCTAAAGATTCCTGACAGAATCTGCTATATTATCAGTCCTGACCTGGCATCAACAGTTTCAGTCACTGCCTTATCATAACATCCTTGTGCTTTTTCTATAAATGTCTTCATGTTGATTGTTTTGATGAGCTTTCCTCTTTGGTATGTTAACTTCATGTATTTAAGCACAATAGTAGATTAGCAGTTAGGTCTCACCATTTTACAATTGAAATTACTAAATGTCACCATAAGTTCTATTCTAATATTTTCTTCTCTCACACTTTTTGCATCTCTTCTTCTGTTTTCTTATTTTTCTCTGCTCTACAATCTTTAAAAATTTAAATTCAGTATCGATCATCATAGTCTGCCTTTTTGAATGCTGTCCTTTTATTATTCTTTCTACTTAATAACGTTTTTTCAGTTTCTTTCACTCTCAGTAACCCTTGTATCTTAGTGTCTTTATTACCTTGCTTGGAGTGAAATGTTTATAAAAAAAATAAGAAAAAATTATATTATTTGCAATTTCAAATAATGGCCTATTCATTGCCATTAGAACCAGTGGAAATACCAAAACGGATATTTGCAATTAATGAATAGAATAGAAAGTATTCATATATTTTAATCACAACTTCAGGCTCTTCACAACTTCCTGTCCTGAGCATCTCTTAGTATAGTTTGTCTTTTCACTATCCCTACAAATTCTTGGGACACAAGCTTGTTAGGTAGGTTACTCACCTCTTCCTTTTGTCCCTCTTGCTTTCAATATGTTCTTGGGATTTTTGTGCCATATTTTCTGTCTACTTTTGAAACACTTCTCAGATTTTTTTATTTGGATAGTGAAAGATGCCTTCCAAAAAGTAAGCAAAGTATTAAAAAAGAGGAAAATTAAAATTTAACTAAAAACAAAGAAAAGAGTACTCAACTGTAATGTAATATTAGTCATATGGTAGTGAACACTGAGCAATCTCCTCACAGATAAAGAAGAGACTTGATGCAACAGAAATGTGGTTCTACAGAAGGATGCTGAGAATACTATGAACTGAACACATGAGCAACATTGAAGTTTTAAGGAAAATGAATACTTAGAATCAGATATAATTGAAATTTCTAGGTCACATAATGATGAAAGGGCTTGGAAAATTTGATACTTACAGGACATATTGAATGCAAGGGACAGAGGAAAACAATACATAACCTACCTAATGGCAGAATGGGGATTAGAAGAAGAAGAAGAAGAAGAAGAAGAAGACGAAGAAGAAGAAGAAGAAGAAGAAGAAGAAGACGAAGAAGATGAAGAAGACGAAGAAGAAGAAGAAGAACTTGATTTTTTATTCATACCTCACATATCTTGGGCAATTTCTATTGCTGACAACCATACAGTCTGACTTCTATTTTAACCTTTTAGCATTCAACCTGCACCATAGATATCGGCTCTTTCCTATGTATACTCTACCATAATATATGATGATATCATTGCAAATAATGCAGGAAGCCGTGCAAACAGGGAGACTTTGAGGGCCAATATTAATAAGGCATGTTTGAGCGAGTTGAATGCTAAAGGGTTAATCATATATTAATCCAGAAAGTTATATTATTTACACTTTGTAGTTTATGCAGTTATAAATTTATGTAAAAAATGAACATATTTTAATTTTTACAAAACAATATTTGATGCGATTAATACTTCTCTCTTTCTATCTTGCTCATAATTTAGATGATACAAAGCTACATAAAATAGTTTGTGGCTAAATACTGGTTGTGATAAGTTTATTCAAATTTGGTCAAACATCTGCTTTGGGACCTTGTGATCTAAATCACTAAACAGGAAAGCAAATCCATAATTTTATTGAGGCAATTCTACCATTTTATCAGTTATTCCTAAGTGCCTAACAGAATGTGAACGATTGATTTGTTATTTATGGCTTATCAACCCTTTGCAGGTTATTTAAAGCCATAAAATATTTTTTAAATTCTAAGAATTTTTTGGAGATAATAATGATTTAGTGATACAAATTACTAATTAACCCATAGCTGGGAGGAGGAGAGGTAGATTCATACCTTTCTTTGCATGTAAGGGAATATAACAAATCTAACTGGAATTGGAACTCAGCTCTCCCATTATCTGTTACACCAACCACAAATCCAAGCTTACAGCACCTAGTATTCCCAAGCAGTCACCTATCTAGGTACTGACTAGACTCGATTTTGCTTAACTTTGGTGAATGTACAGAAACTATTGTTTCAACATGATATAGCCATAACTTTCTAGGAACTCCTACAACCAAGTTGTTCCTAAATGTAATGCTCTCTATTCCTTTGGATCTTGTCGGTACGGCTGAGAGCAGGGACCATGTAGTCAGAGCATATACCATTACCAATTTAGGAGAAGAAAAACTTCAAACCACTGAATTCAAACCACTTGCTGCCTTGTAGGTCTTTCCTCTTTAACTTCTGAGAGGAGGGACAGTATAATCTCAACATCATCCATGTTAAAGGAACTGGCAAGCCATTGCACTATTCTACCTTGAATGATATCATGAACCATAATTATAAGAGAGAAGAGGAGAGTGGTGACCATAATGATGCAAAATGCATTTGTTTTTTTTTGAGGAATTTTTCCGACTCCCCTCGCCAAGCAACTCCCCTTTTATTAATTTTGCTGTTTTCTCAAGGTTGAAACAGGGAACAGCAATTATCTAGTTCAAGCTTTTAGTAAACACTTTTATGATTGTTTTAAGAAATTTTAAAAACAAGTTTTATTTTTTAGATTTGACAGCTATGTCATGAGGATTTTTAAAACATTCTCATAAGATGATGATGCACAAATATACTTTCAGTTTTTATGTGACTGATGCAAGTTGATATTTAATTTATGCTGGCTTTTTTGCATACTAAGTTGTGCCACGACTTCTTCACATGTTACTATCTTATGAGAAATATGTTCTGGGGGACTGTAAATCATTTACAATAGTGCTTTTGAAAAAAAATGATTTCTTTATTTAAATTCTAAATTTTTGACCCTTTAAATGATTTTTTTACCCCACTTTAATTAAGTCCCTCCATCTATTGCATATTGAGAAAAATTCTGACTGCCACTAATTATTAAGAGATGTTTTGGGCACCTAAAAGTATAATGATAAATGCAGAAATTGAAAGAATTAAATTTAAACTTTTTTCATTGTTCATCAATATGCCTTCTGGACATAGACAATTAAGACCCTCCACAGTTTCATTTTCTTCAATATCTCAGAAAATTATCATGACTTCCTCAGTGTTTTTCGCTTGCCTTCTGCATGGTTTGAAATTCAAAGTTTTCCTTTTTGATCATTACCACTCAATGCTAGATAGCCATCTCTACCCTGCTATTTAACTCATAGCTGGGTGGAGAAGAGATGAAACTAGCCTTTCCCAAGGATATTAGTGATAAAGTGAATGGAGCTGACAAACCAGAATTTGAACTCAGCATGCCAATTCCCTTGCCCACACCAATCTCCATTACGCTATGCACATATTTTCACGTTGATTTTTAAATTACTTTTCAAATTGTGTCTACATGTGTTCTTCCATAGATTCCTGGGGTTCACCATCAGTGGCTCTGGGAAAAACATTTTTTATCGCTTAATGAGGTCAGCATATGGTTGAGATGAAGCTGAAAGCATATTTAGTCAGCAACAAACATACAATTATATGAAATTAAAATTTTTTTACATCTCAATACACAGTCAGGGTGAATGAGTTTGCAAAAACACTATTCACAGGTCAGACAAGCTGTACTGAAATGGTTTGGAGTAATTGCAATGCTGAATATCAGACTCTTTTTTTTTCAACAATTTCCACGTGCACAGGACATCACATCAATGTGCACAGTTTCTTATTTCACTTAGTCAAGGCTCATAATTTTTTTTTATCAGATTTTGGAAAACTATGAAAACAACTTGAAATTCATTGAAAATCTTAAAAACAAAACAACTACAAATTCCATGTTTTTAAAATCATTTTTGTTTTAATTTTTTATATAAAGAAAAGATTATTATACACTGATTTATTCAGACTAGTGTTTTCATCTTGATTATTATAGCCATAAACTTTTAGTCATTATAGTTGCCAGCCTTCAGACATAGATCTGTCATAGATGGTAAACTTTTGTGTAATCATTGCATAAATTGGGATCTTATAACTTCATCAGTAGACCTAGCATAGAAATGAACACCATATGGGAGCCTTTAATTAAGAAAGAAATTTAGATTTAAATTAAAACAAAATCAACCACCTAATTACACAAGTGGAAAGATGATATATAAATTTTATATAGCAAAATCAAATACTATGACAAAGCAGGAAAAGTTTAAACATGTTTAATAACAAAAGTGATGGAAACATAAACTAAAAGAAAATAACTAGATGATATCAGCTAGACTATATACTCAAAATATATATTAAAAAAAAAGTTTTAAGTTTAAAATTCTCAACCTCTCCTCTCTTTTGTGCACATATATAGTTGCTTCAATGTAAATATGACAGTAACCTGATGGAGTCCTAAAGGACAAAATGTGCGACAGAAAACTTTTTCTATTTTGTTATAGTTTTCCCTAAAACTTTGGGTATTGCAAAGATTATCTACTCTGGCTCAATGAAAGAGGCAAACAAATAACATTAGGCTTAATCCTCCAAGTTTCCACCCTTGAATTATCATATGGAGTAATGGTCTAGTGGATTATAGGTTTAGTTTACAATATCTAGTCACTTGGGGAGTTTAATTATTGTTTAGTGTAGTGTAGTACAAAAACTTATATACACTGGTAGAGTAGCAGAGGTAGATAAGTAACTCTACAAAGATTAATGAATTAAGACCGACTGGTACAGATATCATCAACATTGGGCAGTGGAATGATGTTCAAAATTCCAAGAAATAAGTGTTGTAACTGTAATAAAGAAGATGAGTAGGATAACTTTCATTTTACAAATATCATTATTATTGAAAAAAACATCATCACATGTAATATTGATTGCAACTACAGAAGTAATATTAATTATGTCATTATATTTCAACACAAGCACAATACATAATTCTTATCAACAAAGAAGAAAGGTTAATAAGAATAAACTATCAAATAAGTAAACCACACAGAGGTAAAATGAAAACAGTAAGAACATACTTGAGAACTTAAGATACAGCGGATGGCCCTACCATTCAGAAATCGAGAAAGAAAAGAGAAGCAGCAGGATAATGGTTAAAACCATGGCCAAATGAAATAGTGGACATGATGAGAAAGAGTTAATCAAATGTTACATTGAAAACCAGAGTCCTAGCAAATCAGATGGCAAAATTTCTTTAAAATTTTATAATGTATGCTAGTTTAAAGTTATAAAATCTCATCTTCTTTTCTAAAAAGGAAAAAAGAATTCTTTCTCTGATTGACCAAATTCCAAAGTTTTATACAAGCATTTTAATAATTAGTTAAACAAAAGATAATGAACTGAATAAAAAAATTTGTACAGCCTTTCAATAAAATGATTCTTTTGAAATGTCTTTCAGTAAAACTATTTATTTGTATTGCCTATCAGCAAAACAATCCTTTTGAACTGCCTACCAGTAGAACAATTCATTTGAACAGCCTGTCAGTAGAAATATTCTTTTGAATATACTTTAAGTAAAATTATTTATCTGTATTGCCTATGAGTAAAAGAATTCTTTTGAACAGCCTATCAGTAAAACAATTCTTTTGTACTATCTATAAGTAAAATCATTCTTTTAAAATGCTTTCAGTAAAAATATTTATATGTATTGTCTATAAGTAAGACAAGTGTATTGCACTTCCTATCAGTAAAACAGTACTTTTGCACTATCTATCAGTAAAACTATTGTTTTGAAAAAACTTTCAGTAAAAGTATTTATCTGTATTGCCTATCAATAAAATAATTCTTTTGAACCGTCTCTCAGTAAAAAAATGTTTTTGCACTGCCTATCAGTAAAACAATTCTTTTGAACTTCCTTTCAGTAAAAATACTCATCTGTATTGTTGATCAGTAAAACAATTCTTTTGAACTGCCTATCAAAAAACAATTCTTCTGAAATGCCTATCAGAAAAACAACTCTTTTGTAATGCCTATCAGTAAAACAATTCTTTTGTACTTTCTATAAATAAAACTATTCTCTTTTACTGTTTTCAATAAAACTACTTATATGTATTGCCTATCAGTAAAACAATTCTTTTAAACTGCCTATCAGTAAAAGTATTCTTTTGAACAGCCTTTCAGTAAAACTATTTATCTGTATTGTCTATCAATAAAACAATTCTTTTGCACTGCCTACCAGTAAAACTATCTGTATTGCCTATCAGTAAAACAATTCTTTTAAATTGCCTCTCAGTAAAACAATTCTTTTGTACTCCGTATCAGTAAGACAATACTTTTGTACTTCCTGTCAGTAAAACATTTCTATTGCACCGCCTATCACTAAAACAACTCAATCAGTAAAGCTATTTATCCATATTGCCTATCAATAAAACTATTCTTTTGAACTGCCTTTCAGTAAAACTGTATATTGCATATCAATAAAATAATTCTTTTGAACTGTCTCTCAGTAAAACAATTCTTTTGAACTGCCTATCAGTAAAACAATTCTTTGAACTGTTTATCAGTAAAACTATTATTTTAAACAGCCTTTCAGTAAATCTATTTATCTGTATTGCCTATAAAGAAACAATTCATTTGCACAGCCTATCAGTAAAAATGCTTTTGAACTACCTATCAGTAAAACTATTCTTTTGAACTTCCTTTCTGTAAAACTACTTATCTGTATTGCCTTTCAGTAAAACAATTTTTTTAACATCCTTTCAGTAAAAATATTTACATGTATTATATATCAGCAAAACAATTCTTTTTAACAGTCTATCAGTAAAACAATTCTTTTTAACAGTATATCAGTAAAGTTATTCTTTTGAACTTCCTGTCAGTAAAATTATTTATCTGTATTGCCTATAAGCAAAAGAATTCTTTTGAAATGCCTATCAATAAAACAATTCTTTTGCATTGTCTGTCAGTAAAAACAATTCTTTTGAACTGCTTTCAGTAAAACTATTTATATGTATGCTTATCAGTAAAACTATTTATCTGTATTGCCTATCAGTAAAACTATTTATCTGTATTGAGTACCAGTAAAACAATTCTTTTGAACTTCCTATCAGTAAAACAATTCTTTCGGAATCCCTGACAGTAAAACAATTCTTTTGCACTGCCTATCAATAAAACTATTTACTTGTATTATTTACCAGTAAAACTATTCTTTAGTACTGCCTTTCAGTAAATCAATTTGTTTAAAATACTTATCCATAAAATAATTCTTTTGAACTCCCTATCAGTAAAACTATTTCATTATACTAGCCATCAATAACATAATTCTTTTGAACTTCTTATCAGTAAAACTATTTCATTGTACTAGCCATCAATAAAATAATTCTTTTGAACTCCCTATCAGTAAAACTATTTCATTGTACTAGCCATCAATAAAATAATTCTTTTGAACTCCCTATCAGTAAAACTATTTCATTGTACTAGCCATCAATAAAATAATTCTTTTGTCCCAATTTTCAATAAAATGAGTCTTTTGTTCTCCCTATCAGTAAAACAATTTTTGCACTGCCTTCAATAAAACTGCTTCACTATACTGCCTATTAAAAGAACAATTATTTTCTACTGGCTATCAATAAAAATGTTTTTATAAGAGTTTTAATAAATAATCGGAACTGAAACATTAAAAAAGATCTATTTACAAAAGCCTCATAAGAAATATTATTGTATTGAAAAATTACAGATGCCCATTGCAACATATAATGTCCAGATATGATTTGAACTAGTGTTGTTGAAATTGTTATGTCTATATATTTTAATATATGTGTGTGTATGTAGTATGTCATATGTATTCTTATATTAATTGTTTACAATGTCTGTAACTTTCTTCCTTACTAGAATGATCTCTCTTGATCTGACAGTGGTGATTTCATTATGACAATCATAGACTGTTCCAAGACTGGAAACAACCGATTCCATGAAAGATCCATGTACAACAATTATGATTGTGAGTTCCATATATGCAACTGCTGTCACTTTTAACAGTGTCAGTAAACTAGTATATACAAATGCACACACACACATATATTTATATATGTTTGTATTTGAAATGCATAAACAATTTAAACCACATTGAGCTCAGATTCATGTGAGAGAGAAGATGTGGTGATATTTCAAGTGAAATATTAGCTGAAATCTTTTCTTCTTTTTCCTTCATGGATTTTTCTGGTGTTCTGCACATAATGCTTCATACAATTCTATTGATTTTAAATTAACATCATCAACTGAAAAGAAGAGAAAATTAATAAAAATGAATAAAAAATGTTTACAGAGAAAGAAGTTTATGAAAAATAAATAAATCAAACACAAAGTTTCACTGTATTTTCACTGTTTCTACTTTAAAATCTGCTGTTGTAGAACTTTTAACTTGGAGTCATTTAAGGTGATGAAAAGGTGCTTAGTTGTTTTTATTATTGGTATTGTTTTTTTTTTTTTACAAAGAAGACCTTTTTGGTGATTAAATTCTCTAAAAGAAAGATGATGATATCAAGCAGATTTTGAAAGAATGAAGAAAACAGAAAATGTAAACATAATCAGAATGTGAAAGTGGCAATGAAAGAAAGAAAGAAAGAAAGAAAGAAAGAAAGAAAGAAAGTGGAAGATAGAAGGGAAAAAGAAGATTAAGTCAGAAAGAAATCCTGAAGAAAAAGAACTGGAAGAAAAAGATTAAAAGACAAAAGGGAAACAAAGAGTGAAAGAAAAAAAAAGGACAGAGTGAAAGAAAAGAAGAAGAAGACAAGATAAAAGAGAAATGAAAGAATAAAGAAAACAAAGAAGAAAGAAGTAGAGACACAAGAAAATAATGAAGAATAGAAAGACAAAAGAAAAGGGAAAGAGTACGACAAAAGAATGAAAAGAGACAAGGAAGGAAAAGAATAAAGAAAGAGAAAAAAGTAAGAGAATGAGAAACAATAAACGTAAAAGAGAAAGAATAAAGAGAGACAGAAACAAAAATAATAAGGTAACAAAATAAACAGACTCAAGAAAAGTAAAAGAGAAAAACGAACTAAAAATGAAAGAAAAAAAGGAATGGAAGGAATAGAGATAGCCAAGAGGAAAGAGGAATGAAAAAGGAGAGAGAAAGAGAAGAAGAAAAGGAAAAAGATTAAAGTAAGCAAAGACATGAAAAAATGAAGGCAAAACAATAAAGAAAGAGAGAGAGAGAGAGAAACCTAAGAAAAGATAAAGTTTTAAAAAAAAAAGCATTGGTGGAACCATTTTCAACAGCGACAGTGGTGGCGTCATTGTTGGTGGTGTCGGTGCTAATTTTATTCTGGCTGGTAGATTTGCGTTTCTGGTGTCAGCCTATCGAAGCTGGTATAAAGTTGTGACGTAGCGCCTCCAGCCGCCTGACAAAGGCCAGTGGGCAACTCTTGGAACTTGCATGCTTGGCTAGTTACCCCATGCCGAGTTATTCCACTAGTCTCCACGCTGGCAAAGGCACCGAGAGGTTCTAAATCATGGGCAAGCTGAAGTAATTTTCCTGGCCATTGAGCTGTATGCACACAAGAGGAAAAACGGAAAAAGGTGGCGAAGATGGAGACAGCGACTGAAGAAAGAGAATGGAGGGTTAGGTAGGTAGAGAGAGAGAGAGAGAAAGAGAGCTGGGTTAAGGGAGGGACAAAGAGGTGAAATGTAGCATAGAGAGAAATGTGGGAAAAGGCCCCTAAAAAGCACAAGCAGGCAGACTGAATATAATAGATGGTAACTGAAGTAAAGGTTCAAGACACCACGCGTTACATTTAGATAGCTCATGACGACTTCCATATCCGATCAATATTATCAGGGGGAAGGAGTTAGTGTAGATACGTGTGTATATTCTGTCATACTTTCCTTTCTTTACTTTCTGACGGGTACTGATCTATTCACTTTCTATCAACATTTTACCTATTAGCATGTTAGAAGAGGAGAAAGAAAGAAAGAAATATCAAACTAGAAAGATATAGAAAGACTATAATCTTATTACTCAAAGATCTTCTCTGACTTTCCATTGTCCCTCTTGTTCTGTCTTAGTTTTGACAGTTTACCTTAGCTTGCTTGATCTGTCATTTCATTGCATTTACTTACCTCCTTCTATTCTTTCTTATCATCTCTTTCCTTGTTCTTCTCTTTCACTGCTACTCTCTTTTATATTCTTCCTTTCCTACACTACTCCTTATTTCACTCTACTGTTATTTTATTGCTCCTCTTCCTTCTTTTCTTCCTGCCACTTACAAGTTGTTTGTTCATTGGTCTCTTGTCCATTTTCCTTTCCTTTTCTCTCTTACTCCCACTCTTCTTTTTATTGCTCCTCTTCCTTCTTTTCTTCCTCTCACTCTGTTGCTTGTTCATTGGTCTCTTGTTCATTTTCATTTTCTTTTCTCTTTTAGTCCAACATTTTTTTCTTTACCCTTCTTTCCTTCTTCCTCCTTCTCTCTTATCTGCTAGTATGTTTGCTCCTAACAGACATTTACACTTTACCTTTCTAATTCATTTTCTAATTCCTCTCTTTATTCCTTCCTTTTTTTCATCTTTTCTCTTTTCTTTTGACTCTTTTTCATCCTCTTTCTTCTAGGTCTCTCTCATCATTATCAGCTCACCTTTCTTTTTTCTTTAGTCTCCTTAGTCTTTTATTCACTGCAACTTCCACTTCATTTATTTAGTCTCTTTTCCCTCCCAACCTATCTTCCACCTTTCCAACCCCACTTCTTGATTTTCCTCTTCAAAATATGGTTAATCTTTTCACGCTACTTTCTAACAAAGTTGGTGAAAAACTTTTCCTACTTTTTTTTCCTAGAGACTTCTTAGTTCCGCCTTTCTTGTTAACGGAATACGATTCTCTCTTGCCGGATAAAGATCCAACAGAATTAAGTCAAACACATTTTTGATTTGGGGGCAACATGTCCCCTCTTTTATGTTATATATATATATATATATATATATATATATATATATATATATATATATATAATTTCATATGAATGCCTTTTATTTCCCTTTAACTATCAGCATTTCAAGTTTTTTAATCATATCTAACTGGTTTAATTTTTAGCTTCCTCATTTGAAGAGTTCATGAAAATTACATTTTTTAAAAAAATTAGATTGATCTATAAGAATATAGATATATATATAGAATTATATAAGAAGAATTAAGATGATAAACTTTTATCTCTGTACAAATTAGAATTAAAATATTTTCTTGAAAAAACCTTTAATACTATCTTTTTAAGATCAGAGTGCCAAAAACAAAAAGATGCCAAAGAAAAGTTGTATTTTATATTTTATAGCACAACCTTTTCCATGGTATCTATTATTTATATAGATATAATTATATTTTTTGAAAATTTGGTATATTTATGAGGGAAGGATTCTGAATATCAGAGAAATAGTATTTGTTGGTCATAGAAATCAACACTTCATGGTGACTGTCAGTTTCGGTTTAATGATCACCTGAGACACAATTTCTAGACTATCTCTCTCTCTCTATATATATATATATATATATATATATATATATATATATATATATATATATATATGTATATATAATAAATAAAATAAAAATCATTTATCATTCCATATTTGTCCGTCTCTTTCTCTCTCTCTCTGACTCTCTCTCTCTGTCTCTCTCTCTCTCTCTCTATATATATATATATACAGAGAGAGAGAGAGAAAGAGAGAGAGAGAGAGAGAGAGATCCTGTGTGTGTGTATATATATATATATATATATATATATATACAGGGTGTCCAAAAAAAATGTATACACACTTTAAAAAATATAAACTAAAGGGTGTATACATTTTTTGGAGACAACCTGTATATATGTATATATGAAGTGGACACCACTGAAGTCAACACCTAGTGGTGACAGTCTGTTTCATGCTGGAACTCAATCTTAGGCCATGTGGGTTGTGTTTTGGCTTATATATGCTGGTCAATTGTGCATTATGGGTAGCAAGGTATATTGTACTATCCTAGCTGTTATTGGGTAGTCAGCAACAATTATCCTATTCTAGAGGTTATTGAGTAGAAATAATTGTGAATCAAAATGCAGTTATTTGTAGCTATTTTCTAGTGTTGTTTATTAACATCATTTATTATTGATTACTTTATTATTTGTTGTTCATTATTATATTTACTTGTGTTTACATGTGCATTAGTAGTTTGCTAATTTATTCATTATTTACTCAATTTGTTTTTATTTATTAGTTATTATTATATATAAATATAAGTATATTTTAGCATACTCTGAAATAATCTTAACTTATTAAAATAAAAGTGTATAATCATTTTATGTAGTTACCCAGAAACATTTGCACATCAGTGTATGTTGAGTATTTAATTTAAAACTTGGTTTAATTTTAGATATCCAATTGCAAGTGAGAAGGAATTCTTCTGAATTTCCTGTCATCTTTGGCAGCATTTCTTGCCAACTCAAGAACCACAGTGGCCAAATTTTCAATGACTGTAGCTATGTAGACTGCAACTCCTGTAAGTGAATACAACCAATAGGGAACTAAATTTTGGCATGAGATTAAAAGTCTTGTTCTTTCCTTTTATTTTATCTCCTTTTCCTTGTTCAGACACGATGACTGAATTCTTCCAGTTGTTTTATATGATTTAGATCGTATAATACAGACTTTCAGCTTAGATTGCAACATTCCAATATATCAATATATATCAGAAGCTGATAGACAAAGTAAAACTAACCACTTGTAACTAATTTGTAACTAATTTGCCTTCAGTCATTTTGGATACATCAAAACAATCTTGTGCAGGGTTCAGTAAATTGTGCATGATGTATAGTTCCCGGAAAAAGGAAGTAGAGGAAAACTGAAACAAAAATGGAAGGATAACATAATTCTGTGGTCACCAACTAATGAGTGGTAGACATTAAAAAAGCTTGCTCAACATTGTAATAAATGGTAATAGAAATATTAGTTAATGGTGAGAAATAAGTTTCAATCCACCAAAGATGGAAACAGCAAGTACCGTATTTGGATAGAGATTTTCCCCCAAAAAATGCACTAAAAAATTACCCTGTGTCCAATACATCAGTATCATATATGAGAGAGACATGAAGACCATGAAAAAAAAAAAATGGGTTTCACCAGGAATCAGTTTACACATAGTATCTATCTCTAAAACTAGAACTCCTAGAAGTGAACAAACATGATATCAATAAAAATATTCCTAAAAAGTTCCTCCAGGAAAAATAAATTAAGAAATTTATAGAATTGCACAATATTTTGCTGCTTGTTTTGTAGAAATACCAGATTTTACTGAAATATTTGCTTTGACTAGCATATTCCTGCTTGATTTGTGTGTGTTTTTGTTGATATACAGGTATTGGAATTTGATTTTCTGCATGTATGATATGGGACTTCATTTACCAACAAGTACCATGTTTCTGTTTTTTTGCCTATTACCATATGTACCAGTGTTCACTGATACCAGTAGATTTTTTTGTCACTATTAAGAATTTACTGTCTGTGCAGATGTTTCTCCCTGAAAAACAACTAAAATGATTTTCAATAAATGCACAATGAAATTCATCTGGTAATTAAACTTTACCTCACTTGTATCAAAAATAGTACCAATAGTGTAATTTGTGCTGATACTCTAAGTGTTTCTTCATAGTGAGAATGCCACATAAATGCAAAGTTATAATTTTGATTGTTTTGGTTGTGATGTCTGCCTTTTTTTACCTAAATATTCCATGCCAAAAATCTGGGTGCATTCAATGTGTGGGTGTGTCCCCCAATAGGCCTGCAAATATAGTAATTGTTATTTTTAGAAAATACATAAAAAGAAAAAAATATTTCACACTGTATAGTGAATGTACAATAATTGATCTGCTATGAAAGGTAGTGAATGAAGCATAATCTAACCATCAACAAATATATTAAAATTAAGCAGAAGTACATTCCAGAGAAAACTAATGTTTAATTTCCCAACTGGCAGACTTATGTAATGTATTTAAAAAATAAAGAAAATGACGTTAAACTTTTCAAATAAAAATAAATTTTGCAGGCCTATTTCAAAAAATATTTGCAGGCCTAGTGGACACATTCAAATAAAGTAACAATTTAAATTTTCTTCTTTTATGTGTCAAGTCGACTCAGGATGTGAGTAATATTGGTTTGACACAACTTCTTATCTTTTGTTGCTCCTCTATGTAATTTTTTTATCCTTTACTATCTCTCTTGGTCCCTGTTCTGCTTCACAAAAAAATAGGTGTCTCTGGCCTTCACTGTGTCCTATGAGTGTCATATTCTCTAGGCATGCTTTCCTCAATTTTTGTCACATAAATTTAAAATCTCTTATTTTGATTGTATGTATAAATTACCTTGCATTTTCTATTTTCCTTAAGTCTTCCTCATTGCTCACATGTTCTATCCATGGTTATCTTTGTATTCATGGGTAGAACCACATCTCTGTTCTCCTTTTAGGCTCTGTGAAAATTGTCTAGCATTCGCTACCATAGAGGAATTTAGATCTTACATAGCTATTCAGCACTTTTTTCTTTGTTTCCAGTGACATTTTCCTATTTCTTAATACTTTGTTTAGTTTATGAAAGGCATAAGGAGATTGTCCAGCATTCATTGGCATATAGGAGATTCAATATTACATTAGCGCTATTTGGATCATTGTGTCACATTTTCTATCATTTGTTTATGTCCTGCCCAAATAGTTAATTTTCTTCACATACTGGGGGTGGGGGGAGATGAAATCTGCAAAACTTAGCATATGCCATGGACTGCCTCTTTTGCTGACAATGATGTTATCTGTCTTCTTAAATTTAATAGTTAGTCCTTTCATCTTGTGGCAAACAGGGACCTCTGTGCCCACAAGAAAACCTTTTTTCAAAAGGTTTTGACACTGACACTGCTATTATTCCTTCGGAAATAGTTATGTACAAGATTACAAAAAATTATTTACCTTTTATAAAGAAATAAATGTGAAAAGAATTTTTTTTATTAAAAGATTTTTAAAAAATAACAAAATTATCAAAATATGTAAACCATCTACAATGCAATAAGTTTAAAAACATTGACTAATTGCCAATTTTACATATCTCTACTTCCTTGGCAATGTTTATTGTTTTAAAAAGCAATGATTATAATTATGATAAAATTCAAAAATATGAAATTGAATTTATATATTTTCTTTGTTCTTTGAGAATTTACAACAAAATATTAAACAGTCATTAATAGATTGTTTATTTATAAAAATAATTTTATATTTACAATATTCTTAAAATACAATGCAATGTTTATCATTTATCAATTTATAAAGAAATAAATATGTAAAAAAAATTTTATATTGATAACTTTATAAAAATATCTATGAACAAGAAAATTTAAATAAACAGATAATGATGAGTAACTGTAATTATAACTTAAAAAAAAAATAGAATGTCTTTGAATTTTACTGGATATACAATGCAGGGAGTGAATGTAGTTAAAATAATAGCAGGGTCAATAGAAAATCTATCCTTTTGAAACACCAGTTTTTTGTAGGCACAAAGGTCCATGTTTGACTGTATTCTTTTTATTTCATTTTATGTGCCATGTCCTTTCAGGACATAGGCGATCATAGCTCTCCACCTCCTTCTATCCCTTGCAGCTCTCAATAAGTTCCTTGCCTCTGCTTCCTCCCACAAACCACATTCTGTCATCCACTTGCTTAAGTCCGCCAGGTATGTCATGCATTGTTTTCCCTTGTCTCTCTTTCCCTCTATTTGACCCATGTGTATCAGATTCTCCAGGCCTTCCTTCCTCATTATGTGTCCCAGAAACTTCAACTGACTCTTCCTGATATTAAGCATAAGCAACCTCTCTAAGATCGCATTGTTACTCATGCGCTCGGTCCATGATATCCTTAGCATCCTTCTGTAGAACCCCCATCTCTATTGACTCGAGTCTTTTCTTCATCTTTGAGGTAATCGCCCAACATTCACTGCTGTAAAGAAGGACAGATGTCACATAACAATTCAGTATTACCAAAGATATCCTTCTGTTTCGTAATGCTCTGCCCAACTTTTGGAATGTGACCTTGGCCATCCCAATATGTTTACAGATCTCAGCGTCACACTTACAATCCTCTGTCAAGATGCTTCCCAGGTATTTAAACTTCCGTGTCTGCTTGATTCTAGTGTTCCCAACCTTCAGGTTGCATTTTGAGCTCATCCTCTTACTGACAACCATTGCATTCCGTTATTACCTTGTGTAACAGTTCTTTCAAAATATAACTACCTTCTGTCTTTTCTGTAAATATTTTCATGGCAATTGTTCTAAGAAGCTCTCCACCTTGAGCACATGAATTTAGGCATACTGCTAGATTGGCAATGAGGTTTCATATTTTTACTGTTGAAATAGCTAGATATAAACATAAGTTCTATTGTGATTCTTACACTTCTCACCTTTAAAGCTTCCTTCTGATTTCTTGCTTCCCTGTTATCAACAGTCTTTAAAAATTGCAGCATCACTTGCCATCACTTGTGTATTCTTGAATCCTGTTCTTTTATTATTCTTTCTCCTCAATAAAGTCCTCCCTTTCTCTTTTACATCCAGTGACCTCTAGCATCTTAGTGGCATTATTGCCTTGCTTGGGAAGAAATGATTAAAAAAATAAAAGACTAAATATGTGATAAGGTTGAGAAGTACTTGAAAATCATTAAATTTTATATGATCAGTGGGTAGAAATTATTTTGGAGGAAATAAAATATAAAACAAAGTGCAGCTATGTACAAGATTTCCATGCCAAGGTTGAAAACTAAAGAATTGGATCCTATGAGTTCTGGAAAACATCTAACCAAATTTTCGATAGTGGTAAGTGCCTTTTATCATAAATAGCCCTGAGCCTATCATATCCTTGTCAGATAAGGCAAAGCTCTTTGCAATGAGCTTTGTCTCTTACTCCAAACTTATTAAAATCTCTATCAGCTTGGGAACTCTCCAGACTTATCAATAGCCTTGACCCTAAGAAGGCTACTGCTCCAGATAAAATACTGGTGGTTGCCCTTAAGTACATTAATCTTGAGTTATCTTGGAAAAATTTTTCATCCACTGCCTGAAAGAGAAAAATTTCCCAAGTCTATAGAAGGTGTCAGCTGTTTGCCCTGTTTTCAAGAATGCACGTGAGCACTAATCTCCATCTCAGTATTAACCCATCAGACTCTTTAGTATCATCAGCAAACTCTTTGAGGCTATCATCAACAAGAAGGTTGCTGGTCATCTCAACATGGACAACCTCCTGTGAGACCAACAATAACAATTTCATTCTGCTAGGTCCACTGCTGATATCCTTTCATTATGCAGGGAGTCAGTGAGGCATTAGACAATAAATACAACATGCAGATAATCACCTTAGATACATCAGAGGCCTTTGGCAGAGTGCGCATTGGGTGTTGCTGGACAAGCTCACCAGCTATGGAATCACTGGAAGAGTTTTCTCAATTATCAAGTCCTTCCTAAAAGGGTAGGTTCATGAAGGTTGTTGTTCATGGCCACTCCTCTAAGACTCATGAGATCAACTCAGGCATCCCCCAAGGTTCACTTCTTGGTCCTGCCCTCTTTCTACTTTAAATGAAAAATTGCAAGCCTCTTGCTATGGTATCGCTATTTCCATGGAAAGTGTTCTGACTAGCTACATGGCATAGTTCCATCAACTCTTATACTTATAGATAAGATACACTATGCCATGTACACTGAGTTGAACCATTCTCATTCTTTCTATTAGTAAGAAGGAGGTTCCACTTGAATAATTTCTTCCCATAAATGGCTTCTTCATATAACTGACTACCAAGAGGATGCTTTCTTGACTACTATAGTCTTCACCTGTTCAAGTTTAGGGTTAACTATCTTTCCTAAATATCCTCATAAACTGTGCCTCTTACTCTTATTGCTCATACAACCGTCTTCACTAACCTTTTACCTTCAGTGGCTCTTTGGCCTTGTATAGGGTGAACATTATTAATAATAAAAATGACAGTGATAACAGTTTATCATTAACAATTTTTTATTGCTTCCCAGAAATATTCTTTGCTTGGATATTGTTTTCTAATCTTAGATATATTTCTTTTAATGATGGACCACGTGTTTTTATTGAATTAATATCTGAAGAGTTTTGTGACCATTTTATTAATTTGATATCTTTGAAAAGTGGACAATAGTTAGCTTTGACAAATGTGAAGGAATAGTGTCATGCATAAACATATTATTTTGATTAAAGCTTTTTAGTTGTGACCTGTGCCAGCCAAACACCTTTTCCAAGAACAACAATTCTCTGCATTTATCTTCATATGGTCATTATCTTTGAGGGGAACTTAACTATAACTGCTTTTACTATATTAACTGTAAAAATGTCTAACTCCCACCTGTAACCTTCTAAATCATGTTGAAACACCTGTACCTTGATAGGTAACCATTTGAGAATAACAGGTGCTGTAAGCTTGGATGTGTGGGTGGTGTAATATATAATGGCTTGGAATTGTTAATCAGAGTGCCGAGTTCCAATTCATGTTGGGTTTGTTATATTTACTTACATGCAAATATTTTTGAGAAAGGTGTGAATGAACCTCTTCTTCCCTCAGAAACCTGTTGATTAATAAGATTTGCATCACTAAAACCATTATTATCTCCCCCCATCACTAAAAAGAATAAAATAAAAATTGTGTACAGAATATTTAGATTTTGGCATTAACTAACTCATAGAGGTTGATATGCCACTAAACAAAAACAACCAACTATTTTCATGAAAGAATCAACTTAAGGTTAATCCAATGTAGTTCTGTATTCAGTAAATTTACCAATTAAGAAATAAGTTTTCATGAACTTCTTCATCCAATTTAACACTTTTCTATTTGTGATATCTACTTAAAGGTGGTAGTTTAGTTACTTTCATATCTTTAACCAATGTTCTTTATATTCAGCATTCTGCTCGCATTTGTTATTTTCAGATTCTTCAAATAGTCTTGTCGCTCAATCTACTTTTCATGCTCATTACCATTTTAAATCATTTTTTTTAAAGTCATTTTTTTTATTTCTGGTTCTAATCTTGCCAATGTTTCCAATTTTTTTTTTGATTGTTCAGTGATTTCAATTCAAAATTTGCAGAATTTCCAAAGTTGCATTCACATTACTCAATAACTTATGCATAAAAGATATATATCATATCTTTTTTACCATCCATGACAATTTTTATATATCATAAATTAAAAAATAAAATATCAATGGCTATACTATTATATACTTTTTATTAGTATAAATGTTATTTTTGGTGCATACATGATTTGCTATTTGTGCTTCTTATTTTCTTAAACAGTGAATTATTAATTTCACTGTTAAGAAAATAAAAATACAAGGATAGCAACCCAAATATGTGTGTACCCACTAAAAACAACATAGTTATAGGTAAAATGTCATTTAAAAGAAGTACTATATATATCTATATCTTACTTATTATAAAATGCAGATTGTGTGTGTGTGTGTGTCTGTGTGTGTGTGTGTGTGTCTGTGTGTGTACGTTTATATATTGGATCAGATTTCCTACATTTTTCAACTGATTTCAACAAAACTTCACAGGACTACATAAAATTACCTTGCGGTGGTTCTGACAGTGCCAAAAATTGGAAAAACACAATTGTTTTTGCATGAAATCAATTTGAAAACACAATAAAACACGATTCTGTCACCAGAATGAAAGGGGGACAACTCATATCGAGTTATACTTATTATAAAACCCAGGTTGTGTGTGTGTGTGTGTGTTCGTTTGTATATGGAACGGTTTCCTACATTTTTCAACCGATTTCAACAAAACTTCACTTTTTTTTTTGGCAGGTAGTGTTTCTTATTGTATTGCACACTTTTTTCTTTATTTTTACATTCAGAATGCTTTAAAAATTCCATTTACAAGACAATTTTTTATAATAAAATTCTATTCAATCGATAGACTCATAACGATTGAAAACAATGTTTTTGTTTGAGTTTGGGTTTGACCAATTCGTAAAAAAAGACAAAAAAACAAAAAAAAAACTAATTAAGACATGCATGTCCATCAACCTTAAATAATAATCTTTGTCAATTTTATTTTTCAGTCTTTATGATGGTTGATACTTGATCTATCTCTTACTGTTACATCCGGGCTCTACTGCTAGTCTATACATATATGATAAAAACATAGTTTTAGGATCAGTTATATTTATGGGTTAAATTGCTCAATACCAGCGATAGAGCGTATGTAAATATAAAAGTGGACATTGAAGCCAACATCCAGCAGTGACAGTCTATTTCATGCTGAAATTCAATCTTCAGGCCATATTTATTTATTAGCTTGTTTATTCACAAAATTAAATTTATAAATGCCCTTATGGCCTGAAGATTGCATTTAAGCATGAAACAGTCTGCCACTGCTGAGTGTTAACTTCAATGTCCACTTTTATATTTGCATACGCTCTATCGCTGGTATTGAGCAATGTCCCCTTATATATATATATATATATGTGCATGTGATCAAATATAGTTTAAATGTATGTTATATTTAAAGGGTAAAACTGCTCTATATATGGGATATAGTGTATATAAATATAAGCAGTGTGGATATAGAGTTCAACACTGAAAAGCAACAGTTTGTTTCATGCTTGAACATAATCCTCAAGATTGAAAATTTCACAGAAGCATAAAACAGACTGTTGCTATTCGGTGTTGAACTCTGTATTCACATTCTTTTATATATATATATATATTTATTTTTTGCTCTTTAATTATGTTTTTCTTTTTCTTATATTCTTTCACAGTCAGTAGTAGTTTTGTTGCCTTGTTTGGGGCGAAATGATCAATATATATATATATATATATATATATGGTAGACTCTCTCATTGTAAATGACAATGAGCATTCAGGGAAATAAGGAGGTGCTCAACTTCTATTAACACACATGTGTCTCCCAAGGCCTGTAGTTGTTTTGCATACTTTTGTACTGATAGAACATATAGTTGACCTATTTTGCTTGAGTGATTGAAGATCAATTGCCACATGTTTCCATGAGTGGACAGAAAGATCTGCTTTATTGCTTGTGCCAAAGCCACAGTGTCTCAGGTAAGGCTATCATTGAAAGCACAGTATGTTGCCAACTTGCTTTAATGTTTGTATGCAGTATATATATATATATATATATATATATATATATATATATAGTGAACATTGAAGTCAACACTCAGAGGCGACAGACTGTTTCATGCTAAATGCAATATATATATATATATATATATATATATATATATATATAAAAAAAAAAAAAAATTATGCTTTATTTTCCATAACTTTACTACGTGTTTCTGGTCTCGCCACCATCATCAGGCAAAGGGTGGAGATTTCCACATATTATTAAAAATAATTAATTTTTTTTCTCCTTTCTGTTTTTTCGATGTTAAATATTCTTGATATGAGACATTCTCTTTTTTTGTGTTAGTAATCCGAATGTCTTTCTTGAACTGGCCTTGAACTACATTACAACCAAAACTACTATAACCTCTTCCTTTTATATATATATATATATATATATATTTGTGTGTGTGTATAATATAAATAACCTGTGAATTGCATAATACATTCTCACACTACCAAATAAGTTATTAAAAATATTTGTAAAAAATAGAGAAGCTGAAATGACACAATATATTTATCATAAAAATAAGATTATATCTGAAAAATTCTACCAATATTCTTGGGTTAACACCAATTTAATTTTGAAAACATTGCATATACATATATTCAAAATAATTACTCATTATATCCCCTGTTGAACATTCCTTAATTATTTCTATATTAATTACATGTAACTCTTCTCTTTGAGAAGATAAAAATATGAGTCATATATTTAAAAAAATGATAGATCTCAGAATCGGATACTTTCACAAGAATCTCTTTCCACCTATGCAAATTTGAACTGTCATTCAATCTATAAAAAGTGCTTCAAGAGTCGACAGATAGTGTGTGACTGCAGGAGACACGTTAGATTATTTGACTTATCCTACTTTGAAGGTTGGGGGAAATAGATTAGGGAACAAGATTACAAGCCAGAATAAACTGACTTCATAATTTTTTTTTCCATTTCAGTTGCATTCTAATGCAGTTCCATTCATGACCTCTTCAAGACTGGGGATAACTGTTTGCTTTCTACCATAAATTCACAAGCTATACTTCTTGCCTTTTCTTACGCTTATACAACACCATACAGTAACTAACTTGAGTAAATCTTGCGTCTTTCATTGAGTGGACATTAGTATTAAAAATATATCAATTTTACTAAGAATATGTGTGTATTTCAGGTGATTCCATTTAGTAGTTTTGCTGTATTTATGATTTGAGAATGCAAATAAATTCATCATCTTCATCATTATCATAACCAACTGCATTGGATGACAGACATTTCCTCTCAACTTCTATGACAATTATAACTGTACTACTAACTGTCATATCTAACCAGTCAACACTTCTGGCACAGGAGTTTACTTTGGGTCAAAAGTAGAGGAAATGTTTCTCCTCATTTTAAATGAGAGTAGGCTCAGTCCTGCGGATTTTTCTCCTATGCCCATATATACCTCATATAAAAAATTGATGTTATGTTATGTCACATCTTGCCTTAGTGGGGAGGCTGGATAAATATTTACCAGCCAATCACCCTGTCTCATCTCCCACTCTTCTGTTTGTTCATATCCTACTTTGCTGTCATTCAGCAAACTTCATTCAACCTTTTGCTCCATCTTTTATCCTTCCTTCTTGCTCATTATCTCACCTCTCTCCATATTTTGTTGCTTAATTAATTATATGTTATCTCTTATCTTGGTCTGTTCTCAAATTCATGCTGACTTCTTTTTTGTCTTCTTGTTTGTCTTCCAGCAATTGTTTTTCACTTTTCACATTTTTTTTATTTTCCTGTTTCACACCTACTCATCCAAGCTGGTATAATATATTCTTTATGTTATATTGGCAAGGTGCTTGTCATTATGTTTTTATTAAATGCTTTCTAAATCAATCAGAATTACTACAACTGGGTGCAATAAATGTGAAGAGGAAATAAATGACTCAGTAAAAAATACCAAAATTGTGAAAAAAATGCTTCACAGGACAAGATCAGTAAAATTTACCCAGACTCAACAAATATTCCAAAAAAGAGATCAGTCAGCAAAAAAAATTGTAACAACTGCAAAACATTAAACAGATCTCTAAAAAGTCTGTAAAAGTGCCACAACTACAGTAAATATTGAAAAAAAGCAAATGACACACTAAATAAATCTACAAAACAGTAAAAATTACTAAAATTAGGAATCAGGAAAACAGTAAAAAAATGTTAAAAAAAGAACCAAATGACACAGCAACAATATATTACAACTGCAATACGTTTAAAAAGAAATAAAATTAAATAGGAACCAAACAAAACAAAGCAAATGTAAAACATGTGCAAAGGAAGCAAATGAATTAAGTTGGTTCACTGTGTCATACTAGACAAATTTTTCTCACCAGAATCTATCTTACACATTTATAAGTCAATCATTTGTCTGTGTATCAAATATTGCTGCCACATCTGGTCTGGTGCTTCTGTTTTATATTATAGTGATCTCAAAATCATAAGAAATTTAAAAAAAAAAAAACTAATTTCCCATGATTCCCTAGGAAAAAAGATATGCTCTCTGGGCGGGAAATTTAAAGTCATTCTCTTTTTCATTGACCTCTTCACCAAGAGAGCGCATGAATTTGAGTGGCTCCAGGAATGAAGACCACAGATAAGTTTTACACAAATATCACTTTCTCATATTTAATATTACCTTTTAATGATAAACTTATCACTTGCAAATAATTTATTCATTCACCACAACAAACACAATTCAAAAATAGAAACACTTATTTACAACCACACGACAAGAACTTTCATATATCTACTGTACAACCAAATCCTTCTGATAATAAATCCTTCAATATATATATATATATATAATTTTGTTGTTATGATGTATATATGTATATTTTACTACAATATCTAGAAATTCTTAACAAAAACCAAAGAATCAGTACTCTTATCGGTCCAGACCTAGTATCTTGGCTTCAGTCACTTTCCTACTGCTGTAACATTGCTTCCCTTTGCCTCTTTGATAAATACTTTCATGTTCTAATAAGCTTTTTTCTTTTGTACCTCAACTTTATGTATTTAAGACTGACAACTAGGTCTCATTTATTTTACAGTTGAAATTGCTAGTTGTAGCCATAAGTTCTATGCTGACAGTTTCTTCTCTTGCACTTCTTGCATGTGCAAGTCTCATCTAGCTTGCTGCTTTCCGGTCAAGCAAAATCTTTAAAGATGTAAATGCAATGCCAATCGTTATCTTCTGTCTTCTTAATTCTTATTCTTTTCTTGTCCATTCTGTTTCTTTCTCTCTCAGTAAGCCATTGCATTCCAGTGGGTTTTGGCTTACGACTATATAATATTGAAACACCAGGTCTCATATGATCACCACTGCTGATCCTGATGCGTAACCACTTAGGAATACCAGGTGCTGTAAGCATGGATAAGGGCTCAGAATTGGGAGCTGGAGAGCCACGTTCCAATTCCTGCTAGGTTTGTTATACTAATTCACATACAAATACCCTTGGAAAAGGTATGAATCCACCTCTTCTTCCCCCAGCTATGGGTTAATTAGTAGAACTTATATCATTAAAATAATTATTGTCTCCAAAAAAATTCTTAGAATCTAAAAATATTTTCTGGCTTTAAATAACCTGAGAAAGGTTGGTAAACTGTAAGAAACAAATCGATCTATCAATAAATCTGGTGGTTTTTATTGCCTTGATTGGGGTGAAATGATTTAAAAAGGTATAAAATACAGTTGGAAGAGATGTTAAAAGATACCAAATATGTTAGTAGAAAAAAGCATGACAACAACAAATGTTCAAAATGTTCACAATGAGTTGGTAAAAAAAATACATTTGTTTAAAATTTGTTGCAGTCATGGCATTTTTTACTAGCTCATTTCATTCTTAACTTGAAGATTATGAACAAATTTAAAATTTAAAAATCAAAAAATGAAACAACACAACTGCAAAAAATGTTCAAAACCAGCAGATGTATTATTAAAATATACCACAAATACATAAAATGAATAAAAATGAATCATTAACAAGAAGCACAAATGCAAAAATAATTCACAAGAAACAAAATAACCACAAATACAATACAGAATACTTTGAGGAAATGACTTTAGGAATTCTAATACTGAAATCAACAGTATCATTGAAATACCTAGAGAAAAGCATCCAACTCTAGCCTCACCAGGAATCTGGACAAATACTGCTGGATCATATGGTCTCAGTATGGTCTTCAATTCAATCTACAATGAAAGGAAGCAATAATCAGCTGGCCTTCCTGGATGTATGAATAACTTGCACAGAGAATGGATTTAAGGCATCCGTATATCATAAGATAACCATAATTTGAACAATGTCATAACTTCAATTCCAACCATCCATACAGCATAAAGTAATGGATGATCTGATGCTCTCTGCACTGTACAAAAAAAATCATCATTAGCATCAAACAAACTTTTCAGAATAACAACTATCCAGCAAACATAACATCAGCTTCTTGGGCAGTTCGACATGATATAATAGTTAGCAAGCTTGTCTCGCTACATCATGACTGAGTAGTGAGTTCGATTCTCACTGGCTGCCCCATACTTTTAGCCTTGTGCCACATCTAATCTAGACTTAGAAAATCACCATAACATCAGCTTCTGAAGGCAGAAACAGAACGGTTAATGAGGAGGACAGAAAAACTGACAGGGTCTGTCATCCTTACATCAAGGGCTAATCAGAAAGAATTCAGATGATCTGTGGTTGATACTACATTGGGACAGTATTCAGAAGCAACTCAATACTACAGAGAAATCTCAGCAGTGTTAAGCTTAACACACAGGAGAACATGACCAAGAACTACATCCATTCCATCCCTTGCAGTTGTGGCAAAGACTATAACGATGAAACCAGCCACCCACTACAAGTAAGGATGGGGGAACATAAAAAAAAATGTAATTAAAGTCAAAACAATGAAAATTAATGTTCATACATATTTACAAAACAATAATTGTTTCATCAAGGGTCATTCATTTTCTATCCTCCTTAACTTCATATCTTTACTTCCTGCCACCTCGTCTTACATTCATATCACACATCACATTCATCATAACTAAACACATTTTAATAGTAGCCCTCTACCTTGAGTGTCTCTCGGGTATTGTATTGGGTAAACTTTTGTATAAAATAATAGATAATTTGATGATACATAATCTTACAAATGAATTCACTTACCTTAAAAATGCAATAGATTAAGAGTTTTTTATTTTACACTTTTTGATATATTTATTTCTTGTACTTTAAAAATTTTTTTTCTTAATAACTTCACCCAACGCAAGACAGAAATGTTGCTAGCACACAGGGGGTTATTTGGAGTGAAAGTGAAGGGAAAACTGAGTATAGGGAGGATTGAGGAAAGGAATGGGATTTAAGAGAGAATGAAAAAGGCCAAATGATGTTGCCTTTAAATTTTTGAAGGGAAGAGAGTTTCATAGTTGAGAAGTGAAGGGAAGAGAGTTTCACAGTTGAGAAGTATGAGAAAAGAAACTGTTGGTGTAGAAGTGGCAACTGCATTTAGCTATTTCAACAGTAACTGGGTGGGACCTAGATGCCAATCTAGTAGCCTGTTTAAATTCATGTAGTCGGGGCACCAGAGGAAACAGCTCATCAGAGCAGTTGCCATGAAAATATTTCAAGAAAAGACAGAGGGAATCTACACCATTTCAGTGAGAAAGTTGAGATGCCAAGTTAGGATTGATTACATTGCAGATTCTTCTTTGAATTTTGTCAAGAACATCAAGATTACTAGACCATATATGGCAACAGTATTCAATGCATGGACAAATGGTAGATTTGTAAATATGCAAGATGGATTCTAATGAGAAAAATTTGCATGTAAAATTCATAGATGCAGTTTTTGTATTTTTATAAAATCTGCTTCTTTTTCTTATATGTGCTATGTTCCTTCAATCATGGCTCTCCACAATTTCCTCTCCTTTGTAGCTCTTAATAAATTTTGTCTCTTCAAGTTTCTTCTTCATCTTTGAGGTAATTGTCCATCATTCACTTCCATATAGGAGGACTGTTATGTAATATTTCAGTACTCTTTTCTTAGTTTCTAACAAAATTTTTCTATTTCTTAATACTTTGCTTAACTTTTGGAAGGTATTTTTCACTATCCCAATGCACCTTTGGATTTCAGTGTTGCATTTTCCATTGTCTGTTTAAACACTTCCCAGTTATTTAAATTGTTATACTTGTTTGACTTTGGTATTTCCAATTTGTAATTTGCATGTTGGGCTTCTCCTCTTGCTAGCAACCTGTCCACTTGTAATTGATGTTTAGTTCTTCCTTCTTGATTTCCTTCACTACTATCTGTAGAAGTTCTTACAGTTTTCTTTCTGTGTCTGTTAGTCTTATCTGATAAATAAAATTTTGTTGTCCAAAATATGCATTTTCTCTTTTTATAAATGCAGGAAATGGATCAGCCATATTTCATAAAAAATCTCTTCAAATAAAACCGGAAAAAAGTCTTCCTTCCTCTTTAAATAATTTGGATATAAAACCATCACCAATTGTTCCATTTGGTTTTAACACTAATTAAATTTCCCCTTATTATTGGCAGATTATTTTTCATACATAATCTTGAATTTGGCTTCTTTGAAAAAATATTAATAACTTAAAAAAATTATCTTGTAAAAACAAACCTTCATAAATAACATTTATTTTACTCAGATATCTTGAGACATTTTACAACTGTCCACCTGTAGATATCAGAATTTTCATGGAATTTAAACAAACATAAATTAATTTCATTTGGGAAACATGAATAAGCAATACACAAATATTCATTTCTGCATTCTCTCTTTTCTTCTCTCTTTTCATGAAAAGGTTTAATGCATCGTATTCTTTAGGCCTTTCCATTACTGCTTCAGTCATTCAGTCTTTTGTTCTATTTTCTCTTCATATTAGCCTGATCCTCTACACCTTTTGTTCAGCTCTATCTTTATATGTGAATTGATGGTCACATGTTGGCATAAGAATGAATATCTGTTGAAATACATTGATCCAAATTAATTTCTACTGTAAATTATAACCTTTCCTTTTTTTATTTTCTTCTGTTCACTTATATATCGAGCATATATGATAAATAATACAATTAATCCCTGTTTATTTTAAATAGAATATAAAATAAAGGAGAGTAACTCATTATGCCTTCTCAGTTTAATATTTTACATTGATATGAATTGAAACAATTATATTGAATCAACAGCTAAGTCTGCTGCTAAGAAAATTGGTTCCTTGTGTCATTCTAGACAATTTACTTGCTAGAATCTATCTTACACATTTATAAGTCTACTATCTGCCTATGCACTGAATATTGTTACATCTGGTCTGGTGCTTCTGCAATACATCTGGAGACTCTTGACAAAATCCAAATAATCCTGGGTATGATGATAAACTACATCTGGCAGCAAGTCATCTGATCAGGAGATTGGAGGTTTTAAGGAGTGTGGAACCACCTCTTAATTGCTGTTGTTCCTGACCTGGGGTGGTTGCATCTGTTAAAGTTACAACTATGGGCAAATAGTGAACCCCCAAATAAAAACAAAACACTATGAAAATATAAAAATATAGTAAAAATACCAGTAATGCATTTTTCTATAAAAAAAATACTAGTCCTCCTTATACTAAAAATTACCAACAATACCTATTTATAGTAAAATGACCAACAATACATTTTATATGTAGTTTATGGCATATAATTGTGTTCTAGATATATTTAGTAGAAGCCATAAAATGTGTTCAAAATATTTAGATTTTGGCATTAAATAACCCATAGAGATGTTGATATGCCACTAAACAAAACCAACCAACCAACCAACCAACCAACAAAATCCAAAGAAGAATCTGCATTGTTATTGGTCCTGACCTTGGCTTCAATCACTTCTCAATTTCTGTAACATGGCTTCCCTGTGCTTTTTCTATAAATATTTTAATGGTAATTGTTTTGGTGAACTTTCCTCTTTAGTACATTTTCATATATTTAAGCACAATACTAGATTGGCAGCTAGGTCCCATTGCTTTCCTATTGAAATTGCTAAGTGTAACCATAAGTTCTATGTTAATAGTTTTTTCTCTCACACTTCTCACCTGTAAAACTTTCATTTTTCTTTTTTGCTTTCCTATCTACTATAACCTTCAAAAATTTAAATGAAATATCAGCTGTTGTCTTCTGTCTTTTTGAATCCTGTTCTTTTATTGTTCTCTCCTCAGTACTGTTTTCTCAGTAACCCCTTACATCTTAGTGGCTTTATTGTAAGGATATCACATCTGCTGCAGCCACAGCAGCAGTGGTGTTTCCTAGGCAAGACATCCTGCCTGACAGAGATGAATCCCCTCTAGGTTGGTTTGAGTTTTCCTGGTTGCCAACCAAGGCTATAAGGCCTAATTTGGCCATGATATTTACCCATAGCTAGTGGGAGAAAAGATGGATTCATAGATTTTCCAAGGATATTAGCACGTAAATGAAAGTAATGAACTTGACTGGAAAATCTGAACTTGGCTCTCCAATTCTGCAATTGAAGATGCCATTGATTATTCTGTTGTAAATCCCATCAGTTAACTGTAGGAGCAACCTCCTTCCAGTGAGATGCAACCTCTGAATAAAACTATGAAAATTAAAGAAAATGAAATCAGCATTCAAAATAAAATACAGCCAACTCCAGAATATGCCCAAATTACAAAGACATGTATGCTGGCTGTGTTAAAAAGAAATAATAATAAATTAAATGAGACTGGATATTCAAAGTAGAACACATTAAGAGAAGCTTTAGTGGTATCAGCAAATGAGATCTCAAGGAAAACAAGACAAGAAAAAAAGGAGTGGATGATGGATGAAATTTTTGACATAATAAAAAATCGATAAAGGAAAAGGTACAGAATTTAGAACATTAAGCACAGAAGTTAGAAAAAATGCAGGCAATCAAAAGACAAAATAGCTAAGGTTCTACAGAAGGATGCTGAGAATACCATAGACAAAGCATGTGAGCAGTAAGGAAGTTTTAAGGAAAATGAAAACAAAAACAGGACATTTATAGTTAGAATCACAGAGAGATAGACTAAATTTCTTGGATGCATCATGAGATAAAAAGGCTTGGACAATTTGACACTCATAGGGTATACTGAAGTGCAGAGGGAAACAGCAGAACTTTAGTATTGAATGGTCAAACAGTGACTGGAAAAAAATAGTAAGGTGACAAACATTGTTTAGAGCTACTAAGGATAGGAAGTTATGGAGAGGCATGATCGCCCACATCCTGAAAGGATACAGCACATAAAGTAGAAGAATTGTAGAAAGCTAGTATTTTCATAAAAAGCATTAGAAGTAAGATGAAAGGAATATAAGTGAAAAACTTATACTAATGACATTTCATCTAAGACTTTAGTCAGCACAATCTATTATGACTATGAATGTTAAAAGAAAAACAATTATGAAAAGAAAACCCTTCAAAAACTAATAAGAATGACTATATTTCATTTCTGAATTCAGACAGCATCATTTTTTTCTTATGTCTGTTACAATGTTTTTACTAGGTGTAAAGAAGCCAAGAAAAATACTTTTTTCTTTTTGTTTATTATTTTTCTTCTTTGCTTTCTTTTTCTTTTCTTTCATTTATTGCTTAGGTTTTCTCTTCCTTTCATCTACCATGTCTCTTTATTCCTTTCTTTTTTGTTTCTTTTCCTTTAGCATGTCTCTTTCTTCCTTTCTTTTTTCTTTTCATTTACTATATCTCTTCCTTCCTTTCTTTTCCCTTATCATAGCTCTTCCTTCCTTTCTTTCCTTTTTGTTTATCATTTGTCTTCCTTCCTTTCTTTGTTCTTTTCACTTGCCATTTCTCTTCCTTTCTTTTCACTTAACATGTCTCTTCCTTCCTTTTTCTTTTCCGATCTTTTTCTTTTTCTCTTTCTTTTTCTCTTTTTCTTTTATTTCTTTTCCTTCCTTTCTTTTCTTTCACGTACCGTGTTACGAAACAAAAGAAATACAATGAAATAAATGAAGTCAAAAACTAATAACAATCATTGTTACATCAATGAAATTTTGAGAAATTAAGAATCAAAACAAAAAAAAAACAGTACTGAACTGCTATGTAATATTGATCCTGCTATATGGCAGTGAATGCTGGACCATAAGAGACTTGAGGCAACAGAAATGTGGTTCTACAGAAGGATGCTGAGAATACCATGGGCTGAACACATGAGCAACATTTTAGAGAAAATGGAAACAAAAATAACACTTAGTATCAGAAAGATAGTTGAAATTTCTATGGCACATGATGAAAGAGGGCTTAGAAAATTTGACACTCATAGGACATACTGAAAGCAATAAGGACAGAGGAAAACAGCATATAACCTACCTAATGAGCTTGCATAGATGGTTGTCAGAACAGGATTTAGGAAATAGCGAAAAGATAAAATTTACTAAGAGCTACAAAGGACAGGAAATTGTGGAGAGCCATCATCATCAATGTCCTGAATGGATTTGTCAAATAGAAGATATATAATTAATTTACTGATAGAGATATTTCTTCCAACAAAATGAAGTTGGATAAAAAAATAAAAATAATAATAATAATAATAATAATAATAATAATAATAAACCCTACAATCCATAACTGTTAACTTACTACTTTCTTGTTATTTTTCTTCTTTTTCTCCATTTCATTTTCTTATTTCCCTTTCTTCACTTTTTCTACCTTTACTTTTCTCTTTCTTTCTCCATTTTCTATTTTCTCCTTCTTTCTTATCTCTTTGCCCTTTTCCATTTCCTTTACACTTTTTCGTCCTTTTCAATTCTTGTTTTTATAGAAATCCTCATCCTATTCTATCCTTTCCCGCCTTTTTTTCTTTTGTCTTTTTCCAACGTCTTCATCCTCCACATTTTCTCTCTTAGCTTCTCTTTCATTTATTTTTCTTTGTCTCTATTTAATACTCCTGCCTGTCCTTAAAAAAAAAAAAAAAACAATTATCACCCTAACCGTCACAAAAGATGACTGAACAATTCGCTAAATAACTGGTGACACGACCGTAACCCTGATCAAACCCACTTTGGGACAGATTTGCTCTATAGAATGCACTCCCACCTTTGCAAAGAAAACCCTTCCCATCTTCTCCAAACAGCTGAAACTTCTTAATTTCACCCATGCATTCACTGTGACATAAGATGGGTTCTGCTTTCTGCCTGACTGATTTGGGCAACCAAGAGGAGGAGGTTGGTGATCAGGAAGATGGAAAAAAAAAAAGAAAAAAAAAGAAAAAAAAAAGCAGGGTAGGGAAAATGTCTTTATGTTTCTTGCTATCCCCAAGATTTCTTTGTGTTCATTTCCAGCAGATGTTTTGTGCCTGACTAGTTTACAGATTGGCAAAAATTACAATTCCCATATGTGAAAGTGCCAATTGCTAATTGTTGAGGAGTTCTTTCTTCATATATATATATATATATATATATATATATATATATATATATATATATATATATATATTAATAATAAACAAATCATTGCAACCATCTTTTCTTTAATTTCATTATTTTGAATGTATGGAGAGAGATAAAAATCCCAAATAATGTCATAAACGATTGTCAAGCTATAAGCCTATTAAATATGAACTAATGGATGATCTGGGCGGATCATTCTCTGCCACTTTTTCCTGCTCTATTTTTCTTGACTGCAATTGGTTAAAGAGGGTCAAAGGTATAAAGATAGAAAAAGTAAACAATTAAAAAATTTATTATTACTTTCAACTTTTTCCCTTGACCATTTTTATTTCTTCTTTTCTTTTACTTTTCTCTTTTCTTACCATTTCTCTTCCTTCCATTCTTCTTTTCTTTTCATTTTGCATATCATCTTTGATTTCATTTTCATTCTTTTCATTTACTTCTCTTCCAACCTTCCTTTTTCTTTTCTTTTTGCCTACCATCTCTCTTTTATACATTCTTGTTCTTTTACTTTTTTCTGTTTTTTCTTTTCCCTTACCATGTCTCTTCCTTTCTTTCTTTTTATTTACCATTCCTTTTCTTTGCTTTTTTGCACTTCTTTTTACTTAAAGAGTTTGGAAAGTAAGGGAAAAATAAATAATTAAGAACATAATTTTAAAATTTTTGATATAAAATTTCTTTTAGCAACTTTTATCTGAAAAAATAAAAAATATTATTGTTAATGGTCAGAAATCAAGCATATCTTACAGATCAAATAAGGATGTATAAGATTCCTTTGTCATTTGACCTCTTTTCTTAATCTTTGTTGTTAATAAATCATTTTGGTCAATGAATTTAACTTTTCTCATCTCATTGCTGGATTTGACAATCTTGAGAAGTAGATAAGAAGAAGGCTGAAGAATGTCACTGCAAAATCATAAATGATAAAAAAAACTTAAAAATCTATAGAATTATGAAAATACAAGGAGTATCAGAAATACCTCCCACAATTTTAAACTATCACCTGTTCAGTGCTTATGGTCTTAGACAAGTAGATAATGTCTTAACTTTATTTTTTCAGATATCATCATGGCTCAGATCGGTGCACACTGTGCATTTGCAGTTGGAACATTTTTTAAGACGAGTGAATCTGTAATTGCAACACAGGGAGTTTTTCTTGCTCATTTTATGCATGCAGAACATTTGATTTCCTTATGTGGTGACATTAGATGGTCTGCATGCTGGCTCGATCTCATTTCCTGTGATTATTTTCTCTGGAGTTGCTTGAAAGCCAATGTCTACAAACATCGACCATCAACCATGGAAGAATTAAAGGATGCTATTCACTAAAACATGGTAGAAATACCACCAAAAATGAGTCTTCAGGTGATAGAAACCTTTAGAAATCATCTGCATATGTATAGCAAATAGAAGCCACCATTTGGAGGATGTTATTTTAAAAATGAAATGAATAACAAATATATACTTTTATTTAAACAACAATGAAATAACTTTTTTAATAGCAGTTATCTTGGTCTTTTTGTCAACTTTTAAAATGTGGAAGGTATTTCTGCCACATCCTGTATTTAATCTCAGCAAATTGCTATTTACTAATCTATGCATTTAGTCTGTTTTTCTATTCATGTGTTCATTTCTGTAATAGTTACGCTGTTGGAGTTGCTTTTGTTCTGTAAATTGAGAGATATGCAACTAAACATCCACATTCATTACACCCTTCATATATGGTTGCAACCTCACATACACATGCATGATCACATACACACACAAGTATATGTGCACACATATACAAAAGTATATGTCCATACACATGCATATGTGCATACACACATACAGAATTAGTTGGAACTTGCATTGTGCTGGGTAAAATATTTCCGTTTATGGGCATTGATTTTTGAAAAAAAGATTTTTTCTTCATGACTTACAAATTTTTCTATTCTTTTTTCCTTTATATATTTTAGTCACTTTTCCTCTCTTTTCAGTTTTCCTCTTTTCTTTTTTTTCATTTTCTCTACCATATTTTGTGTCTAATATTGTTGAGGTAATTACAGATTTCAAACCCACTACAGCCTGGGTAAGAATTCAGAATTTCAAATGTTGATTTTCAAGGCAGAGAGACTACTGGGATGTTTAGTGGCACACAGATTTTCCATTCTTTCCTTGTCTCCACTGGGGACTATTATCAGAGCTTCTCTTATTTTTTTCTATTTTTTTCCACTCTCCTATTTTCCACCCATTCTTTTCCAATTTTCCCTCATTGTCATTTTCTGCTTTTCTTTCTCATTTTCCTCCTTTTCTTTTTTGCTCTTCTTTTCCCGCTTCTCAACCTTTCTCTCTATTTTCCTTTATTTATCATTCTTTCTGTGTGTCTGTAAAAATGAACACAGAAGAATGCAAAACATTTTAAGGAACACAGATGCATACATACAGACAAAAACAAATCAAGATAAAGTGTTCACCTGATAAAAAAAAAAAAAAAACAGGCTCGCAGTAAAACTTTATATAACTTTAACTTACAATATCTATTCAAATATCCCAAAATAAAAAGCTTAGATTTTGGGGCTTGTTCCATTTACAACTAAGAATAATGTATTCTTTCATGTCTTTGATGTGAGGAACTTTTCATTCTTTTTGTATCTTGGCCAGAAAAAAATCTGTAGATGATAAATTTGGTAACATTAGAGGCCATTGGAATAAAATCATTTATTTCAACTTTTTTGTGGAACAAAAATTTACAATGATTTTTCATAAAAGTATTTCTGTTTAATTTTTTTAAGCAAGGCAATAAAGCCACTAGGATGCAAGGGGTTACAGGGAGTGAAAGAGAATTAGAAAACTTTAGTGAGAATTCAATAAAGGAACAGAGTTAAGGAAATCAGAAGATGTTGATTGATGTTTCATTTTAAATTTTTGAAGATTGTGGGTAGCAGGGAATTTGAAGGGAGTTCCATATCTGAGAAAAGAACCTGTTAAAATAATAGTGGTGCTTTCATCTAGCTGATTCAACAGTCAAATGGTGAAACCTGATTGCAAACCTACTACCTTCTGCCTTTTACCTACTGCCTTCTTCAGGTGTCTGTCTTCTTATTCAGTGACATCTTGGAATTTCAAACTCTATATTTTATTCAATTTGTGGAGGTTGATTGATCATATTCTACTTTTCCTTCTTAGATGCTCTTTCACATCAATGCTCACCAGTTTTATTCACCTTTGTTTAGTTTATTTCTTGCACAGGATGAGACAATGTTACTTAATAGCACCACTAGACACAATGGAGATTTTAAATGGGACCTGGTTTGAATTTCTACAGATTTATTGAAGAGTGAAAAATGAACAAAAGAAGCTTTTGCAAAATATAACATTTCCATATGCACATTCCTCCACTATCTTTTGTACAGGAGTAAATGTTTATCACTTGTTTCCTGTTTAGGATTGTGTTCCCAGTTCATTCTAAAGTCTTTTCCTTCACTTTCATTTCCACTAGCCCCTTGTATCATAGTGGCATTACCACTTTGCTTGGAATGAATTGATTAATATATATATATATATATATATATATATATATATATATATACACACCAAGTGTAACAACAAAATTGTCCAAATCATGTAAAAGCAAAATTGTTCATTTGTTAGATTAAGGTCTGAAGCGTTCTGTCTTACAAATGATTAAATTTTACCTTACTAGAATTCTTCAAGGTTTTTATAACACTATTGGACTCACCTTTGAGCAATAAGAATGTATAATTACATACCAAGCATAACAGAAGAATCATGATGAAATTGATCATAAACGAAAATGTCATGTTCATCATTAATTATACCTGAAACTACTCTCTGCCAAACATATGGACTGAGTTGGATCTTTTCTGATTGATCTCTTTAGCTCTAAGTTGAAATGATGATCCCACTTCCTGTTGTGACCGACTGATCCAGTTTTCTTCTCTACTGTCCCCTCTTTTTTAAACTTATTCACCGTTCTCTGGATAGTTCTTAAATGGATTTGAAGATGGAAGTCAGAGTATGAATTTTGGTACCATTACTAAAGGCCTGAATGATCTTTTTCCTCTCACCATTGCTCAGTTGGGAAGACAGTGGGGTTGACACAAAATGATTTTAACCTGTTCTCTTTCTAGGTGAATAACTCAAATGGTTTTTCAGTAACTCATACAATAAATAGTGTCAAGGTGGTTAAACGTCTTATCTGAAAACCTGGAAAAAAGAAATTCAATTATTTTACTAATTTTTTTAGATATTAAACATTTTGTGCAATGAAGAATTATCCCATGCTGACATATGATTTAGAAAATTTTGTTGTTATTTGAGCTCTTCAGGGAGAAAAGTGAATTTGTAAACAGTGACTATTACTGATGCTGATGCAAGACTCTTTGTTAAGATGAATTGAGTTCTCTGGTCATTGGCATGTTTGTCTAAAAATAAATATGTCTAAATTCACCTTCCTCCCTGCTGTGCGCCAATGGCTTGGGGTAAAATCTCCAATTGATACCAAATCAGTCAGGTTTCAATCCTAGCTTAGGGCAATCGGATGTCTAGCCACACTGATGAGCTGTGAAACAGCAAAACAGTCTGTCTGTGGATGACAGTACACACATATATATATATATATATATATATATATGTGTGTGTGTGTGTGTGTGCATGTAATTGATTTTTTATTGCTTAGATGTAACTGTAAATTCTATACTAACAGTTTTCTTCTTGCACTTCTCACTCATGGAACTCTCTTCCACATTCTTTCTTTCCAGCCAAATTTGATCTTCAAAAATTTAAATGCAATACCAATCATTATCTACTGTCTTCATGATTCGTCTTTTATTTTTCTCACTCCTTAATAATGTTTTGCTTTTTCTTATTCTTTCACACTCACTAAGGCCTTGTGTCTTAGTTGCTTTATTGTCTTGATTGGGGTGATTAAAAAAATAAAGGGAAATAATAAAATGTGACTGGACAGTAAATAAAAGTTACTTATCTTTTTGGTGAATAACTAAAAATGACCTATGTCAATTTGTATGGATAAGTAATAGTGAACATCTTGAATGACTGGAAATGAATCTGTTTTCTTTTGATGTCTATATATATATATATATATATATATATATATATATATGTGTGTGTGTGTGTGTGTGTATTTTATAACAGCCATATTTGGAAACACATTACTTGGCATTTAAAAAAATAATCTTAATTTCTAAGTGTTTTGAAATTAAAATTTAAATAAGTTAATTATTATAGATGTTAGAAAGATGAAACTTTGCAGTATAACTTGATATAAGTTTTAAATGATGTGTAATATTTTTCTTTTCATGTAAATTATATGCTGAGTAAATTCTACTTAAAGTTGGTTTCTTCTGAGTTGGAATCTCATGTTTCATTAGTAATATTTAATAAAAGTTCTATTTTGTTTGGTCAACTTATAAAATATGTTTTAATGATGCATTTGTAATTTAAGTGTATGAAATTTATTTGTAGAATTTATATAAATTTTCATAATTATCCGTGATGCACATGTAATAATCAGTACAACCTTATTATTATAAATGTTACATATGTTTGAGTCAAAAGACGCAGGTTACCACTCCAGTAAGTATGTGATTCCTCATGCTATCCTCTATGTTTACAAGGGTCAGATCAGGCTGAAATGTAGTACTATTGCACTATTTGGGCCAGAGATGCCAAGTCCTTACTTTCCAGTCTTTATAGAATTCAAAAGTGTCTCTGTGTCCTTGTGGGTGATGAATTATTTTCCGCACTACAACCTCTCTCTCAAAGGGTGTGGTAAGCATCCCACTGCTGTATTGCTACTTTCATAGAAAGTTCTCAGACAAACTATATTCCTTGGTTCTAAACTGTGTAATTCATGTCTACGATCCATTTAGTTATGTGCCATTTGTGAGACATGCAACCGGAATTCAAACTTGGCTCTCCAATTCCTCAATCCAAGCTGTTATTCATTACTCCACCATGCCTCCTCTGCCCATTCTGCAGAGAACAAATCTGCATTCCTTTTACACTAGGTAAATCACTTTCAAGCCAGGTGTGCTTTAGAGTGCTTGGCTACAGGAAGCCATCACAGCAAAGCAAGATTCAATTACTCTATTTAAGAAATGTACATCTCTGTTTGAGCACTTAAAAAAATATATCTATTAAATTTATTTTCATAGTCAAAATATAAACAAAGTAATTTTTAATTTTTATAATCCATCATAAATTTTTTTACTATAAAAATTAATTTTAGTAGATACACATGTTTGAGTGGATATCTATGCTTTTTAAACAGTGTAATTGATGTCTATCTACCTGGGTAATCAAATTCTTAATAAAGAAAATGTAGAGATCAAACCTGTGTTCTCCTTACATTGGAAAAATAATCTTTATGATACATGTGTTTTAGATTGCTCAGCCATGAAATTATTATTAATAAATCAATGTAGTATGATACCAAAGCAGACACTGCAGACCATCAAAGAAGTTAGGTGCAACAGAGGGTTGATGTAAGGGTCACTCCCGGATGCTAAATGGAAATACACATAGCCTCTAACTCACATCCAGTTTGCAAACATGGGATAGATATGTGATAAATGTAGTTATATAAACAACTGCTTCAGGGAGAATTTAGGGAAGGGTTGCACATCCCAGATGGAATATAGGATCAATGTATTGGACCAAGGGTGCCATGGGCTGTGTACAAACATACTGGATAATGGGAATTGATGAAATCAGAAGTTGAATAAAATGTAAAGTTAGATACAAAAGATTAAGATATCATGTTATAATTTTTGTTAGTACACAATGTGGGTAGGGGGATGTCATTTCATCCTTGAGTAGCCTTTGTGTCCCCTCCAACAAACAAGCAGGGCTTGTCTTAGTGTCTCAGTGCTCTCAGCTTAGGCATGATGTTTCTGACTCAATAAATTCTGCAATTTTTATTTTTAGGCAACATCATTTAGTAGCCTTCTAACTTGAGTGGCTCTTCTGCCTTGTATTGGATAAAAATATAGAAAATAAAAACAAACTCTATTATGTCAAGTAGTCATAGAGCTTTCAATTCAAAGAGTTTTTTGTTTATGTGATAATTTTGTTTGTCTTTTAATCATTTCACCCAAGCAAGATAATAAAGCCACTAAGATGCAAGTGGGTTACAGAGTGTTAGAGAATATGAGAAAAAACAAAACAAAACACTATAAAGGAGAGACAACAATAATTTATAACAGATAAGTAGATAATGAGTGACATTGCATTTAAATTTTTGAAGATCAAAGTTATATTTTTAAACATTTTCTCAATAAAAGAAAGAAATGGTCAGAAGTGAATTTCTTTGGAATTATTTTTTTAATCTCTAATTCTATCTTCTTTCCTTCTACTTGGCAATCATTCACTTTCTCTCTTTCTCTGAATGTCTTTCTGTCATCAATTCTTTTTCCTTGTCTTCTTATACCCCTAACATCCTAATAGGCATCACCCATCAGTGAACATATCAACAATTTTTATTGTAATGTGTTTGACTGATATTATGACTATAGTAATTAGTACCACTGATGCATGTCGATTTTATGACTATTGATATTGTTATTATATTTTGTCAGACTCTTAATAAATAAATACTAAATGACTTTAATTTTACAGTTTATATCTTATATCATAAGTCATCATTATCATCTATGCAGGAATTAGTACAGTACATCATATAAGTCTGCTTGTTCCTCTGTTAGTAAATTTAGTACATGTTACATCCAGCGATTAACTCAGATAAATACTGGGCCATTCTGTTTTGATTGCAACTGGAAGAAAAAGGTATACAGGGCATGCAAAAGTAGGTATACAGTAATGAAAACATTGTACTATATTGATTATTAATATTGGTAATAGTGATATAATAATTACTGTAAACCTACTTTTGCATCCACTGTATTAGAAATGGTGTTTCATTTTAGTGGGGAAAAAGAAAGCATACACAATAAGAAAGAATAGGAAAATAGACTTGATAATACTCTCATGTTTTTATATTAAATAGAAAACCTTGCCAATTTTGAATTATTTATTTGTACCCTCTTACTTCTTTAAACAATGTCCTGCATTCATGCTTAAGATTCTTATTGCAATATTTGGTTCAAGTTGTGAAGCTCAAATATTTAACAATGCAATATGGGATTTTCCATGAGCATATTATAGTTATGGAACTAATAAGGTGTTTATTCAGTCATTAATTTAAGAATAATGATTCTTCAGAAAATTAAAATAGGAAAACTGTTTTCATGAGTACTTCGAGCATTAATAATTATTCTTCTCAGAAGAGGTTCACATTTAAAAATATATATTGGAATAAGTGCATTAACAAAGAAGGAGATTATGAAACATTTTTATATTAAATAAATGCATTTTTATCATTAGGCTATATATTTATTCATTTACCAATCGATATACAAATGTATAAATGGACACTGAGGTCAACACCACATGGCAACAGATTGTTTCATACATGCCATGAAGATTGTGTTCAAGCATGAAACAGTCTATCAGTGCTTGGTGTTGACCTCACTGTCTACTTGTATATTTAAATAAACTCTAACCCTGATATTGAGCACTTTTAGCCATAAAGAAAATATAGCTTACCTGAAAACTATATTTCTATCATATATATATATATATATATATATATATATATATATATATAAAAAACAAACAAAAAATCCTTAAATGTAGAAAGAAATATATGACGTCAGTTCGGTTTAAAATTTTTCATTTCAAAATAATCCAAACTTTTAGAATACGTTATGAAAGCTGCCGCCCATGTGACGACAAGCGACCATCTTATAGATATTTTTATTTTTTTTTATGTCCAAAATATTGAACTGAATTGTATTTTGATGAATATTGTCTTGAAAAGGTTTACAGAGTTCTTAATTTTATAAATTAAAATTGATTTAAACTTGCTTATATATATTTTTTATATAAAGAAAGAACACATATATAATTCTAACTTATAGAATATTTTATTTTTTAAAAAATGGAAATATTAAAATTAATTGATTTAAAATATGTTTTTTTTACACAGTTCTAAATTTAATTTTGTTTAATTTTGTAATATATATATATATATATATATATATATATATATATATATATTATTTTTTCAGATAGAAAGGAAAAAATGAATAAAATGAGACAAGAGGAAAACTATTCTTAGCTGATGCATTTTGTTCTCTGAGTGACTTTATCAAGGCATCCTGTATAACACACACACACACACACACACATAGATCTAAAAGGTCAGCCAATCTAACAGTGATCTCATCTCACAATCCTCACACTTGCTCCATATGTGGCCTCCTTTGTAAATCACTAGCGGGTCTTAAATGCCACTTAAGATTATCACACAAAATTTCATAACTGAATCAATAAGCTGCCAGATCCTCATATGTTGAAACCAACGAGAGAGTCTATTATTATTATTATTATATATATATATATATATATATATATATATATATGTGTGTGTGTGTGTGTGTGTGTGTGTGTGTGTTATTTTTATAGATACAGATATTTAAGTAAATGCTCTGTTACCAATAAAGAGTATTAACAATATTTATCAGCCTGAATGTCTGAGAAATCTTAAAGAAAATATGTGTCCTCTGACAGTAATCAAACGTATATCCTATGTGAAACCATCATATGGCCTGATGTGGTATACTATTTAGCTACAGAGGAAGTGTCTGGTTATCAAGGTTAAATTATGGAATATGGAGGGAATGTGGGTGGCTTGCTACTATGTATATATCATGGCGGGTCCTAGCCATCAAGGTTAGACTTTGCAAAACCAAGGGATGTGGTTCATCTGAGCACTTTCCATGGTAGTAGCAATAGAGCAGTGAGAGACTCATCACTACTCTGCTGTGAGAGAGAGGTTGGAGGGTGGAAAATAAATCTTCTCCAAGGACTCAGAAATGGTTTTGAACACTATCAAGACTGGAAAGTGAGGACTGGGCAGCTCCTACCCAAAAATAGCAATAGTACACCATTTTGGGCCTGATCTGGTTCTTATAAAGGTAGTGGATATATATATATATATATATATATATATATATATATATATATATATATATATATATATAGTTTGTATTATGTTTTGTATTTAAGTTGTGTAGTGGTTAATGGCAAGTCAGAAATATAAATTGGTATGCCAAGTTCAAATTCAGGTTGAGCTCATTATATTTACTTTCATGCAGTTACCCTTGGAAATGTTACAAATCCTTCTCTTCTCTCTTCAGCAATAGGCTTCACTGGGATAACTAACCTTGGTTGGCAACCATTCTAGGAGAAGGACAACTTTAGATTTAAAACTAGTTGGGCATGGCTAGCAATTCTACCAGTAAAAACCTACTTGCTACAGAGAACAGAGTAGCAACACCTAATGTAGTGAGTCTGTGGCCCTATACTTCACAGGGAAGTTTAAAGGAGAAAGAGAGTGGGTGAGAGAGAGAGAAAGAAAGAGCTGTATTGAGAAAGTCACACTTATACAGTGAGAGAAAATTTTCAAGCTGAGACCTTATCATGTCAATATTATTTTTATTTGGGGTGGAGAGTGTGTGAGAGGCATCTAGACAATATAGCTCAGTGGTTTAATCAACATTTTAATCATAGAACTGTATGCATGATTTCAACATCAAAACCTACAAACAGTAAAAATATGACTTTTTGTCCACTTATCTCTTTCTGTATTTGATTAATTTTTTTTCAGCAGTTTCATTTTTTATAAGAGAGATAACAGTTATATGATCTCTAGCTGTCTCTAATAATATTTTATTTTAACAATTTCAATGCATTCATTTTTTTTTAATGTATTCATCATATACAGATTAAAAACAGTCTCATATAGATGTTCAAGTAGTGTAATGGATATTGGCACGAGAGTAGAATTGGTGAGCTTAGTTCAAATTTCAGGTTAGTCGGTTGCATTCACTCTTGCACTTCTGTCCTTTGAAAATCTGTCTATGGGTTAAATAGTAGAGGGACATCTCTAGCAACCAGTTTAAGAGAACAAAAACTCTGAATTCAAACCATAGAGAAGGCAACAGGAAACTACTCTACATTTCTTGGAATACACAGAAATTTCCAGATAATAAAAAAAAGAAATTTGTGGAGAAGGCAATGGGAAACCACTCCACTATCTTTCCCAAGAATGCATAGCAACCCCCACATAATAAAAAAAAGGAATCTGTGGTAAGCCATGATCAATTATGTCCTGAAGTGATGTGACATTTAAAATCTCAAAAAGTCCATGAATAAATAAAATGACTGATTTTGGGCTTTTTCCTTCTCTCTGTTCTTCTTTCTTTTTTCCTTTTCTTCTCTTAATGCTGACATAATAATACCTATGCACATATACACACATTTTATTTCTTATATAGTAGGTACATCCTTTTGCCTATTTTCTAGCTATCAGGTCACACCCTTTTCCCTCTGATAGGTTGAACATAATCTAAATGCAATGATTAAAAAAAAGACATTTTTCTTTTTTAGAGCGACACCTGAGAGTTTTCTTCCTTTGTCATGTGATAATGACAGACCCAACATTAAGCACCTGTTCTTCTATAAAACAAGAGGAGAAACCTTTGAAAAGGGTTTCCTCACACCCCTAGGAGTTGTATAGAATCAACAAAAACTGGGACTCTATCATTACCATTTTATACAAGCTCCTTCTACAATGAAAAGAACGAAACAGAAATATCCAAAATCTCATAACAATTCTTATAATTTGGGAACTCCTGTTGTTTCCTAAAGGAATTCTAAAAAACTTGTCTATTATTTTGTGCAGATATCCCCAGGTATAACACCCATTAACTGAAGAATTTACAATATATATAGTTCTATTTCTCGTGTGCGATTTAGGTTTATTTATCAGCCATTATTCTCTTCTGTGACTTGCCTTTTCTAGAACTTGTCAATTGTTAGCTGGTTGGTTAATATATTGAACAGCAGACAATAAAATATAAACATTATTTTTTTTAGTGTATGAAAATAATTTTCCATAGAATTTTCATGTTTCTGTAAAAAGAATACTTCTTAAACAGAGAGCTATGAATTTTACAATTAACATGTTCTTATCATCAGAAGATTTTACCCACATAACATCCCTATTTTTAAATTCATACCTTGTCTTCATTTTTTCCTCTACTAACTACTGTGACTAAATTCTAGATATATCTCGTCTGAGAAATTGCAGTTATTCTCTTCTTGATATGCACACTGTAGCATAGAAGGTGGTTAAATATAGAAACTTTGAATGGTGAGCTAGGAATCCTAGTTCTTTTGCAGATGACTAGTTCTTAGGGTCATGACATCTAGATTGCTCTTCTTCTTTATTCATTCATTTATATATTTCATTTATTTATATTTCTGGTCAGGTCAGGCTTAGTACAACCTGCTGTATGGATGGGTTGTTGGTGTCTAAACCAGCTCCACCACTAGCTTTTCTGCTGGTGAGGAGAGTATATATACATATCAAAAAACATACAAAAAATAAATAAATGAAATATATATATATATATATATATATATATATATATATATATATATATATTTTTTTTTAAAAAAAATTTATAACATAAATATGTTATAAAATCACTACAAAAATAGCCATTTTGTTTCAACAGCCTCGGTGTCTTATCTTGAGATTGTTGGTTATTGGAATTCATTCTGTATATACCAATTACATACTTGGGTATATATATATATATATATATATATATATATAATCCTGAGTATTGGCCCCAAACAAAAGAACTGGGAAGGGTAGATTTCTTCTTCTCCCACTTCCCCCCACCAATTCTCCAGTGACCGATATACAGAGCCCTCTAAAGAGTAGATGCATCTGATCTCAAAATTGCTCTAAGATGGAAACTGACAGTGATAATGCAGTGTTGATTCCTATGTCCACACTGTCTCTACCTGATATGGCTTTATCTAAAATTTTGAACAAGATAAAATTGAAAAATTGTGATATTTATTATTTAAATTCTAGCTAATGACTTTATCTCTGTCTCGTTATTATTAAATATTGGTCCTTGTATCCTTTCATCTTCTTCAGGTGCCTGTTGATGCAAGAAACATTCACAGAATTTTGAACTGAAACCTTTATTTAATCTATGGGGGTAGATCATTCTCATTAAGCTGCACAGCTACTATGTCACCAAATTCACCAATCAATGCTCAATAAACCTCCAGTGAATTTCTGTCTGAAATGTGATGAGAAGTTAGCATCATTTATATTATTTATTAATTTGGTCAAGTTAACTCAGACATTCGTGAGCCTATCAAACCAACCATCACAGTCCTGCATCAAGGCACTCTGTATCATAATGTAGCTGGTCAATGTAGGTGCTTGCTGGGTGACCAACTCATCTTGCTCCATGGCTAGGTGTCCCCAACAGTAGATTGCTTATGAGTTCTTGTTTTGCTTGCCTGCAGTTCACCAGAAATTTCTGCCATCCCATCAACAATGCCTACGTATAATACCTATGTGGTAAGGGTAAACTTTGTACCAAATATGGGATAATCAGACTTATAATAATAAATAACATTCTTCCTGCCTGATTTTTGCTACCAAAAAGTAACAAGCTGTCCATGTCCAGTACAACTTGATACTGACAGGGTAATTAGAACTCCATAGCCATAGTTAAGGCAGTCTATCTTTGAGAATTAAAACTCCAATGAAACCAGGAGTAAAACATTTAAATCAACTGCCACTGGAATGCAAAATGGCAGTCAAGTGTAGATGGCATTACATGATAAACTTATATTATTTACACTTGGACTAATGTCCCTATCTTTGTTGTTATTATCACAATATTTTCACTGTTATGCTCTGTGGCCTTCTTCCGGTATTTGACAATTCAGGTAATGTTCAGGGAATTTTGAACTTAACCCTTTTGATTAATCTACAGGGAGGAATTTTTCTTGTTCCACTGCTCATATTTTCAGGGATATATTATCTTATTTGTTGTTGTACTGCAGAGTTATTGCTTCTCTAAAATCCACTGAGTCTGCAGCGGTATTACTTGACCCAGGGACTGAACTCAAAATAACTATATCACTAAATTCTTGAAATGATACTGTAAGCCAGCATTTCTCAACTGGTGGACCTGGGTGCACTATTGCATACCAAGTTAACAGAAGAGTGATTTATGAATTATTTTTTATTTAAAACATCTTTATTTTTAAAAAGCTAGAGACATCAAGCACATGGCTTCCATGTCATTTGATATTTTAAATTGAATGATAAATTCCTTAATCTTTAAGAAGGGTTGGATAATCCTTTCCCTTTTGCCTTGTTCAGGAGATTTAAATCAATTATTATCAGTCTCTCTAAAAAAACAGAAGATTCTTCATAAATCCCTTTAAATAAAACTGTACTACTAATTTTCTTTGGGAATGCTAAACCAAAAGTTCATATTTTCAAATTTCATGATTAATTTTTCATTATTAAAATTCAGTGTGCCCCACAGTTTTATTTCTTCTACAATTGCAGAAAACACAGCTTTAATCCATGAGAATATTTTTCACCAAGACTGAGTGGGGAAAGTCTTGGTCAAAATAAAAACTGTTTCGTCTTGAAATATTTTTGACAAGTTTTTGTTTGTTTTATTGGGATTTAATCAATATTTTGTTGCACTGAATCACTTGTAGGTTTTTGTTTGCAAACTTTTCCACTGAGCTATCACTTTGCTCTGCTCTGTCCTTTGACTTGCAATGTCAAAGTCATGGCAAATGATAAAGCATAGACATAACTGTTATTTTATTGATGTGAAAATATTGTTTGCTGATAAAATGTCTGGTATCTAAAGATAAGTATTACTTATCATGCTCTTTTTGCAGACTTTTTTTCTTTTGCTTTTTATACATTTTTTAATCTTTGGCTTCTGTATTCTTATCATTTTCTGATATGGTCAAAGTAGGAACAGACCAAGCAAAGAAAAAAAAAAGTTTTGGTTTGAATTTAATAGAAAACAGAAAGTAGCAAAGAAATTTCAAGAAGGAATAAGCAAGGTGTTAACTTGGATATCACAGATAATTACAAATTGGAAAGAAAAGAGGAGAATGGAGATTGAGTTGTTGTTTTGGAAAAGATAAGAAAGTTTTGTTTTAAAACTTCCAAATAAAAGTTAATGCTTGATTATTTTTTAAAAAATGCAAAAATAAAACATTAAAAAAGAAGACAAACAATCAGTATTTTGTTCACTTGATGTAATGTTACCAGTTTTACATTTTTGATGAATGATCAAAAGTTTAATGTGTATATACATAATAGTTTTATCAAATATATATATATATAGAGAGAGAGAGAGAGATAGATAGATAGATAGATAGATAGATAGATAGATAGATAGATAGATAGATAGATAGATAGATAGATTATGGCAGCAGTATTTATTTTAGACATGCATCATTGAATGTAATGGACAAAGAAAATTTATAGATATATACGCACACATGCACACATATATATGTATGGAAGCCTACAAATGACTTGAGAAGGTAGAGCTAGCCTGGGTCAAGATGGTGGCTGTGGAAGACCCTATATCTGGCAACAGGACTCTGCACCATGACACACAAGTAGGAGAACCCAGTCATAGCTGTCAGACAATTTTTGTGACATCACACCTTATATCAGGCCACTTAAATCTCCATATTGCAAACCCCTTGATTATTATATGTGGGGTGCAGTTGAGCAAGAGACCAACAAGACTTCTTGTAACACCAAAGATGAATTGAAGGCAAGGATTATGGAACCATTCATCAACCTAAACAAGAATACTGTCCAGAAGAGTTACAGAAGGTTCCAAAGTAGGTCTGGAGGCAGTGGCAATTTTATTGAATAAATTTACTCTTTAGTATTTGAAGATATTTTTGTGTAATTTTGGTAAATACATCTATATATATTTTATATGTATGTATGTATGTATAGGGTGCAATGGATAAATTGTCATCTAAATTACATAAAAATGAAAATAACACTTACATCTCATTTTAACAGATGTATTTCATTAAAGACGACTGCAAGTAAGTTATTCATTTCATTTTTCTTGTCTTTGTATACATTTTTTTTTCTGGACATAAAGTGCGTAAAAATTCACATGTCCCTTACAGGAACTTTGTTCCTGATCAAACAAAATTCATGAATAATTATCTTGGACATACCATTACATTTCTATCAAGAAGAATCAAGTTAGACTTCTTTGACGATAGCTCAATGCAGATGAATTTAAACATGCATGGAAACCTGCCAAACACCATCCACAACATACTTGTAGAAAATACAAGTATAATAGCCTCAGCCACATATAAAAAAAAGGTTAAAAATAATGGAGGCACTAATAATTAAAAAGAAAAGCCCAACACTCAATAACATCAACTTTGAATACAGTCAAATGTGCTGTGTCTGGAAAATAAAAAAAAAACAAAAAAACATTCACATAACTCTAGATTCATACATAAAACTTGATACATTCAGTTAATATAAAAATGAAAAACATTCTTGATAAAGGCAAAAAGAATATCCAAAAGTGCTTGGATATACAGAACATTTGTAAAACTTTTACACATTATATGTTTGGAAAATAAAAACTATGAACACAAAAAATTAAATAAAACATTCAACCACAGTACCTTGTCAGTCATTTTAATGAAACTTTTGTATATATATATATATATATATATATATATATATATATATATATGATGAAAAACAGATACTTTAGAAATCCATGGTAATATTTTATTTCACGAGATCAAATCAATTTCATCTCATTAGACCAAACAATTTCACATCAATAAGGCATCAGCAAATATATATATATATATATATATATATATATATATATATATGTGTGTAAAATGTTGATAAACCCTAAAGAGTGGATGGTGCACTCCTGGGTAGACTATATACAAATCACTGAGTCAGGATGCTGAAGGTAACAACCAATCACCTAAGTGACAAATCTATTATATATATATATATATATATATATATATATATATATATATATATATATATATATATATATCCTAATTATTATTATAATTGGCCCTATATCATACATTGAGCTTTTATATGGACCGAAAAGTCAGCTTTGGAATAAACCCTACCAAGTGAAATTTGCTATTATATATATATATATATATATATATATATATATATGTGTGTGTGTGTGTGTATATATATATATATATATATACATATATATATATATATATATATATATATATATATATATATATATATATATATATATATATATATATATGCATATGAATGCATATATATATATATATATATATATATATATACATATACATATGCATATATATATATATATATATATATATATATATGGATGCATATAAATATGTATGCATATATATATATATATGGATGCATATAAATATGTATGCATATATATTTATATATATATGAAATGGACAAAGTCCAACAATTATTTTAAGATATTTTTATATAAAAAGAATGTATAAACATAAAAATGTCTTAAAATATATATATATATATATATATATATATATATATATATATATATATATATATATATATATATATATATAAGCATACATGTATAAAGACAAAAGGAAAGGAGATATTTTAAAGAATCTGGGTATAGAAATATGTTCAACCACAACTTCAATCTCAGCAATGTCGCATATATTAAAAGTGAAATTACCTTACTTCGATGGAAAATTCTTGAGAGTGCTACTATTGAATATTCCCAAAATTTAAAATCTGCACCCTTTCAAATATCTCCTTTCCTAAAAGAAATACCTCTTCCCCAAACCATAATACATGACCATAAAAAATTAAACAATTAAAAGAAAATGTTTAAATCAAAACCTTCTATTATTTATATTACAAGAATCAATGACAATAGAAAATTTTTTTCATGTGATGTTTATGTTGATGTAACAAAACATGGATGTGGAAGTGAGGAGATGTAGAAATTTTAACTTTTTATTTTATGTGTTTGGATATATAGTCTAGCAAACTTCATTTAGTTTCTTTTTCTTTTTGTTTATATTTTTCTTGATTTTGTCATTAAGTATCCCACATTTCAATCATAGACAATCTGCCAAGAAATGTATAATGCTGTAAAAAGCTAGATGTAAATTTATTGTGGGTTACCTGTAGATTAATGCTCTTTCTATACACCTTTACCTTTTAATTAAAGTATTATTTTTTAATCAAAATTATGGTCAGAATCATTATTGAGGAACTAGAGCATTGACTGTATTGTTTTGTAAAAAGATCTTTTTTAGGTTCATATACTCTTTAAATTCCTTGAGGTTTCTCCAATGTATTCCTTGTGATAATCATTACAGATGATAGAGTAAATTTCTCCTTTCAGTTTTAGCTTATTATTATTTTGTTTTGTATGGAGTCTTTTATTGTTTTAGAAGTAAAAGAAGCTGTAATAAATTTTATGTAAAGCTGAGATAATTTTTTTTCAATTCTAATTGTTATAGACTTTGATTCATTGGATTGTTTTTTACTTTGTCATTAATTTTCTTAACACTGTCCTGGTATATAAAAATGTATATATCTAGAGAGAAAGAGAGAGAGAGAGAGAGAGAGAGAGAGAGAAAGAAAGAGAGAGAAAGAGACACTCACACACATGCATATATATATACACACATACATATATATATATACAAACATTAGAACAGCTCATGATCAGACATAATAGATATTCATTGACTTATATTTAACAATATATGTTTAAATAATGATCTGCTACCCCAATACACTAAATACATATGTGCATATATATGTATATATATATATATAAATATGTAAATATATATATATATTCACACAAACATATATGCACATATCTAGATAAACATATATATATATATATATATATATATATATATATATACAGTGCTTTGTAAAAGTAAGTGAACACAAAAGATAATATTTTAAAAAAACTGTCTCTTTTTCCAGATAACTAACTAAATTAAACTATATATTCGTTAAGAAAAACCTTTATTAAATCAATTGTAACCACTATTGGAATTTTTTATCAAGCTGGAATAAAAATGTTAATTCAAAATTCAAAATTAAGATGTGCTGAACTAAGATGTGTTAAGTAACTGAACGCTTACATTTAATATTTTTTTTACTGCTCCATTTCATGTTACAATGTCAACCCGTCTTTTTCTATAATTTTTTTAGAAGTTTCTGGTAGCAGTGAGTGCTGATTTTTGACCATTTTTCTTGGCAAAATTCCCACAATTGCTCAATATTATCTGGGTGTCTTGTATGCACTGCCTTCTTTCACATGAATCACTAGGCTAATCCAAGACTTGAAATTTCTTTTTATGAATCGATTCTTTTGTGAATTTGCTTTGATGCTTCAGATCATTGTCCTGTTGGAAGTTCCAGCTCCAACCTAAACACAACATTTGAACTGAAAACATTTGTTCATAATTGCTTGGAATCTTGCAGAGACCATTGTGCTATCAATGCATACTATTTTGTCTGTTTAAGCTGCAGCAAAGCACCCTCAAGTCATAATACTGTCACCAACATGTTTCATGGTTGGTATCAATTTTTTCTTTTTAAAAGCTGTATTAGAAGCTCGCCAGATATACCACCTATTGTTCTCCCAAAAAGCTCTTGTTTGACCTCACTCAACCATAAAACCTTTTGCCAGAATATTTCTAAGCTATTCATACAAGCTTTGGCACAGTTGAGGTGGACTGCTTGTGTTATTTCGTAAGCAGTGGCTATTTTTAGGCATTCTGCCATGAAGATTGGCATTGTTCAGATTTCATAGCACTGTAGATGAATCCACATTGATTCTGATATTGGCCAGTGAGCATTGGAGAACCACAACGGGAACAGTAGGATTTGCCTGAACTTGCCGAAATAGATATCTACTTGCTCTTGCTGTTATTTTTCGTGGTTGGCCACTTCATGATTGCGTTGCCATCATACCAGAGGCCTTCCATTTATAAATAATTTGTTGCACAGTAGAGAAGTGCACTTCAAATAATTTTAATAGCTTTTTGTAGCCTTCTCCATCATTATAGGTTTTAGCTATGTGATATTTTAAAGCTTCAGAAAGTTCTTTTGATATTTGCATATATTTTTTGAAATTTAGTCTCTAACTGCACACTTTTGCATACACAATGAGTTATATTGTTTGACTGCAGTATACACAGCTTACCAAAATAATGAACACATGTCATTTTGATTTTTACATGTGCACAAAAATTTATTTTCAGTGGCATCCATGTAAAACCAAAATACAGAATGTAAATGTAAGAGTTCACTTACTTTTGCATATCTTAATTTTTAATTAATATTTTTATTTCAGCTTAATAAAAAACTTTGGAAATGGTTGTAATTCATTTATTAAAGTTTCTATTAATGGATATATAGTCTAATTAAGATTTGTTGATTATCTGGAAAAAAGAGACAATTATTTTAGATATTATCTTTACTTTTGCACAGCATTATATATAGACATATGCATAAACACAGACACACACATATATACATACACACATAGACACACATATGTACATACATATACATATACATACATATGCACATATCTATATATATATATATATATATATATATATATATATATATATATATATATACATATAATATATATATATATATATATATATATATGTACACACACACACACATATATATATATGCAATCATAGGCACATATCTGTTTACCCATGCATACATATGCATGAACGTACATATATATAGATTTATATTCATATATATATATATATATATATATATATATATATATATATAATATATATAAATATATATATATATATATATTTATATATATATATATATATATATATATATATATAAACACGTATATACATACACACACATATATATATATATACATATACATGTATACATGCATATATATGCATACACAGATATATATACACACAAATACATATATATATATTTATATATATATATATATATATATATATATATACACACACATATATAAATATATCCAGAATAATAACACAGAATAAATTCTTATAAGTATTTGGCATACCACAAAATGATATACAGAAATCATATGCAATCATCTTTATAGACATATGAACATTGAGCAATTTCCACATATATGCTTGCACACATTTTTACTCATGTCCATATATGTACACACAAAACACACACACAAGAGTGTGTGTGTGTGTGTGTGTGTGAAGGCAATTTCTTGTAATGGCTGTCACTCTTGAGAATGACAAGTGATTGCTGTTGGTGGAATCCCCAGCAGTTATTTTCTTTCTTCTGGTTGTGCTTCCACTTCTGGGAACCAATTAGCAAGCGGAACAACAGTGGCCACGGCTGGCAGGCATTGCACATTTGTACCATCCATGAACAGGAGAAGTGTTCCAGGTAGTGGGACAGTGGGACCCAACTGTGAGTAAAGACATTTGGTGCCTGGCCTATAAAAAAAAAAAAAAATGGTTACAAGAAGGATGAGTGGGTGACACTTGAGGAAGTAGGGGTGAGGCTATGGAAGGAGGTGGAGAGCAGAAGAGATACCAAAATTTACCTGCATTTAACAATCATTCTTTGTTGTCATGCTTCAAAATTGGAAAAAGACGACAAAGATTCATAAATCAAAAAGGATGTTGCAAATGGGAAATAAGCAAACGCATAGAAATCAAGTTCTTAACACACATGTGTGTGCATGTCTGTGTGTGTGTATATATATATATATATATATATATATATATATATATAGATAGATAGATAGATAGATAGATAGATAGATATAGATATAGAGAGAGAAAGTTGTGATATTACATAAAGATCTGCATCTTCAAAATTTAAACACTTCTAATTTTGAAAAATTATGCATGTACATATACTGTTGTAACATTCTAGTTACATAAATCTACCACAATGCAGATACATGGACATCTTATATGCATCTATAAATATCTATCACAGTTTCTTATCTACCTATCTATCTTTTCATGTCTTTTTATCTATATATAGATATACTAAGTGTAACAGCATAATATTCTATCCCACAAAATGATAATATCTAAAAAAACAACACTAAACTGAGTTTCTTTTTTCCATGTTTTTAGATAAAACATTTAGCTATGTTTAGATAAAACATATTGACACCATTTGTTGTATGAATCACTGTAAAACCCTTTGAGTTATTCAGCTAGAAAGAGAACAGGTTAAAATCATTTTGTGCCAGCCCCACTATCTCCCCAACTGAGCAATGGTGAGAGGAAAAAGATCATTCAGACCTTCAGTAATGGTACCAAAATTCATACTCTGGCTTCCATCTTCAAAGTACATTCAAGAGCCATCAAAAGAACGGTGAATAAGTTTAAAAAAGAGGGAATAGTAGAAAGGTAAACTGGATCAGTAGGTCACAACAGGAAGAGGGATCATCACTTCAACTTAGAGCTAAAGACATTCTTATTGCTTAAAGTAGGGCCCAATAGTGTTATAAAAACCTTAGAGAATTCCAGTAAGATATCTTTAATCATTTCTAAGATACAACAGTTCAGAGCTTAATCTAACAAATGAACAAATTTGCTTTTACACGATTTGGACAATTTTGTTGTTACACATAGTATATATATATATATATATATATATATATATATATATATATATATATATATATATATATATATATATATATATATATATATATATATATATATATGTTCTTATGTATCTATCTCTTTACTTATGCCTGTCCCTCTCTAGCAATCTATGTTTGATCATATGTCTTTTTATTTATCTCAATCTGTTTATATTTATCTAACATTTAGGAACTTTTTCAGCACTATCATATATATATATATATATATATATATATGACTGTTTTGAAAAAATGTTAACTTGACATGTCTTGTAGATGATCTGATATCATCAGAAAAAGCTTTTCCTCACAACATGGGATCATCGCCAAAACATGTTATGGTAAAAATCTTTACAAATTGTCTCATATATTTTCCATTCTGATGTATTTTTATCCACATATATATTTCCTCACCTATATAGGTGTGTGTGTATGTGTGTGTGTGTGTGTGTGTGTGTGTGTGTGTGTGTGTGTGTATACGTGTGTGTGTAGAGAGAGAGAGTGAAATAGAGTAAGTGAAAGTAGGTGACAGAAAGAAAAAATGATATTTTTTTATTTGACCTCAGTTAAGACCATTGTCTGCAACCCTTGCACCACAGTTAATTGGGAACTCTATAATCTTTGAAATGGCTCTATGGAGATATAATTGGTTTTGAATTCAGAGTTGTCCGTCTTCTAGACTGGATGCCAACCATAATTTATAGCTAGAAAATAAAATGAATTAGAGAGAAATGATTTGGTGGTGAATGAATTTCATTTTAAGTTTTTCTACTCAGGACCTCCTGACTTTGATAATTTTGAACCCAGTAATTTTAAAAGTTACTCCAAAATTCGCTTGAGATTGAAATGGATCTAATGTCTTTAATTTAATTACAAAATTAAATTCGGAGCTTTTAGCTTCCATTTTTGAAACATGGTTAGAACTGTGTAGCGAAAAAAAAAACATATTTTAAATCAATTAATTTATAATATTAATGCTCTGTAAATTTACATTGAGCACTATTTTGTAAAAATAAAAATATCTATAAGAACACCGGATTATATATCTTACTGTTCTTTCTTTTTATTTATATATATATATATATATATATATATATTTATTCAACTTCAAATTCATAATCTTTTCAAAGGCTGTATAGTATGCAGCTGATGAGGTTTACATGCCCAGTTCCTCAAGGTGGGCCAGTTTTCTGTTAACTAGAGAATTATCTCTCAACTTAAATTAAGATTTAAATATATGCTAGACAGAAGGAGGAAAGTGAACAAGAACAAAAATTTGCTATTACCTGCACTACATTTCATTTCACCTTACCTGCAATAAGGTAAGATTTAAGTTTAATTAGCATATGAAATGATTTTGAATTCAGAGTTGGCTTTCTCCTTAAATGGTTTTTAACCATGGCTAGAATTCACAGACTGTTCTGTTATTTAACCCAGAGTGGAGGATAAAAGAGATGGATTTATACTTTTCTCAAGGCTATTTGTGAAAAAATGAATGTAACAAATTTGACTAGAATTTGAACATGGCTCCCTGATTTCACATTCTGAGCCAATGACCATTACACTGCCTGCATATCCAAAAATAGCCAAATAGAATATAACATGTATAATTATGAATATATACAATATTAATAAGCATATATAATTATGGATATACAGGATGAAGAATATTTAGATATTGAAGGAATTTGATGATAAAAAGTACTTTATCTAATACTTAGTCTCTATTGTTTCCTTTGAAGTAGTCTCTTTGGTTGCGTCTAGAATAAATGCCATGGCTTTTATGAGATCCCATAGATTACTAATATTTCTCAAGTGTGACACATAATCTTGAAGGAACTTTTTTCAATTCTCTTAAAATCCAGAATTCTAACTTAGAGAATCAGTAATCATCACAGAAAGTGAAATTAGATAAATAGTAAATGGAGAATTAGTGTTATGTTTCCGGAAGTTAGTAATTGTTGAACAACAATTGGTGTATATATTGGATACCTGATCATGATGAAAACTCCATTTTCACAGAAAAAAATTTTCACAGAATTTCTTCAGAAAAGGTTTCCTTAAATTTCCAGTGACTTTCTGCATCTGCTTTTTAACAGGTTAAGATTGTAGTGATCAGGGAAACATCCTCTTGGGAGTTGGTTCCACAGAGCAGTTAGTTTGTGAGAAGAAGCTGTTCAAGTGGAACTTACTTCTCGCCAATAGAATACGAAGGGAATATAGGTGGTTTGCTACAATGTAAGTAGCATGGCGGGTCCTTGGCATGAAGGTTGGAACTGAGCAATGTAGTTCATCTGAGCACATTTTGTGAAAGTAGCAATAGAACAGAGAGAGGCTTGCTAGATCCCAACTGTGAGAGAGAGGTTGGAGAGTGGGAAATAATTTGTACTCTATAAGGGCTTGGAGAAGCTTTAGAACACTGTCAAGGCTGAACAGTACAGTCTGAGCAACTCCTACCCAAATATTACAACAGTACTCTTTGGCCTGATGTGAAATTTTTGAGACCCAATGAGGAAAGAAGGCCTAGAGAATTTAACACTTACAAAATAAACTGAAGGCAAACAAAGCAAGTAAGCTATTAAACAAGTTTATGTGAATGTATGACAGAACAGGCATAAAGAGAGAGAAAGTAAAATAGGAACTTTCAAGAAACACGATACCTAAGGTTTAAAATGAATTTCTAAAAAGGAACAATCTTCCTAGAAGCTTTTATTTTAGTTTTTATTTCAAGCTAATAGATTAAATTTAATATTTCCAATAAACAAAATATTTTGCCATATTTCAAAACTAATTTAAATTGACTAGAAATATTTATTTTTTTAAATCACTAAAATTTGCTAATTTTAGCCATCTGTCAGCATAATATAACTCTCTTTATTAAAAAATATTTCATTATTTTGAGGAATATAACTTAAAGTTTAATTAATCTGATGAAACAAATATTAATTACTTTTAGTTTAAAATACTGCAGAAATGCATTTTTTTAAATGGTAGTAGATGTTTATTTTAGGCTGACAGCTTGATTAAAAGCCAGAAGTTTATTCTTTTTTCTACAAGGAACACATCTGTAAAAATTAGTTGAGGAATATAATATGAGTGCCTTTTTTATATAATTTTTAACTACTCAGTTATTGTAAAAATTTAGGAAAATATTCTCCAAAATCTAACGTTTTATTGAATTTTAGAAATGTTGATTTTAAATTTACTATAGTTACTGCCTTTATTTTCTGATAATGTTGTACAACATCCATATTTACAAAAACGAGCACGTTTATACACATACAAAAAAATTAAAAATTCTTTTTAAAATATTAAGGGTCACTGAATTGTAGTAAGCTTTTCCATTTATAATTAGCAAATATAGTTTTTTGTACAACTGATAAAAATTAATGCAGAATTTTAAATGATTTCAAACTTTATATATTATTCTAATTAATTTCTAAAAAAATTAAAACAGTTCATGCAAAAAGTCATTATTAATCAAAACAAATGTCTCTTAAGACAATAATATATACTATAACTATAATATAACTTAAATTAAAAGCTTTTCTAATTAAATAATGTCTTAGTTTTATTGTATTTTTTATTTTATGATTCAGAGCAGATTTTCAGTAACTGTGGGTATTGTTTTACAAAAGTAAATTGATGATTTAAGTTCTCCAAGGATTTCTGTGTATAACTAATGTAAATATTAAGCGGTACAAAAATAAATTTCTGAAAACTTCAACAAATTAAATAAGTGGTGGTAGATGTTATAAGCAATGTTTTTTACCCAGATTTCCTAAAAAGAAACATTTCTAAAATAATTTAATTCATTTGCGAATAAGTCCTGAAAGTTTCATTAAAATCTGACAATTATTTGATTTTTGCAAGAATTTCCAAATTAATGTTTTTCATGGAAAAAAAACCCACTAAAATTGGTCTCCTGCTGATGCAAGAAAAAACAAAATTTTTAACCCAAATTTTTTAATGTTCTAAAAAGGATAAAAAAAATATAATTTGTATTTCTCTAACACAGTGTCCAATTCCTGTTAAATTCCACAATAAAGAATAATGATTGTCAAGCAGACACATCCTGCAAAACAGATGCAAATATTTTCTGTTTATTTCAGTGCAGTACAATTAATTGGTCCTCACCTGGCATCTTGGCTTCAGTCACTTTCCTACTGCCCATAATGTAGCTTCCCTTTGCCTCGTCTGTAAATATCTTTATGGTAATTGTGCTGATGAGATCTTCTGATTGGTACCTCAACTTCATGAACTGAAGTGCAGTGCTCGATTGGCAATTCATAAAAAATTACTACAGTTTCATGTATTTTTAGGCTAGCTGAATTTTTGTTAACAAAGTGTTCACTAGACAACTAGAGTGACAATACTGAAGAGATAAGTTGTTTGAACATTTATTAATTTATTGACATTCTAAATCTGTACATAATTATCTATCCATCTATTCATATATCTCTGTATGTTCCTCTCTATCTATCTATCTATCTATCTATCTATCTATCTATCTATCTATCTATCTACAAAATGAGCATGAACTAGTCTTGATATCTAACATTTGCTTAGTCTTGCACAAAGTTAAATGGGAGTATGGAAGATTGTGTTGCACCCGTCTTGTCTTTTGTGTGTTCATATGAACTTATGTTCATAAAATTCTATCATAAGAAATTTAACAGTGATCCAATGTTGTATTTACTTATGAGGCATAATGGAAGATTCTTCTAGAAAATAAAGACTAAAGAATTTATAATAAATTGAAAGAATATATTTCAAAAATGAAAAAAGAAATAAAAAAAGTAAACCAAAATAGAAAAGAAAATTTTTATTTTCTTTTTACCCATTTTGTGCTTACAGTTTCTGATTTATGCATAATAATTAGAAATGTCTCAGCTTACCTATCAACCTTCTTTATCACTAACCAGTAAACTTCTATATTGATTCTTCAAAAAAAAGCATTTAGCTAATATCATATCAGCTGGATATTATTATTATTATTAACATCAATATCATTGATGCTATTTTCTGTTGCCATGGAGATTAATATTTTTGTAGTTATATTTACGAGAGTCAAGTCAGTGTCAATATTGTCCTTGTTAATATGGAAATTATGGCCATTCTCGATGTTATTATTTTTATAGCATCATTATCAAAATGATCATTGTTTCTTTTAGAAATTGACAAAACTTAGCTTTGTTTGAGAAGAGCTCAGAAAGAATGAAATTTTGGATAAGGAGACTGTGTTAGGGCAATCTTTCAAAAGAGGAGGGTGAGGTTATTTGAAATCTTAGTCTTTTTTTAAATCTCAAATCCCAACCTTTGGCAACTGTCTTAACTATATGGCAAGCTGCTATTTATTCATTATCTGAATTCTTTTCTGTCAGAATAATAATTATAATAATTATTAATATATCTTTATTCTAATAACTATGAAGTTGATAATGATCACTTGGGTTGTAAGATATGAAAAGTAGAATTTAAGTTATTAAATGTTTATTTAATACCTGACAAAATATAATAGTAATGTCAATGCTCATAAAATCGACATGCATCAGTGGTACTAATTACTGTAGTCACAATATCATCCAAGCATATTACAATAAATAGCATTGATATTGTCATTGAGGAGTGATGTCTATGAGAATCAAAGAAGAAGATATAAACAATGCTAAGCTTGCTTTCTTTCAATTTTCCAGTCTGTCATTCAAATAACACACCATATATATATATATATATATATATATATATATAGATAGATAGATAGATAGATAGACAGATTTAAATTTTGTAAAAATAAATTTGATATTTTCTTTCTAAACATTGATATTTATTTCCAATTTATATGTCTTACTTGAAATTCCACTTCTTCTATGTGCTGTATGCCTTCAGGATGTGGGTTTGAGGCTCTCCACATCTTTCTATCCTTTACAGCTCTTAGAAATATTAGTCTTTTTACTATCTTGCCCACTTCTTGTTCTGCCATCCATTACTCAATGTTTCCTCTGTTCCTCTTGCCTTTAGTGTATCCTGTGAGTGTTAACTTTTCCAGGACTTCTTTTCTTATTATGTTTCCCATAAATCTCAACTTTTTCTTTCTGATTGAATGTATAATTTTGTTTCAATTTTTTTTAAAACTTCCTTGATTATCACATGTTCTGTTTATGATATTCTCAGCACCCTACTATAGAACTACATTTCTGTTACTTCAAGTTAATATTCACTGCCATATAGGAGGATTAATATTATATAATGCTTGAGCATTTTTTTATTTTAAATTTATCCCTCCCTCAAAAAAAAAAGATTTGTTTGTAAATGAAAGAAATTTTACTTAAAAAAATAGATTCAAGTTTCTCTCAAGCCATCTTTTTTACAATGGTGTTCACCCTGTACAAGACCCGAGAGCCCATTGAGGTAGAAGGTTACAGAATAAGAAGCAAAATTTATGCAGACATGTATAAGAGATAATGATTAACCCTAGTCTTGAACATTGCATTAATCAAGGAAGATTTTTTTTTATTTATTCAATTTATTCATTTAGATTTACAGCCATATCACGTTGAAACATTGGTTCCCATATGACTAAAAATTAATCAACATCAAGCCTAGTCAGCATCTAGATGGCTCACTGCTTGGGAATACCAAGTGCTGTAAGCTTGGATGTGTGGGTGCTGCTCAGAATTGTTAATCAGAGAGCTGAATCCCAATTCCAGTTTATTATATTCACTTACATGCAAAAACCCTTGGGAAAGGTATGAATCCACCTTTTCTGTCCCCAGCTATGGATTAATTAGTAAAACTTGTATCACTAAATCATTATTATCTCAAATAAGAAAATAATTCTTATAATTGAAAATATTTTCTGGCTTGATAAGCCATAGAAAATCAATAAATCATTTCTGTTTTAAAAGGAAAGATTTTAAATTCTTTAAAAAGTTTTGGCAAACACTGATATGATTTTAGGCATTGAAGTTGTTTTAAAAAAGATTTGTTTCAAATAAATCATTCATTGAGTTCCACTGAAGTGGTATGTACATCTGCTGAGAATGTATCTATACCACGCAATATGTTTTCAACAAAACAATATAAAATAAAAGCAAATACATGACAGGTTGAATTTTATAAAATATTTATTTCATGAAATAAGAATAACATAAATAAAAGTCTGGCTGTAAAAAAAAAAAAAAAGTGTACGGCTTTCATGAAGTCCTAGTGTAAAGGTTTACTTTTCTGAACAAAGTCCTACTTACTGATTGGCTAGCAAAGAGCACTTCCCATTAGGTTTGTGGTCTTCTGCATAGGTGAAGGTAAAGAGTAGAGTTTCTTTTTGAAAACACAGGTTTTTAAAGACAGTCTGTCAGCTGCTGCTGATACTAGACTGATGTTTGCTGCTGCTATGTATCTCTGCTACAGCCAATCTTCTCTGTTGTCTTTTGTAATACATACTGACTGCTTGATTATTGTTTGTTGCCTTCTTTATCATAGAATTAAAAATTCTGCCATTTCCAAGAAAGAAAGGAATTCAGCATAATGCTTGTAGCTTGAAATGAAAATTCATTATTTTTCCTGTTCTCTTAATTAAATTTCCTGATAATTCTATTTAGTCTTCAGCTTTTTCTTTTGAATTAGCTTATTTTGGCGAGAATGCTAATCTTATTAATAATTTGATTCAATAGACCAGTTATTAAGCTTCCATTGTTGTACTTGTATTATTTGATGGCAGATGAACCCAGAAAAACTGCATCTCTGGAGTTCAGAAAGAGAACACAAACTATTTTTGTATGCTTTATTATATTGATAAAATATGTGAATTTACTTTATTTCTTGGCTACAATGCTAAAAACTGATACTTTGACTGTATTTTTTTAAATAGACATTCTTGATAAAATACAAACAAAAATCTTCAATGTTATTGGTCTCCACCTGGCATCTTGGCTTCAATCACTTTTCTACAGCCATAATAGCTTCTCTGTGTATATTCTAGAAATATTTTTGTGGTAATTGTTCTGATGAACTCTCCTCTTTAGTACCTATACTTTATGAATTTAAGTGCCATACTAGATTGGCAGCTAGGTCTCATCATTTTACAGTTGAAATGGCTAGATATAACTGTAACAGTTTCTTCTTTCACTCTTCTCACTTATGAAACTCTCTTTTGGCTTCTTGCTTCCCAGTCAACTTTGATCATAAAAACTTTAAAAGCAATGTCAATCATTATCGTCTTCTTAATTCCTGTTCTTTTATTGTTCTCTCTCTTTAATAATGTTTTCTTTTTTTCATATTCCCTTATACTCAGTAATCTATTGCATCTTAGTGACTTTATTGCCTTGCTTGGGGTGAAATTATTAAAAAAATAAAAGACATATTTTTCTTAAATTACTTGATGTGAAACAATATTTTTTTTAAAATCATTTTATCCCAAGCAAGGCAATAATGCCACTAAAATGCAAGGGGTTACTGGGATTGAAAGAGAATGAGAAGACTAGTGAGGAGAAAGTACAATAAAAGAACACGATTCAGGAAGACAGAAGCCTCTAAAAGTAGAGGGTTTTATAATAAAGATGGGATATTTTTATTAAAAATCTGTTGAGAAAGTTTCACAGAATCAAAGAGAGCAGATTTTTGTCTTTTATGTATTGTGCATGTTAACCTGAAAGGCTCCAGTGTAGAATATAGTGCCTCATTATTGTTAGATTTTGGCTGAGTTTTTGTGATCTTAAGTGAACCAGAAGTTCTACCAAGATTTATTATTGTTGGACACAATCTTAACAAGAGAAGATACTTAAATGACACTATGTTTAGATACAGAAAGAAAATGACATTTACTTCTAGACAAGGTAGTAAAGGAAAGTGAGAAGAAAGGACTAACTATCAATTTAAAGAAGAGAAAATGTACAGAGTATAGGATTCCCCTGTCTCTGTTACCAGATAGTAGAGTTTTATAAAAAATAGACAACTGGTTTTTTTATAACAAAGCCATTGGGAAAGTCTCACAGAATCAGAAAAAGAAGATTTTAATTAAAAGACAGAACATTACATTTAAAATTATGTTTCTTTAATTATTCCCAATCACTTATTTCATGTGAAAGAATCTGACATACCAAAAATTATACCAAAAATTTAAAACCTCAAAATAAGTGTTAAATGCTTTTTTAAATTTCTTTAAAAATGTTGAAGGGTTAATACAAAGCAAGTGAATGTAATTAGTTTATTAAACCTGTGAGAAGCAAAAGTTTCAAAAATCAAAATATGACTGAAAAAAAACTTTTAAATTAACAAATGTCCCAGTGTAAATGCAAGAAGAAATTGAAATTTGTTTATCTTTTCAAAATCTAATTTGAGATTTAAATGTTAAAATTTGCTGATATTATGTTAAAAGGTAGTGTTTGGATTACTGCTCCCTGGCAATATTCACAGGTGGTGCAATATTTGAAAAGCTCTTCCTCTTTTCCACTTGACTTTTGGAGTGACAACACACTTTTCCTTTCACTTCTATAGACATGAAGCATGTAAGTATTTCAATTACACAGACTAAAGATTGTATTGAACTGCTTATAAATTCAACTTTGTTTCTTCCTTTATCCTTCTGTAACATGTCTTGTTAATACATTTATTAATTGTTGCTTATTTGAATTCCATGTTTTGTGTCCTTTTTTTTTACCCAGACCCACATGAGTCCACCAAATATTGTTTGTGGGACAAATATACTGGGAAGCATAAAATGAAAATACCTATGCCATTCCCACAACAGTAGTTACAAAAGAAAATGAATTAGATTAGTCTATTAAACGCATTATCAGTAAACAAAATTTCAAAATATGACTTAAATTAACAAATGTTGCAGTGTAGCTACAAGTGTAAATGAATTTTATCTATTTTTTAAAAACTAAACAAAGATTTAAATGATTTTAAAATTTCTTTAAAATATGTTACAAAAGTAAATGTAATGGAAATGAATGAAATTAGTTACTTAACTAAAAGTTTCAAGCATCAGTATAAGACAAATATTTTTAAAATTTAAAAAAAAAATTATCAGTGTAGCTCCAATGAAAGTAAATCAAATTATTCTATTTAAATGTTTTCTTTTTCAATATCACACCTAAAATTAAGGGATGTTTGAATTTTAAAGAAGTTGCTCAGGATACCATTATTAGGATTATGCTTCTTTTAAATTTTCTTTTTAAGAATTAACACATACCATTGTAGGAAATAATGCCTATTTTCAAAACAATTCTAACCCACTATTGTTTATAAATTAAGATCATCATGGGAAATAATTTGGCCAATCAGAGAAAACTAAAACACTCAAGCCTACTTATTGGAAAGATTTCTTGCAAAACCCACAGATTTCAACTTTTAAGAGCAGAGATGTGACCATCTAAGATGTTCAAACACAAGAAAAGATGTGGCTACATAGCTTTTTCCTCCACCACTCCCCAGTGTATGCTAAAAGAAACATGTTTTGGCAACATCAAACAAATCATCTACAACAATTTAAATTTCTTTTTTAAGAATTAACACATACCATTATCAGAAATAAACCCTATTTTCAACACAATTACATACCCACACACATACAATATTAAAACATGCCCAAACTGTATTTTCTACCCAACAACAGACAATATTTACAAACATGCCAAAAACATTCCACAATAAAACAGACACTGTTTAAATCAAAGTGTCTATTGGTTAGAGATTAACATTGCAATGGAAAATATTTGACTAATCAGCAAGAACTAAAACCCTATTTTTCTCAAACCTACTTCCACTACATATTTTTAATAAAATCCCACAGATTTTAACTTTCAAAATCAGTGAATGCAATTGTCTCTTAGCTGATCAAACATAAAAGAAGATGTGACTACATAGCTTTTTTTTTCTCCCTGCTCCCCAGCATGTGCTGAAAGAAACATGTGTCAGCAACTAAAAATGAAGCATCTGCAACAAGAGCAGAATTGGTCAGTGAATCTTTGCTGATGACCAAGTATTTTCTCAGCCATAGATTTTTACTGTGTATCACCTACTAAAAGTTTATGATTTATTTTACAGGTGTAACCATGTTTTCTTTATTTCCATTTTATCATTGTTTGAAATCAGATGTTTGGATTTTTAATATAAAAAACCTGAACAACAGAATTTCCTACACCATCAAAATTTGTTGCTGAAAAGTTTTCAGCCCACATCAAGAAGGGATTCTAAAAAAATAATTTTGATGTTTGGAAAGATTTTGAGAAGTGGGTTGGGCTAAATTTTTTTTCAGCTTTAGAATAACATTTTTTTTTTTTATTTACTTTTCAACAAAGAAATTTCTCTAAAAGTGAATTGATTAACTTACTGAAATGTTGCTCCTTGTAATTTTTTTTATGAGAAACCATTTTGGAAAGGGTCAGATTCAAATAATGAAGAGATTTTGATTAAAAGTTATACATTATGTTTAAAAATAAAGTATTCAACAATTTTCCTCTTCCTACTCATCAACTTGCGTGAAACAAACTCGTAGATAATATCAACATTGACATTAGCAATAACATATTTTTAAAGCTTTTCTAATGAGGACATTGCCACTATTTTGTGCAACTGGGACTTTGTGCAGATGGCAGTTAGACATATTCTGAAACAAAACAAAACTATAATAATGACAATAGATGTTTTGCTCATAGCCTCCAGGGAGAGAAAAGAGAAGAGAGAAAGAATTTCTTCTTTTTTCTCCTCCTTTCTGATGGTTACTTAGCTTAACCTATATCATTATCTGTTCTTGATTCTGATTTTTTCCTCTTTTTCTATCATAAGGTGGGCTTCAATGAATGCTCCCTCTTATTTTTTTATCTTTGTTAATTATAGTGTGAAATGTAATGAGGGTATTATTGCTTCTGTTCATGATGTATTTAATTAGTTCTGCAAATTCCTTAGACAAAGCTGGAATGTTTGGCAGGCTTTGACATAGCAAGATATTTTCTGGTTAATTTTACATCACTTTTAGTCTGAAATAAATCTAAAATTAAAAATTGTTTAGCTTTTTGAAGAATGCATGTCATCTGTCTTACAGTACAAAAAATGCCATGTGTTTGACATTTGGCATTATTTTACAAATATCTTGTTCATATGTTTTATTGTTTTATATATCATGTCGTATACTGATACTTTTTAAGCTTTTACGCATATAATGTAATAATGTATTTGGAAAATTATTGGGGGATGAACAAAGAATTTGTTGAATAACATAATTTGTATTCTTCCTATTATTAGAGCAATTAGCAAAAGACAGACAAGACGTTCTTTTATTTTAATGTATTTACTGTTTGTAGAAAAAGAAAATGAAAAAATATGGAATGATTTAGAACTTTAAAAAAATGTCCCTATTTTTTAATGCATTTAACTTTGAAACTAAAAGGGTAAGGTTGTTCGTACAAACTCAAATAGTAACAATGAGATCATTTAAATAATTTTGTGTAGATTTTTGTCACCCAAAATTTCAACTTCTTTGAAAAAACAAATTATACAAATCTATATTACAAAAGAAGAGCTGATTCTCTGTCCATCACTGAAGTTAAGCAATGTTGAGCCTGGTCACTTCCTAGATCAGCGACTACTGATTCTCTGATCATCACATGCTGTGTGCATATGATTTTGCATGTACATATGCAAATTATATATATATATATATATCTGTGCTGTGCCTGATTTACTGACATATCACATTCAAACACTGGTTTCTGTATGGTCACCAAAGTTAAGCAATGTCAAGCCTGGTCAGTACCAAGATGGACAATCAGTCACATACCATATGCATATGAATTTGCATGAACATAAGTAATTTATATACATATATCTCTGTTGTGTGTGATTGATTTAAATGTGCTTGTGGCTTACAGGTCATACCATATTGAAACACTGGTTCCCGTATGCTCACAGAAGTTAAGCAATGTCAAGCCTGGTTAGCATCTAGATGGGTGACTGCTTGTAAATACCAGGTGCTGTAAGCTTGGGTGTGCAGGTGGTGTAATGGATAAAGACTTGTTAAATTGTATGCACAAATAACCTTGGAAAAGGTATGAATCAACCTCTTCTCCCAGCTATAAGTTGATTAGCAAAACTTGTATCACTAAACTATTATCATCTTCAAAAAAGAAAAATCAAAAGAACATCCAGCTTTAAATAACCTGCAAAGGTTATTTATAAGCCGTAGAAAATAAATCAATCACTCAATCAATATTTTTGCTTGTGCCATTTAATGTACACATACATGTACACACACAATTTGACTGAGTTTGAAATAAGGCATTAGAATAATACATCCCCTCCCACTCAGTCTGGAAAAACCCTTCCCTGGACTGAGCAATAAAACTGATCAACAAATAAAAAAAATAATTGACAAGAAAAAAATAATTTTTAAATTCTAAAAATCAGATAATTTTAAGATTTTATTGAACTTTTTGCAAATTATTTGTTAATATTTTTAAAGCTTTTTTAAAAAAAATTGTCTAAATATTCTTAGATCTGTCATTGAATTAAAATATATATGTGCACACAAACAACACATAATTTGAATGAAACTGAACTGAACATCAATGATGACTGCTAATTTCCCTTTCTGTCTGGAGATGACCGCTGGGTAACAGTAAAGAATATTATCCAGCTGCTTTGAAATTAGTTATATGAATCCTCTTAAATTAGATTTAGAAAATAATATAAAGTCCCTTAGTCTATTTATCTTAGTGTGGCACATGGCCACAATAGTAGAGCATTTAGTAAGAAAGTCACTAAACTAACAATAATCTGTAAGAATAGAATGTTAATTATTATTTTTATGGCAAAACATCTCTTCATATTTAGAAGTTAAACTTAATACAATACAGAAATACAATAGTGAGGACTGAGTACATCATCGCAACAATGGTCAATGATTCTAGCTTACTAATCAATGCTCTGTGACAGTTGATTTATAATATATATATCATAAACATAAAATGTAATATATACTTCATCATATATTTAATATTCAATTGCTATGTAATAATATCACTCTTCCTGTATAGCAGTGAATGCTGACCAATTTCCTTCCAGATGAAGAGGAGGCTTGAGGCAACAAAAATGTGGTTCTACAGTAGGATGTCTTGAATAACATGGACAGATCATGTGATTAAGAAGGAAGTTTTAACAGAAATTGAAACAAAATATTTGGAATCAGAAAGAAACAGTTGAAACTTCTAGGACACATATTGAGGAAAGAAGTCCTGAAAATTTGACACTCATATGACATGTTGAATGAAGAGAGAGAAAAACAGTGACAGACATTGCTAAGAGTTACAAAGGATAAGAAGTAGTGGAGAGCCATGATCAACCTATCTAACAACCTTGTGTAAATGGATGGCAGAACAAGGAGTGAGAGGGATTATAAAAAGACAAACATTGCTAAGAGCTACAAAGTACTGAAAGTAGTGGAGAGCCATGATCGCCCATGTCCTGAAAAGTACACACCACATAGAAGAAGAAGAAGAAGAAGAAGAAGAAGAAGAAGAAGAAGAAGATAAACTATATGGAAATATGGATATGTGCATAGCATAGTGGTTATCAGGGAAAAAACTAGATCAACATGTTCATATTTCACATAAATATGTTCAAATAATTTTGGGAAAGGACATTCAATTTCCTCTTATTTCTCCATTTCTTTCTTAATTAATATGGCAGACTTGGCTCTTTAGCCTTGGTTGGCAACCAAGGATAACTCTGAATTTAAAACTGGTTGGTACTTAACATGGTGAGGCTGTGGTCCCAATACTCAGTATTGACGGAGAAGCACTGTTCTCTAGCTTTATATAGTAATATATTATTCTAAGTTATTCAATATATCAATTTTATACTCTATGTATATTAAAGTTATAATAATTAAATAATCAATAATTAATAAGTTTTGAATTTCCATATTATATAATTTGGTTGTTTTGTTGAAAGAGTTTTATCACTAAAAAAATCAAATTTTCAATGAGAAATATTTGCTTATGTCCAAGACCCAGTGTTCACTGTATTCCCTGGAGTTTCCTATTCATCAAATAACATGGATATAATCATTGATGCTATGATAATGGTTTCTGAACATGTAGTATTAGAACAACATCAAATTAGATACCAGATGCCACTTCTTCAATGATCACTCTATCAAGTATCATATGGCAGAAATTGAACCCTGACCTCATAGAAATCATGACACATTCTTATTAATAGAGACTATCAAAGTGAAAGTAGTTTGCTTGAGTGTGTTGTTTAGGGTACCATAACACTCAGGCTAGCAGAAAAGGAATGAGTGTTGTGATTGTGGGAGAATAAAAATAAACTAATAGATAAAATAAAAAAATTAATAATAAAAAAATAATAAAAAAAAAAATTTAATTTTCCCAAAATACAAAAGGAAAGCAAAAAGGTTCTCCAGTCACATGTGAATTTTATGACCCCACTTCCGGAAAGGAGATGATTGTTCTCTTCTCACTTTCCAACCACTGAGTTTGAGTGTGTTTAGTATCCATCCCAACTAGCCGGAAATTCAGTGACCCTCACTCAGTGTCAGGCTGACTTGAGGTCAACTATTCTCTATACCTCTGCATCTTGTACCTACATGTGTCAATAAACATTGGCCAGTCATTTTCTAATCAAGTCTTAGTTTTGTTTATTGAGGTCCACTGACATTCACCTTCTGTTAGCAGCACAAAATCAAATACCAACCCTCCACAGTTGATGACCACAACACAATATGAACATGTAGAACTATAACTTAATTATAGACACTTTTTTAAAACCGAGAGCCAGTGAAAAAGTAAGTCAACCAACTTCCCTATCTACCATACCATGCACATGGACACAAAAACAAATCTTTCAATAAAAATAAAAATTTACTCTTACAAATTTGTGATTAAACCTGATGTAGAGAGCAAAATTGCAAGTTTTAAATCTCTACATGACATACAATGATCTGGACAAGATTGTCTTCAAGTCAGCAAAAAATTTTTCAACACATGCTTTAAAAAAAATTTGAATATTTGCCTTACCACATGTGTTCACAAAAAATCAGAAATTGTGAATATTTGCATTGCCACGTGCATGTAAAAAAAATTATGAATATTTGCTTTACCACATGTATGTAAAAAAAAAATGTAAAACAGACATTTTCTTTAACTGTCAGCCTTGCCATCACAAATGGTTGAAATGGAACAAGACAGCATACTACCTTCAGTTAAAATTCCTGAATTTATGCAAACAGCTTTGAATGGCTGGTTAGCAAAATGAGAAATGTACCTAATGAAGATATTTCCCCTGCCATCACTGGAACGTAATTATTACTTCTAAGACCACTAATAGAACATAACAGTTCTACTGTTACAAAAAAAATACATAAAACAATTTTCTGAAGAGATGACTACACTGAACATATCACTCCTTTATGAAGGATAGTTTCACTCAGTTAAGCAATCCTCCTTATTCTGGATACTACAAAGTAATTGCCAGACATGAAAAATACTTTATAACAGAAAATTCCCCCCAAAAAACACTGCACAGTCTCTACTGAGAGATTAAGACCAGTGACACTACAAAACCACAGCAAGCAACATCCTATACAATCACTCACTGAACAACCTAAACAACCTGTTGAACACACAAAACAACCAACATTTTGTAGAAACACAAACCTGCAAGCAAGCAAGTGACTCAGCAACCCACTTGGGCTCCCAGTTTCATAGAACACTGGCCAACCAGCGACACCAACCTTGTCATCTCATCATACCTGAATCACTACAAGCATTCCTTTTGCAGTCATCGCCACAACCCCATTTCAAAGAACAGGTCTACCAGCTTTGCCAATCCCTTGTCATCTTGACAACCAACACACCTTAATACAAATTGACCCAACACCATCACCTTAACCGACCAACATGTACAAATAACTATATCCTGAGACATTGGTCAAACCAACGCAAGAGAAATAGGTCAACTGCTGACGCTACTCTTATACCTAATTGCCATCCAGCTGATCAGCAACAGAAATTGACATTTCACATATATTTCTAGTAAATGATGTATTTATACAGCTTCACTTCTGGGTGGGGATGTATTGTGCGAGAATGAAAATGAACTAATAAATAAAATAATAAATAAAAATAATTAAAAAAAAAGAATTTAATTTTCCCATAATGCAAAAGGAAACCAAAAAACGGTTTCCAGTCACATGTGAATTTTATGACCCCACTTCTGGAATGGAGATGATCATTCTCTTCTCACTTCCAAAACATTGAGTTTGGATATGTTTGGTAGCCATTCAGTCATCCTCAGTCAATGTCCAGATGACCTGAGGTCAACTATTCTCTATACCTCTGCATCTTGTACCTGCATGCATCAATAAACATTGGCCAGGTATTTTCTAATCAAGTCTTTGTTTTATTCATTGCAGTCCATCAACATTCTACTTCTGTTAGCAGCACAAAGTCAAATACCAACCCTCTACAGGATAAGCAAATGACTATAGTAGCTTGGTTGAGATGTGGAGTTGAATTGATGGCTGTTTATATAGTGTTGGAGTGGCTTGAAAACAAGCTGCTAGTTGAAGATGCGTGGATCTTTTCTGATTGTTCATAAAATATTTTTATGACTTTTAATTTTTCTTTTTTGTTTCAGAAGTGGACATGCATAACCAGCCTTAAATTAATCCAGTTTGTCACATTTGAACAATCACTGTCAAAGTGAACACTTCCATTTTTATTGAAGACTGGAAGATCGGACAGACATGACCACAGATGGGGTAACAGACAACTGGAATGGCAGCAACAAAACATATATATTTTCCAGCCATTTGTTTTTATTTTACTACGTAACATTCTCATTTAAATATTACTGGTTTCTAATAAAGAAAAGGAAGCCAATCATTATTCTATATGCCATGTCACTTCAGGATTTGAGATTTCCACAACTTCCTATCCATTGTAGCTCTTAGCAATATTTGTTTTATTACTATTCCTCCCATTCCAAATTCTCCCATCCATTTATACAAGCTCATTAAGTTGGCTACTTGCCATTTCTCTCTGTCTCTCTTGTTTTCAATATATCCTGTGAGTGTCAAATTTTCCAAGCCTTTTTCCTCATGATGAAGAAATGAAAAAGGGTTAGTTATGAATAACAAATTTGACTTCCTTACCACTGGTTTTGGCAAAAGCAGCCTTGAAATCTAAAGAAAAAATACTAGACAAAATAATCTTAAGACATCAGAACAATTCACATTCTTTCTCTCTCTTTCTTTATATATATATATATATATATATATATATATATATATATATATATATATATACATACATACATACATACATACATGTTTCTTTAGAGACAACTGACAAGGAAATGCAATTAAGATTTTCTAATGTTTCTTGTGTTCATACAAGTGTTTTCTGGACACAAAATGTTTAAAAACTGTCCAAATGATTTTCATTTTCGAGCACTTTTGGCTATACTGTTAGCCATTATCAAGGATGATTTTATTTTACTTTTAACTGAATGCATGGATTGTATTATGTATATATCTAGAATTATAGTGATGTTTTATTTTCAAAACATGGTCAGCAAATTTTGGCCAAGTTCATCATTAATGTTATTGAGTGTTGGCTATTTTCTTTTTTATTATTAGGGCTTCCATTATTTTTAATCTTTTTTTATATGTGGATGAGGTTATTATGCTTGTATTTTCTACTGCTATGTTCCATATGGAGTTTGGTAGGTTTTTGTGTGTGTTTAAATGAGTTCCTTGGAGCTATGGTCATGCTATGATAGATGTAATGTAAGTCGTTTGGATAGGCATGTAATAGTGCGACCAATGTAATTATTTATGAGTTTGGTTTTATCAAGAACACAATTCCTTAAGGGGCTTTTGGACATTTTTTATACACTTTGTGTCCAGAAAAGAAAACACTTGTATGAACACATCAAAAATTAAATAAAAAGCTTAATCACAGTACCTTGTCAGTCATCTTTAATGAAACATGTATACAAGAGGGATTGCTGCCTAAATACACAATATACATATATGTCTTTCATTCTTTGATTGCTGTCAACTGTTTATTTCATAAGATAATGCTAACACCCTCAATGATTATTAGAATCAGTCCTACCAAGAGCAGCTCCTAGAATAAGTCAGTAATTCTATTCTTAATTCATACATACATCTTCATGGGAAATGTGAGCCTTGATTTTACCATTTTGTCCAGTTTTTGTCATCTTCTATCCTCCATATGATTGTTATATTTGTCCTTGCTTCTCTTGATGTCTTCTCAAATGGCCTTTTGCCAGTATCTGTGGTCACCCTCAAATTGTTCCCAGTTATCCCGATCAATCTTTGTGATTTTCCATTTATGCTTATCGATATCCTTCCAGCAAAATACAGAGTTGATTAACGGGTGTTGTCCTGTCACTAGCACACTGTACACAACATAAACAGCTAGCAGCACTTTAGTGACAAAACTGATTGGCAGAGTTTGAGAAATATTATGAATTCATATTTGATTTTAAAAATAAACAAACTTTTATTTGCATCCAATAGTAATATCTGTATTTCTGAGATGAGGTATTGTAATAATTTACATTATTTACATTGTTTGGACTGTTGTCCTCATCTGTATTGTCGTGTTCATGACATTTCAGCTGTTGTACACTCTGACCTTCTTCAGGGGATTGGAATTTTGAACTGAACCTTTTATTTCGTTCACTGGAGGTAGATTGTTCTAGTTCCACGTGCCATACCTCTTCTAAATGTGTCAGTTAACTCAACTTTCCAAATTTTTTTTGTTCATCACAACTCTTTGGGTGATGTGACTGGATCCAACCAACGTTTTTATCCATGTGTTCTTGAGGACATCAGTGCATGAATTTTTGGAATATATAAACTTATTATCTCAGTAACCATTTTTTTTTTTTACCAAAGCTCATATATTCAATTTTTTTTTTTTTTTGGTCATTAGTGCTTTTCTCTAGCACTCCGTATTACTGATTTCTATATTGTATTAATTTCTATGCTTGGCCAGCTTAGAAGGTTTTTGTGACCTAGCATCTGTGCTGATTCCTTAAGTTGCCATATGTGATATTCTCTGTCTATTATTTCAACCTCATCCCACAAGGTGGGGCGGTGATCTCCCTTTTTTCCTCCATATGGAGACAGCTATGCCTTATTTTTCTATTTCCCCTCATGTTACGTCTTTACGATGTTCTTGCAATTTTACCTTAAGAGAATGGCCTGTTTCTCCATTATGTTTCTTACCACAGCTGCACGGGATGGCATACACACAATCCTTAGTCACATTCTCCTCTATGTGTAGTCTTACTCAGAAGAGGTGTCTGTGAAGTGTTGAACCACTTTTGAATACAAAAGACTTCTGGTCCATATAACATCAGGACTGATGTTATATGGACCAGAAGTCTTTTGTATTTTTTCTGATAACCCTTTCACAGAGGGTAAGCAGACTGAAATTGTTTTCTCGGTGTTGTTATCCTTCAATCCCATTTTGTCAAAGCTGTTGCCATGTACTCAGGGTAGTTATTGCATTGTTGAGTATTGCTTATACTGATGATTTCTTGATCTTTGGGTCGCCACTTATGGTTTTGCTTGACGTTGTAAGCAGCAGATGATCCCTTTCTTTATACTGTATGGGTTGTGGGAGTTCAAGTTGAGTTATATTCAGTGAATGTTGGCTTGTGGTATACCTTGCTCTGTTCAAAATATTAGTACATCTAGTAAGGCAAGTTTGTCATTTTCTGTCTCCATTGTGGACTGTATTAGAGTTCACATGGTCCAGTAGTAGCTGGACCTCTTCCTGGTGTGGCCAGAGTATGAAGATGTCATTTATGTATCTCAGCCATAGGGTTGGCTTTAGTGGTATGGATTCTAATGCCATTTCTTCAAAGTATTCCATGTATATTTTTGCCATTGTCAGTGATAATGGTGAGCCCATTGCTAAGACTTCTTCCTGTCGATATATGTCTGATCCCATTCTGAAGTGTATTGTTTGTGTACAGAATGTCAGTATCTCCATCAGGTTATCTATTTGTATACTGGTCTGTTCTCCTATGAATGAGTCTGAGGCCAGTCTGTCCCTGATTACTGATACTGCCTCCTCTGTGAGTACCTTGGTGAACAAACTTACCACATCCAGGCTCACCATCTGGTTGGATTGGATGGGAATATCTTTGATTATTTTTACGAAATGGGCAGAGTTTTGGACATATGAAGGTGACTTTCCTATTAATGGGTCAATTATATTTACAAGGAAGTGAATCAGAGGGTGGCACACAGAGCATTGACAGCTAACAATAAGCCTGAGTGGAATAATGTCTTTGTGAATTTTTGGGAGACAGTATATGTGAAGTAGCTTGGTGTAATGCTGCATTAACTACCTGTATGTCTTAGGTAGGAAGTGAGTCTTGTTCTTGAAATAAAGGGTTTCAGTTCAAAATTCAAATCACCTGAAGAAGACCAGAGTGTACAATGGCTAAAATGTCATGAACAGGACAGTAAAGATGAGGACAACAGACTAAACAATGTAAATAATGTAAATTATCTGATAGTAAGTTGAATCACAAAACAACTTTAAGCAAATATCTTTGCATTTTCATTATATCTACTAGCATTTCCTTTGTTCCATTGTGCAATGCAGTCATTTCTTTCTTCCAGAGATTTGCATATGCCATAAAATATTTTTGAGATTTGCATATGCTCTAAAACGGTAATGAGAGATTAGCATATGACTTAAAATGGTATTGAGAGATTTATATATGCACTAAAATGGTATTGAGAAATTTGCATATGCCAGGAAATATTAAGAAATTTGCATATGCCATAAAATAGTATTGAGAGATTTGCAAATGCCTTAAAATAGTTTTAAGAGATTTTCATATGCCATAAAATGTTATTATCAAAAGTATCCTAATTAAAGCAGTTCAATAGGTTTAAATCTAATTTAATTTCATATATGGCATGTTATAATATTTTTAGTGTATTTGTTAAATTTTCAAAATATATTATTTAAAATGTCAACACTGGTTACTTTTATACATTGATTATTTGTATTTATTTTGATGTGATCTGAATGCTGAGATGATTACCACTTTCAGGGTAGAAATAGGGTAGAAATAGCTTTTAGTAAAAAAATTAATTTTAATGCTTACTATTCAAATTAGTTATCTTCAGAACTTTAAGTAGGACATGATATAAGACACATGATGGTAGATATAAATGATAAAACCACATATATATGATGTCTGTGTGACATCATTTCCAGTGTTGCAAAGACACATGCACAAATTTGGAGATTTAGATTAGAGATATACATGAATTTTTAGTCCAGATTTTTTGTTATTTTTTACAGAATACAATTTTTGGTGATTTTAAGAAATAGATTTAAAAAATACACACACAAATATAAACTTACTTTATTTTAATGTTTCAACTATTTGTGTAGCTAATTTAGTAAAATACTAATGCTGCACCATTACTACTTCTACACACTTATATATATGTATGCTGTGACAATATTTCATGGCAAACTTAAGAGGATTGCATGGCACAGTGGTTGAAAATCACTGGCATAGAACTTATGGTTGCATCTAGCCATTTCAACTGTAAAATAATGAGACCTTGTCATCAGTCTAGTATAGTGCTTAAATTTATAAAGTTTAGGTACCATATAGAAAATTTATCAGAACAATTGCCATGAAAGTATTTACAGAAAAGGCACAGGGAAGCTATATTACTGCAATGGGAAAGTGAAATTGAGATGCCAGGTTAGGACTGATAACATTGCAGTCTGTTCTTTGTATTTTATCAAGAATCTCTAAATATATTGTAGAAGTATCTGACCAGATGTGGCAGCAATATTCAATTCATGGATGAATGGTAGACTTATAAAGTTGTAAGAGAGATTCTGGTGAGAAAAATTGTCTTGCATGACACAGTGAACCAACTTTCCTAGCAGCAGACTTATCAATTGATTCAATATAATCATTCCACTTCATGTCAGTGGAAAATGTTAGTCTGAGAAGGCGTAATGAGTCCTGGATTCATTTGCTGTTTATGTTTTTGTTTCACAAAACCTCCTTTGAAAGAAATCTTTTTCCCCAAACGCTATTTAATGGATTTAATTATTTTCTTGTAAGAATTGACTAATTACAAAACAGTAACCAACAAAACAAAATGTACTCCTCGACAAGTGAAAATAATTCATCCACCAAAGTAACAATTACAACACCAACAACAAAATATGTTTATTTAAAAATAAAAAAATAGAAAAAAAACGATGTAAATATTTTATGGGAAGTTGACAAAAATAACAAGTACTTACCGTTTACTTATTTCTCCAGAACTAATGTGCTTTCCATCTCAAGGCATGGACAAACATGGCTGCCAAATTTTATCATTCATTCCATTGCTTCCACACAAACTGCACAAGTTATTTGCTTTAATTATTGCGGTAAAGCCATCAAATTAAACATATGTTCATATCTTTTTGCACAATTGTTTAGGATTATCTCCCCATCTTCTCCCCAGACGCCTCCACACTCAATAACCTACAACTACTTTCGTACTCTCTTCTTCTTTATAGATATATTTCTATATATATGGTTGTGTGCATGTATTTATATGCTGTATTTTTATGAATTTGTATATATACATGTACAGCGATATATATAGTCTCAAATATGTATGACTGGAATATAACTGTATATGTGTATGATGTTTACTTCCATGAAATTAGCCTATAAATGTACAGTTATGCACATATAGGAGATGGTGGGTAGTTGAATGACAAAATTGAAAAATTCTGTATGATGTATTTTGTCTTTCAAAAGAACTTCAGACTAAATGTTTTTATTGACAGGATCATAATATATATATATATATATACAAGGAAGGAACCAAAGAAGGAGAAAGTATTTTATTATTTGTCTATTAGAGAAAGTAATAAAGGTGAAAATACATTGAAAGTGTACTAATTTCTGAGTCTGTGGTATACAACATATCTTTCATAACAAAACTACTGTTATTAAATTGTGGGATATTTAAAAGCAATAGTGATAAAAACAATAAAAAAACATAAGTTGTAGGGAACTGAATAAGGTCATTTAAGTTGTGCATCTAGACACATTGGGCATGGGAAATTTAAAATTCAACTTAAGTATCCCTTCATTTTCAGCATTCTTTTCAATGTATAATTATAAGTAATGTTTCTCTCTTTGCATACACGCACACACATTTAGTTTGGGATTTCACTATTTGTTCATAACTGGGGCCCTAACTGGTGCTACCACCCCCTGTCAGGGTAGACCTGGGAACAAAAACAATTAAGAGGTAGTTCCACGCTTCTCAAAACCTCCAATCTCCCAATCAGAGTCTTACAAACTTCAAGCAAATTGCTCTGAATAGAAATAACTGGAGATATTTGTGCCAAAGTGGTATCAGAAATTTCAAAATCAGTCCTATTGACCGACTAAGGGACAAAAGACAATGGTGAAAAGTGTCAGCAAATGTTCCTGTGACTATGTCTTGAGATCCTCACTGTTGCACAATATGTGGACTTTTATGTAGGTCACTAGCGGGACTCATGTATTACACATGACATACAAATGTAAAAGCTGAATGAGGTTGTCAAATCCTCATATTTTGAAATCAACAAGAGAATTTCAATTTTGTCAGTTTTGTATCTATCATTCTTTTAACACATATACAAGATATCTAAACACAAAACTGCTAATGTTCCTGAAAAAATATAATGTAATTAATCCTGAGCAGTTACTTTCCCACCACTATGACATGGTTTCGTTTTATTTTTTCTACAAATATTTTTATGACAATAGCTCTGACAAGATTTCCTTCTTGGATGAATAAGCATGCTATTAGATTGGCAATTAGGTCTCACCCTTTTACTGTTGAACTAGTTAGATACAACTATATGTTCTCTTCTAATAGTTTCTTTTCTTGCACTTCTTGCCTATTGAACTCCCTTCTGATTTCTTGCTTCCCTGTCAACTACAATCTTCAAAAATTTAAATGCCATGCCAATCTTCTGCCTTCCTGAATTTTTTTCTTTTATTGTCCTTTCTCCTCACTAAAGTTTTCTCATTCTCTTGTACTTCAAGTAATCCCTTGCATCCAAGTGGCATTACCACCTAGCTTGGTGTGTGTGTGTGTGTGTGGGGGATTGGGCTTGATAAAAAATATTGAAAACTCTGAAGAATTTGCATGCATCTATAATAACCTTATGTATGTGAATGAAAGCAACATGATAATGGGTCCCGTAACCAATTATGGTTGTAGGGATACCACAAGTACTACAGCCACTGCAGCAGTGGTGTTACCTGTGAAAGACACCATCTCTAAGCTGCTTCGAATTCAGAGTTGTCCTTTTCCTAGACCAGTTGCCACCTATTTGCCCATTGCCAGGGGGAGAAGAGATGGATTAATACCTTTCCCAAGGGTATTAGTAAATTATTGAATGTAATTAACTTGACTGAAATTTGAAGTTGGCCCTCTGATTCCTCAATCCGAGCAGCAATCCATTCCTCCACTGTTTCTCCAGAAACAAATTGCAGTATAAAGTGAAGAAGACTAGAAAGATGTTGAGGATGATGCACTCAGATATGAACAAGTCACTTACCAGCAGCAAAGAAAACCATGTTGATCTATTATGATGTTATTTTATGCCAGAAGGTAATGAAAGCTGTCTATTATCTTTGTGAGATATATGCATTGATTTTGTTTGCATGTAATCACTTAGTAGACTATGGAAGAGTACACTTGATTCAAATGTCAATGAATATTAAAGATGACAGTGAATGAATATGTGATTAAATCTATGAAATGTTTCAAGATTTTTGTCTAACAATTTATTGAATTTCTTTTAGCATTTGTGTAATAGAAAAGATTTTTTTTTCTGACTGATTAAACAGGGAAAATCATTTCTCTTATTGCCTTGACTCTGTGTACATTATAAAATCAAAAATGTACTCTTGGGTGTCAAATAACACTCCGCCCCGTTGCTTGTTAATTTTTAGATGTTTCCAACCCTCATCTTCTTAGGAACGTCCCCCCACCTGTTTATTAATTTCTGATGTTTTTTGATTGGTGTTATATTGTAAGAGCTTGTGTAAATTTATCTGGTTCACACTCTGGGAGGAAAGTGAACCAGACAAATTTGAACAGGAGTAGAGGTTTATCCCTTATTTCCTGTTTAGGATTAGGTTTCCAGTTCTTTCTAAAGTCTTTTACATTCTCCTTTACTCCCAGTAACCCCTTGTGTCTTGGTGGCATCATCGCCTGACTTGGGGTGAACTGAATAATAAAAAAAGGTTGGCAGAACAGGGATTAGGAGAGATAGCAAAATGATAAAATTTACTAAGAGCTAAAAAGGACAGGAAATTGGGGAGAACCATGATCTCCTGAAGGGGGTACATAGAAGAAGAATGAGCTTGTATAAATGGTTGGAAGAACAGAGATTAGGAGACAGAGATTAGGAGAGATAATGAAAAGACAAAATTTTCTAAGAACTAGAAAGGACAGGAAATTTTGGAGAGCCATGATTGCCCACATCCTGAAAAGATTTGTTTTTGATAATTTTCCTATCCCCACCATTTACTGACCTTCAACACCCACCCCAGTTTATTATATCTTCTTATTTTTTTCCCATCCCAACCCCTGTTCATATCACTTTCTGATTTTTTTCCAACTCACTCATTGATAAGGTAACCAACAAAGTCCTTGCCATTTTTTTACATCATGTGAGAAGAAGTAATCATTGATATGCAAATGAGTGCATCACATGCCACAGAAGAAGTGGGATTGGTAGTGGGGGCATTGTTCTTGACCAATGTATGCGCAGTGTGCACACACATCAGGCATAGCTCGAGCAGCAGTGAGGAAATATGGTGGTGTCAAAGCAGCTCGTTTGAGGTTACTTTATGACTTTAAGGTCGGAATGTCCATAGCCACATCAAGTCGCTGAATAAGTCAAGCATTTGAGGATAATCCTGTGAGTGGACACACTACCAGGCATTGGTCCTGGAAGTTCAGATTGGGAAATCCTTGATGAACTCTGTAGTAGCCTGCCACAGGTCCTAGACAATGAGACCCTGAAGGTGGCCATAGAGGAGGACAGCTGGAGGAATGCTGGCAAAAGGTTCTGGATGCTGGTGGGGATTACTTTGAGGACTAACGGTATGTCAAATTTACTGTATACCTTTTTTTCCTAATAAATAAAAAATGTCAAGGACATTTTTGGTTATCTTATATTTTGACCCCCATTTTTTTGGGCACCTGAAAATATTTAAGTTGTTCCTATTCTACTCTGCTTAATCAGGAAAGCCATATAACTGGCCCAAATTGCCCAACACATCTTGTCCCAGTTTAACTAGTATCCATTATCTATGATTTTTAAAAGTAATATTTAATTTCCTTATGAAAAAAGTCAGTAATAATTCAAATGAGTGTTTTTTCAATATTACATTGATGATAAACTACATCTGGCAGCAAGACCTCTGATTGGGAGGTTTTAAGGAGCATGAAATCACCTCTAAATTGCCATTGTTTCCAGGTCTATCCTGACCTGTGGTGGTAGCACCAGTTAGTGTCCCAGCTACGGGCTAATATTGAACCCCCAAACTGGAGTCAAAATATGAAAATATAAAAATATATTATAAAAAATTGCCAGCAATACATTTTTATAGTAAATAAAAAATTAACAGCAATACATTATAGGAAAAAAATAAAATAAATTTCCAACAATACAATTTTGGAAAAAAAAAGAAATTACCAAAACTCACAAGAAAATTGAATTTCAGCATTAAATGACCCATAAGAAGTTGATGTGCCATTAAATAAACAAATCAAACCAATATAACATTTAGACAAAATATCAATACAGTCAATCAGACCATAAGTGATACATGCTTGGGTGATCATGTCTCTTTTGATTCATGCCTAGTCAATCATGAATCAAGAGAGACATGATTACCCAGATGTTTTCCAGCAATAGGTTGCTATTTCTTCCCATTATAGATTGGTTGCCAACCAAAGATATAGAACCCAATCTGTTCTGCTATTCAACCCATAGCTGGGGGAGAAGAGATGGATTCACACATTTCCCAAGGTTATTTGCGTATAAATGAATGCAATGAACCCAACTGGAATTTGAACTTTTCTTCCCAATTTCTCATTCTGAGCTGATAGCCATTACACCCATTTCCTTAAAGACAGTAAATAGGGAATTTTTAAAAATATTGGTTAACTTTCTTCACATACAAGAGAAAGAATATATATTAAAGAATCTATAATAAGAATAAATAATATTCTAAATTAATTAAATAATACCATTTTTCTCAATGCTTCTCAGGCTTATTTAGAGTATCTCTATATAACCCATGCATATATAAGATTTTACCTTTTATAGCATAATGAATGTGGTTGAGATAAGTAAAGAGTTCTTATTTTTCTATGATCTACAAGGTTTGATTGTTTGCTCAATCTGGAGTATCGTATATCAGTTTTGGAAGACTAAGACTTTGTTCGAGATGCAACACAAGGTAGTAGTCAATATAGACATGTAGACAAAATCAACATGCATATGTAGTTGAGGGAGATATTTGGGTTGATTTTGCTTAGTGGCATATCAACCTCCATGGGTTATTTAATATGGAAATCTAAATATTTTGAACACAATTGTATGCTTTCAACCACATATAAAATGTATTATTGGTCATTTTGCTATAAAATGTATTGTTGCTAATTCTATTATAAATAGGTATTGTTGGTCATTATTTTATATAGAAATGTATTGCTAGTATTTTACTATAAAAATATATTTTTATGCTTTCATAGTGTTTTGTTTTTGTTTGGGGGTTCACTATTTGCCCATAGCTGGGACCCTAGTAGGTGCTACCACCCTGGGAACAAATGCAAGTGGCTCCATGCTCCTCAAAACCTCTAATCTCCTGATCAGAGACCTGCCTGCTGGATGAAGTTTATCTTCATACCCAGGACTGTTGAGTGAGATAGACTCATGTGACAAGTATTCCCCAAAATATCACATTGTAGTAGTCAAGATGATATTGGTTTAATTGTTGGGTGAACGCATCCCTGTTGATGGAAATGCCTTGGTGTCACTGCTGATAGCCTGGGCAGTTGTGTAATTGGTTTAGTTTGTCTGTTCATTGCTAAAGTCAGCTGAGTTGTTTTTGTCCCTGTGGCTTTATAATGAATCAGTGGCTCAGAAACAAATTTTGCAGGGCCATATTCTGGAAGTGGGTACACAGAGCAGGATGAAATTAAGGATTGTCTTCATCATAATAGCTGTGGATGTCAACGTGAGCACTTCTGTTTGATCTAAGAAATCGGAGTCCTGACAGGGTTACTCATCAATACTTTGTATTCATTACATCTGAATATAAGCATACACGTATATGTATTTCTCGTTACTAAAAACTTTACATTCAGAGAAGTCAGTGATCCCCTTTTTACCTTCATATATGGTCAGCCATGGCTGATTTTTCTGTTTAACTTCATGCTACAGCTTTTATACAGTTCTTAATCATATTTTCCTCTATGGGTGGTCTTACTCACAAGAGATGTCTGCATAGTGTTGAACTACTCCTGAAGATTGTCCTACCATTTTTTTGTATCTTTTCCAATAATCTCTTCATATCAGGTAGGCAGATCAAGGCTGCTTTATGAGTGTTGTTATCATCTTGTACCCTTCTATCCCAGCTTGTAGAGGCTGATGTCATGTACCCAGGGTACTTGTTAGATGTTGGGAATTTGGCAATAAAGATGAGGACAACAGTTTGAATGATGTAAATAGTGAAAATTGTTACAATACCTCATCTCAGAAATATAGGCAGACAGATGTACTCACACATGCACACTATGAAGTAAGAAGAAAAAACTTGCACCAATGAAAAGTGCATATAAAAAAGACAAATCAAGAAGTATAAGCAGTTAAATGTTGATAACCCCTGATGAGTGTACGGATGGGTCCGTCTATGAAACCTTGGGTTGGGATGCTGAAGGTAACATCAATCAGCTAAGCAACAAACCTTTTACTTGTATTAATTCTCTCTCTCTCTACATATATTTATATATATATATATATATATATATATATATATATATATATACCCACACATATTCTGGTAACATGAAACTGGTATTTTTTCTGAGTTTCTGATGTGCTATGTTGTGAAGTGTTTTTGCTAACCTAGACATAGAGCACCTTCAGTTACTACTTAGATAGGCATCAGCCTTTTGTTTTTGTTAGTTTATGTTTCATTTTCCTATTTCCTCGTGGTCTTTTTTCTTGGTTTTTTTTCTTCATTCGTTGTTAGTATTTCTGTTGGTTGGACCACACTTTAAACTTATATATATATATATATATATATATATATATATATATATATATATATATATATATATATGTTTTGCTGAGTAGTTCTTGAACCAATCTACTTCCCAAAGTCAGTATTCTGATGTTTCATCATTGAAATACTGATATTTTAGGAAATGGGTCGCCTGAGAACTTTCCAGTATACTCATGTGTATGTGTGTGTGTGTGTGTGTGTGTGTGTGTATATATATATATATATATATATATATATATATATATATATAAAACAATTCTCACCACTCCTTTTCATCTCATTTGGGTGTATAATGTATCCTTACTCATAATATTTATAAGATCTATTTGGTAATTGTCTATCAGACCGAAAATGAAACCAACTGAGATGGTGGGGTGATGTTTTGAGTGGTCTGGGTGGCTAGTTTCAAGTTAAATAAAGCAAAAGAAACTTTTATAAATCCACCTCCTCACTACATTTAGCATCACCATCACCACCATTGCCTCCAGCAACCAACTGAATAATATGTATGCTGCCTTGGGAATAAAACTTATTTTGACAAACATAGCCGTTCAAAAACAGAATTAGATTGAAAGACAAGAATTTTGGAATTTGAAATTCATGTTGGATTATTATTTTCTCCATGAAGATTCAGGAATATTGTCAGGAGTTAATGTTTATTTCTGTAAATGCCTTTGCACTAGCAAGCATGAAAATGAATTCACATTATTAATTCCAACCATAAAATTTTGCAATAATTATAAAAACTAAAATTTTTACATATATATATATATATATATATATATATATGTTGCATTAATTAGAGGCTTATAAAAATAGGAAGAGCTATAAAGGATAGGAAGTTGTGGAGTACTATGATTGCCCACACCCTGAAGTGGCATGTCTTCTACAGGAATAAGATATAAATCCAATCCCTTAAATTATTTATAGGTTTTTACCTATAACCCCTTAAATGCCTGTTGTTGTTTTGGCCATTAATGGATTAAGTAAAAATGAAAAACAATTTTTTATATTGATTTTATTAAATGATGCATTCTCTGTTTTCTTCCACTATATCTACAATTTTTCAGGGAACTTTATATTTTTCAGCCTTCCATAACTTCATAATTCCAGCCTTTCATAACTTTTTATCTTTCAAAGTGTTTTAGTTGCCTTTTTCCAAAGAAGTGAATTTTTTCATTATGAGAATTCTGTAAAAATCAAAATAAATGGTACTCTGAAATTGCAATATCCACTGAATATAATTGCATGAATGATAATTTCTAAGTTAAATTATTGTCCTGATAGATTCCAATTCCACCACATAAAAATGGATGCTGAAAAGTTCTTGACCCAACTAAGAAAAATATTCTTCATTGTATCTAAGTATTTGTTTACATAGATGTTTCTAAACAGAGTAAAGTTATTGCTACCATGTTAAAGAACTTAGCTGAATCTGTGATTAATATTTCCTGATCAATTTTTTGCATCAATCTTTTTAATACAGAGATGAGATCTGCCAAGTTGTGAAATGTGCTAACCTTACTTCCAACTCAAAGAAGATTTATTTATTTATAAAAACTTGCAAATCAGAGGGAATTTCCTTTGAGATCAACAAAAATAATTCTCCTCTCTAAAGTCAGTTGTGTCATTCCTAAAAAGATCAGCAAAAATAATTTTCCTCTTTAAAGTTGGTTGTTTTGTTCCTAAAAAGATGTATAATAATCAATATACAGGATGTCCCCACCCAAAATTGACTTCATTTAAAATGTGAATATCTGTGTAACTACATGTTCCAGGCAAACAAAACTAAATAGGCTTCATATCTACCCTAGCATGTCTTGTGTAACATTCTCAGTGTAGACTTATCTAAATGAAAATCTACCAGGAAGATTGACCAGGCACATCAGTGATAATGATGCTGTTAAAATGGCCAGCACATTCACCTGACTTGGCACCTTGTGATTTTTTTTATGAGGCTATGTGAAAGGATAGGTCTATATCTCCACTCTTCTTACAAGACTAGAGGAACTTAAGCAATCACTGAGTCTCTGGAGAATATTATACAAGACATGCTACAGCATGTTTGGCAGGAGCTTGACAATAGGCTGAGTGGTTAGAATATTTGCTTTCTGATCATGGAACCCCATGGTTGATTTTTCAGGAAGGTGACCTCTTGATGGTATGAAGGGGGTGATCTCAGCATGCAGCATCTTTGGAAAGTACCTGAAAACCAAGCCACGGATTGATCCAAGCCTTGTGAGTGAAATTGGGTAGACAGAACCTTTTGGGAGCTGTTCATAGTTTGTGTTAGCAGAAAGTTACAATCATCGTGACAGAGGGTTTGAACATGCTGGCCTTGTTCAGATTGTTGATCACGCTAGATAATGCGATCTCTCCCAGCAACTGTAATTAAGGTTTGCTCAGGATAGTTGCAGTATAAACCACAAATTTTAAGGAAAATGGGTACAAAAAGGACATGTTTCCTTAGAATCAAAAAGAGATTTCTTGGACATACAAGGAAAGAGAGCCTGGATAATTTGACACTTATAGGATATATTGAATGCGATAGGAGCAAAGAGAACCAGTTAGTAAATTATTTAATTAACTTTTTTAAATGGATGACTGAACAGGGAGGGGAAAGCATAATAAAAAAACAAGTGCTACATAGGATTGGAAGACCTGGAGAGCCATGATCCAAATGTAAGTAATTTATATAATAATATATTTCAATGTACATATTTATGTGTATAAGCATATAGATATACATGAACACATAAATATAGCATAGCTTACAACTATATATATATATATATATATATATATATATATATATATATATATATATATAAAAAGAGAGTGGCATGTTACACTTTCTCGGACTAACAAAAAGTGGAAAGACTATATTGAATCCATTGCTATAACGGCTGCTAGGAAATTTGGTTCACTGTATCATGTGAGAGAATCTTTCTCTTGCTGCAGAAACAAAGAATGAGTAACCTGGAAGGCAGAACTTATCACTGTTATTGTTTCTGCTGAATTGGTTAATTTCTTCTTTGCCTCAGCAAACGTAAGTTCAAGGAAAAAGGAATACGTCATATTTTGGGTAAATAACTGTATAATTTATTTACATATATACAAAGACAGTATACTATTCATTGCTGTTGTAAAAGGTGACAGTAAGAAAGAAAGAGAAAGAATTTTGGTTATGGCTGTTGGCTGATGTTTTGTGAAGATGGTGGTAGCGAAAGGATGAAAGTAGAAAGTTATTGCTTTCAGTCTGCGGCATTCTAGACCAACCTCTACATGTCGACATCTCAGCTGGGTCTCTCTCTCTGTCTTCTGTAGCATTGAATCAAGAAATTTATATCCATCGTATTGGCTCCAAATCACAGTCTGTGTCTTTTTTTATTTCTACTGGTCAATATATAAAGTTCATTTTATCCTTCAATACCAAAAACATGTATCGAGCTATGATGTGCAGGTCATTGAGCAGTCAACATCCAGTTTAGTGTAAGAAACATGACACTCTCTGGTATCTATCTTACATATCTATAAGTCTACCATTCGTCACTGTTTTGCATATTGATGCTACATATGGTTGGAAACCTTAGAGAAATGTCCCTTCTTTCCACATTTGTGGCATTTAGTTTCCCTGGCTGGGCAACACAACCTGGGTATAGTTTGAAATCTGGCTGCAGCACTAGCATTATATGCAGTGTCGTCTGGAGAGAGATGATTTTGAACTGGCGAAGGGTGGGGACAGAAATGATAAAGTATGTCATAGAGGACTGTTTTTTTCCTTGTTTGGGTCGTTTGAACTGGTGGACTGGTAAGAATGTGAGTACTTGGTGCAGCCTCTGCAACATTTATTTGTAGGTATGAACAAGATTTCTTTTCTGCCATCTCCAAGGTAAGTGCCTGCTCGTGAGCAATAGCTAAATCTAGTTGTTTATTTTCCAACAATCTTTGACAAATATAGTTCGATTTTAATCCATTTATAAAGGAGTCTGATAAATTCATCCTTTGCCTGATCTGTTGTCATTGCTTTAAAGTCGCAGTCTTAACTTAAGATTTTTAAGCACTGAAGATACCATTCTAATGCCACTTCAGGAGACTGGCAGATAGTTGCTAATACATGTCGTGCAAAGATTATGTTCGTCTCTTCACAAAAATTCCATCCAAAATGTCCATGGCACTCTGGTAAGTTTTGCATTGAGAAATATTGGTATATATGGATATGAAAACGTGGTACATTAGTAGGTTAAGTCTATCTTTATTTAGTAATAGGAGTGGATGAACTGTTTTCCAATGCAAACTGTTTTCCAAGGTGAAGTTTGGTCAGGATCACCCTGCCTTCTTGGCTCTCACAGCCAGGTACTGTTTTATTTAGAAATCATGTTCAACTGAAACAAGTATGATTCTCCTGTGAGTAAGGTGAAACTGCTCAAGATGAACCCACTCTATGTATGTATCCAGCACCTTGATGAGAGGCAATCGAACATTTTCATTAGAGATTTGGCCCCTGCTAGCAAGTTATCAAACCACAGGGAGGAGCAGTTCTCACCTGAAGTAAAATTTTATTAGGATATTAAAACAACTGACTATACATTGGGAGTAAATTGGAATTTTGTCACCAAATCTACACCCTTTTCTGGCTATGGTGAATGATGCAACCTGTGTTTGCTGAAAAAAAGATTCATCCTTTAAAATATAAATGACTGAAACCTACTTAACAAACAGAATGGACTTATGATAGCTTGTAATCACAGGAAAAAAAACTCTCCTAAAGTATTTTAATTCTGGATAGATCATTTATCCAAATATCACATGCCATTACATATTTTAGGTTACATATTGATTACCCCCCTTTAACCATTTAAGTGCCTATTTATACATAACGACCCACACAGTGATTCTCTTTTCTTATTTAAATTTTAAGATTGCATCTTTTTTTTCAATATGCTCTTACCTACACTGTACATTTTGAATTTAAACCCCAATAATATATTAAGTTTGAGCTTAGAAACTTTAAGTTGCATTACATATATATATATATATATATATATATACCTACATTTGTAATGCAACTTAAATTTTCATGGTTTTTCCAAGTCATCAGGCATAAATTAGTGAATGACATACTTATTATATTTTTTCTTTTTTTTAAATACTGGGTCTCATGGGAGGAACCCTAACTCATAATTGATACAACAATAGTTAATAAAAATGAACCCACTACCACCCCTGTCTGAATGATTGGATTTCTCTGTATCCTTGAAAACAGGAAATTATGAATTTATATGTGCATTTAAAACTCAGTAAATTTAAAAATAAGTTATTCCAAAATTCGCTTGAAGATGAAATAGAACTAATGCTTCTAATTCAATTATAAAATTAAATTTGAAGTTTTTAGCTTCAGTTTTTGAAACATGGTTATTACTTTGTAGCGAAGAAACCATATTTTAAATCAGTTAATTTATAATATTTATGCTCTGTAAATTTACACTGAGCACTGTTTTGTAAAAATAAAATAAAAAAATATCAATAAGAACACTGGATTATATATCTTACTGTTCTTTCTTTTTATTTATATACATATATATATATATATATATATATATATATATATATATATATATATATATATATATATATATACACAAATCAGTTATCTCATGATTAAACAAAACTATTCAAATTAATCTGTCAAATTTCTACTCCATGTTATGCCTTATTTAAAAATCCTTCTTCGCCTGAAGAATCATATATTTTTTACTTTATAATTAATGGCTATTGTATCTTTTTTGGTTTTCTTCTAGATTATCTCCCCTTACCTAACTTAATTGTAAAAAAAGAGAAAATGTTTTGTTTTATATTGTCTTCTCTACTTCTCTGTTTAATGTATATCATTCCTTCCATGACAAAATAGAAAGATATTTTATTGTTTGGATTCTGTTTCCCGAAGAAACTTTCAACAAATGAAAGCATCTACATTCTTCCTTTGTTTCAGAAAATTTATAAAGTTTTTTAGTTATATAGCAAGGCTAGCTTCAATTTTAGATATCACTTTTCAAGATCCTAGTAAAAGTTTTCAGCAGGAACTATTGGCACCAGATTTATTATTTTATTGATATAAGTTTTATCTGTCACACAGCGAGGACTGAATTTGCTAAACCTAAGAGTTATGGATAAACTATGTAAAGAGAATCTGGTCAGATGTTTTTTGTTGATAAACTTGATTTGTTTTAAAATCACTGTTTTGCCATAAATTTATTTAAACATTATCAAGATTACTGATCTAGTTGTTACAAATATAAGAAACAAGGAAATTCAGATATAAAAAATACAAAATATAAGAAACATGAAATTTGTATGATTGCAGAATGTATATATGTAATTGTGGATATTGTATGGTAATTTTCTAAGTGTAGCTTAGATGTGGCACAAGGTCAATAGTGTGAGTCACCCAGTGAGGATCAAACTCACTATTCAAGTATAATTGATTTTTGCTAACCATTACACCAGGTTGAAGTGCCATGTGCCCATACTTACATAATAGAAAATATATGCCAAAATATATTTTCATCTTAGATATCAAATGGATGTGTAGATCTATAATGTCTAGAAGGTCCTTTAGTTTCCTTTATAAGTTGACCATGAAGACAATGGCATATGTTTATCTTATACTGTTAGGATCATGCCCAGAGGATGATAAATCCTGGTAGGATCTCCAATTCTTTTAGGATAGTATCACTGTAGAGGGTGAATAAATCTGTGAAAAAGACCCATCCTTGTCTCATACCTCTTTCTATTTTTGTGCAACTCCTAAATAAAAAAAAGTAAATCACTCCTTTGAAGAAATCTATTAAGTATATAAAAATTAACATAGATGAAGTACTAACGAATGTATTTAGAGACGTTAAAAGTCAAGTTTTCTAAGTGTTAAGGAAAACAAATCCGTATAAAAGTTTTAAAAGATTTGAAGAGTAACAACTTAGAAACAAGAGATTGTTATTGGTGTGGATAGTAGAATCAGCCAACTGAAGTCAAATTCCAACCTAGTCATTGACTTTCTCATTAATGTCCTTGGGAAAGGTATGGCTCCATCCTCTTACCGTAACTATAAGTTCAATAGCAGGGTAAACTGAACTGTCTAGCCTTGGATGGAAACCGTCAACTATCTATTTAAAACTATAGAAAAAGAAGTCAAAGGAATTCATAGATAATAAAGAAAATGAATCTGTGGAGAGCCGTGATTGCCTACATCCTGATGGGATATGGTATTACAAAAGAATTTGTATAAGTAGTGTATATTTGTGTGTTTAAAACTCTTTACAGTGAGAGAGTTTGTTCTGTTATGGAGATAGAACCATCTTTTATGTGATTATGTCTCTAGTGACAGTGAAGGAGGTAGGGTATTAGGGTGGGTCGTAAGAAAAGAGAGGTCACCAGAGGGAGGACAAACAAGACAACTAGCAAATAGATCAGGCAAGCAAGCGAGCAGACAAATCTATGCACTACGCATCATTACCGACAGACATTACAACAACAACAACGACGACAAGGATGGATGGAAACAAACTCATAAGATGGTGGGCTGGAGGTTACAGGGTGGGTGGTGATGGTAGTCAAGTAATGGATTCTTTATTTCACATGACAGACAAACAAAGATAGTGGGGTCGGGGATATTAGAAATACGAATCTAGCAATAGAGATTATTGTCGTAGCACCTCTGATCAAAATTGTTTATCTTTATTTTTTGGACAACCTGCTTCCAGCCGAAATTATGATTGAATAAGTAGACTACCAACAAGTCATTCGGTTGACATGTCCAAATCTATTTGAGTTAAAGAAAGATTTGAATATGGCAGTCATTGATAAAGTGCACCCTGTTTGGTCTTTCTAAATGTCACACTTAATTTCATAAGGAAAATAACTTTTCTTAAAATTTTGTTTTATTTCATTCCCACTTATTCACTAACACTTTCTCATACATAACCCCATACATAAACATGATTAAGAACAATGTTTTTTGAATGGCTGTTAATTTTTTTTCTTCAAAAATGTATAGCTGGTAATATTTTTCTTCAAAAATTTATTGTTGGTAATGTTTTACAAAAACACATTTCTGGTATTAAAACCTATTTGACACTTTCATAATGTTTCACCCCAGTTTGGTGGTCAACTATTTACCCATAGCTGGAACCCTAACAGGTGCTACCACCCTGGGTCAGGATGGACCTGGGAACATCAGCAATTAAGAGGTGGTTCCACGCTACATCCAATAGCCTTGCTATTGGATGTAGTTTATCATCGTGGTTTTCATCTTGAAAAGAAATATACTTTTTTTTTTATTTTCAAATGAATAAGTCAGAATTAAATAACATGCAACAAGATGTGTTAATCAAATTGTTATTAGTTATAATATATCAAAACTTCTTTTTTTTATTATAGAAAAATATTTTCTCCCCCACAAAAAAAAAACAAAAAAAGAAAGAAAAGAACTTTTCCTCCATTTCTAAGGTATGCTGACATGATACCTGGAAAATTCAGTAATTTTGACAATGTTATGCTCCCAACTTCAATATTTTAAATAAATATTTTTTAAATAAGTATTTATTTAATTACTATACTCTATTGTTTTCAAGCAAATAAAATTGATTTATCTAAGTTTTTGTATATACTTTTCAAATTATTAATTTAATAAAATGTACTAAATAAATTAAGTTTTAGATATTTATTTCTTTTTAAAGAAGCACAATCTATATAGCCCCATTTCTATTTCAAAAATATAGGAGAAGGGGCTTAGCCCCCAAATCTCCGCTCCAGAACAGCCCTAAAATAAATTTTCAATCAACTTTTATATTATAGTTACCAAATTTTCCTACCTTGTCAAAATTACATGTGACCCACTACTCAAAAAAGCTTGCCCATGCCTGGAATACTTCTTGTTTTAAAACAGATGTTTAACCTTTATCACTCTGTATAAGATTTCATTTACTGTACAAAAACTTTATCCTGCCACTGAAGGTGACTCTGATCCCTTAACAATCGTGTTTGAATTCCATAGTTGTGTTGTCATATCCTGCTCTGGCAACAGAAAACAACTTTGAGTGAAATTAACAATAAGGATACTGCAATTGAGAGTCCTTGAAAGTAGAGTGCTGAAAGTTAAAAATGAAAAATAATTAAATGTATCAAACTGTGTGTCAATAACTAGTATGAGATTTCTCTTTGTTTGCCTAATGTCAACCATTAAAAGATATTTTAAAAGATTTTTGATACATGTGTTGATCAGGAAAAAATATGGTTTTCATTGGATGGACTGTTGTAATTTAATAATACTAGATTTAACTTGTGAAAACTTCATGGTTTTCCTATTTAAATTTTCTGATGAATTATAATTCTTAAGTTAACGACTGAATAAGTGAGTTCTGTAAAAATAAAATATCTGTAGAAATTCCCCTTTCACATTGTTAAATATTTGAGTTTAACAACTTTAACAAAATATTGCAATAATAATCATAAATATGAATGCTAGTCATTATTTTAAGAAGTAAGGAGGTACAAATGAAAAGATTTGAAATTGAAAACTTTTTTCATTTCACTGAAACAGCTGTTAAACACTACTTCTATCTTTGCTTTTTTTCTTTTTTTCATTCATTGAAAACAAGTAGTGTCTTTTCCTCTCTTTCCACACAATCAAAACGGAATAGTCCATTATTAATGAGGTATTGTCAGGAGATGTTAAACAGTTTTATTTTCCCTTTCTTTCTTTTTTTTCTTCCCTTCATTTTCTCACTGAAAACAAATAATATGTTTTCCCTCTTTCCGCATGATCAAAACCGGAAAACTGGAATAGTCCATTATTTATGAGGTATTGGCAGGCCATAACAGTCATGCAAACTAATGAAGGGAGAGACAAGCACATTTATAATAGGATATTGCAGTTGTAGAAAATAAACTAATTGCTTGAAACAGATTACCTCAATTTTAAACCCTAAAGTCAATGTTGGAAATTAACATTTCTTCTTCATTTTGTTTGTTTGTTGTTGGGTTTTTAAATTAATTTTATTGTTTCTTTTTAATGAATGATAGCTTCTTGTAGCTGCCCCTTACACAATCCAATGAAGAGTCTTTTCAGTTTTCATTAAATAAAATTAAATATTCTATTATCATTTTTGTTATATTTTCCCTGTAACCCAGTGGAGCAGTTTTAAATGTATAGTTAATTTATTTGTTAGTTATTATTACTGTATTTCTAAATTTTGTTAGTGAACATAAAATAAGTGTCTATTAAATAAGTTCAACTGCTTCATGTTATGAAAAAAATCTTACATACATCCATGCACTTGTGGGTATATGTATATATATGTGTGTGTGGGTGTGGGTGTGTGTGTGTGTGTAAAATGTGTATGTATGTAAATATTTATATATATATATATATATATATATATATAATAATGGACTCTCCTGTTGGTTTCGACATATGAGGATCTGACAGCTTATTGATTCAGTTTATAGCCATATATATATATATATATATATATATATATATATATATATATGTATATATATATAGATATATATAGATATATATATATATATATATATATATATATATATATATATATAGAATTTTATATATATTATTTATATATTATATATGCACGGTACTTATTGGAAAGTGCTCAATATCAAGATAGAGTTAACATCAATCCAACTATATATATATATATATATATATATATATATATATATATATATATATACATTATTATTAAGTTTCTTTATTATGTGTCTAGTAGATTTAAATTGTGAGAATATAATAAAAGAATGTCATCTGAGGTAAAATGACGTTCTTTTATTATATGCTTACAATATAAATCTACTAGGCAATAAAGAAACTTAATGTTGAACCTGCCATAGAATTCACACATGAATTTGAAATAAAACAAATATATATATATGCTAAACAGGTTTTGTTAAATGCAACTGGCAAAGTTTGTCTGTTTCAAGTTTTATAGAGGAAAGTAGTGTCAGATTTGATCCATTTCCGAAAAAATTGTCTTTGTTTTATTGTATTAAGATACAAAATAGAGCAGATATGTATATTTCAAAAATTGAGAAGATGTGTGTTCAAAAGTACTATTTGGGCTTTGTTTGATCAGGCTCTCCCACTTGGCCCGAGTTGGTCTAAAAGGTATGTCAGATTTAATGACAATTTACCTAAGGGGATGCAGGTTTGAATTGATTTCTTGAATATTCAGACTGGTATATATAAATAAATAATATATGGTATATGTAAATAAATAAATACTGTTTAATAAATAAATAAAAACAGAGCATCTACTCAAATATGAGTATCTATTTAAAAGATAACATTTAAACAAATAAATTAATAATCTGTTGGATTTAATCCATTTCCTTATATATATGCAGTATTTACATTAGTCGGACTATTGTCCTCATCTTTGTCGCCATATTTGTCACAACGTTTCGGCCGTTGTACGCTCCGGCCTTCTTCAGGTGGTTGGAATTTCGAACTGAATCCTTTATTTCGATCGCTGGGGTAGACTGTTCTAATTCCACGTGCCATGTTTGATGGATGTCAGTTATCAGTTATCTCCTGCTAATTTTCCCTCTGAAAGTTCTCCACTGCCTTAACCAGGAATTGAACTCACCTTCTTTGGGTCTGTCACTGGATCTAACCAACGACTTTATCCACCATGTGTCCTTAAGGACATCTGGGTATGAACTTCTGAGTATTATAAACCTAATGTTTTCAGCATCATTTTTACCAGTGCTCATATTGCAATTTTTGCTGTTATCATTGCATGTCTTTACCAGAGTTCATATTGCAACTTTGTTATCATTGCTTTTCTCTGGCACTCCTTATTACTGGTTCCCATATTGTATTTATTTCTATGCTTGGTCGGCTCAGGAGATTTTTGTGGCCTAGCATATGTGCTGATTCCTTAAGTTTACGAATTTTCCAATGGTGTTCCCTGTCTATGATCTCAACATGATCCCACAAGGACACATGGCACAGTGGATAAAGGCGTTGGTTAGATCCAGTGACAGACCCAAAGAAGGTGAGTTCAATTCCTGGTTAAGGCAGTGGAGAACTTTCAGAGGAAAATTAGCAGGAGATAACTGATAACTGACATCCATCAAACATGGCACGTGGAATTAGAACAGTCTACCCCAGCGATCGAAATAAAGGGTTCAGTTCGAAATTCCAACCACCTGAAGAAGGCGGAGCGCATAACGGCCAAACGTTGTGACAAATATGGCGACAAAGATGAGGACAATAGTCCGACTAATGTAAATACTGTGCATAATACCTCATCTCAGAAATATAGACAAACCCTTATATATATATATATATATATATATATATATATATAGATAGATAGATAGATCAAGTATGAATAGGAATCTGACAAAATGATAGGAAAACAAATAAGTAGGAAACAGATCTTAATGTAACATGTTTCACTTTATTAAAGCTTTGTCAGAGATCAAAATGGAAATGATAAAAAAGGATTAAAAGCAAAGAGAAGCAGATTAATGGTATATTTCTTAGGCTATTTTATTATTTAGATACATTTCATGTGTATTGAAGTAACAGATAATATTTAAATATGTGTGGCAAACATTCTCAATGCTAAAGTTTATAAAAGTTAGTAAGATGCAGTAGGATGTTTTGATTGGATATTTGTAATATTCAAATAAGTGTAAGAAAACATTCTGGATGTTAAAGTATGTAAAGGTTAGTGAGACACTGCAGGATACTTTGAACAATTTTTCATTAAAGTATATCTAGTGCATATTTTGTGCATATATTGATTTTTATGTATTTGGAAGTTAGATTCATGAACAGTGAATCTGTAGAAAAATCATGATGTAATGCAGTTTTTTAAACATATGTTAATAGTTGGTAATATTGCTATAATTATATTTTCATAATATTTTCTTTTTAAAGAGTTATTTTCTTTTTTGATAAGTTTAGCATTGGTGAAATTAAAGTTATGTCCTACATCATTACAGTGTAAGACAAAAAAATTTGAATGTTTATCTAAATGCAAATCTCTTTTGTGTTCTTGGATGTGGGTCTTTAGATCTTGTGATGTCTCCCCAATGTACATGTTAGTGCACTGTAGATATTTGATTTGATAAACTCCGACATTTGAATTGTTTTTTTTATTTTATTTTTCATCCTGATTATATCTCTGATAGTTTTGGAGGTGGTTGTAACAATCCTCATATTAGGGATGGCTAATTCATTTACAAGTATAGTTGAAGTGTTGGAGGACAGGATTATAAATTTTGTATAATTTTTGTTGGAAGTATTTGTTTTTTTGGTTTTATGGATTTTATGGGCTCGTTTTTTGCATTTAACATGAAATGTTGTGGGTAGTGTAGAAGTTTGAATGTGTTCTCAACATAAACCTCTTCTTCAGTAATGTATTCAGGGATACATATCCTAAGGGAAATAAGGTAAAATCCTATAATTATTCTAGATTTTATTCTCCATCTATTCCCACCACAACCGGAGAATAAAATAGCTGTACTGTCCGCTGCAGGCATTGATGAAATCCATGATGAGGTGGTGAGAAAATAATAGCCAGTGTTGCGTTAATGTCTATGTAATTGTTGGATAAGTCAAATGATGGACCTGCCATAGTATTTAATTCAAGTGTATGGAATAGGTTGTTCGAAGTCTGGATGAATTGCATGCAGCAACTTCCTATGAAACCAGGTGAGTTAGGTTGAACCAGGGATGCTGGAAATAGTAACCAATGTGTAGCTGGAAGTTCAGGGCTGTTGTATGCAGGTCCTTTAATTCTGATCAAGCAGGTGAGCTAGGTTGAAATAGGGATGCTACAAAACCCGTCCAAGTGCCCTGGTCATAGGGACTAGGGGCCTGCATTCATCCTCCTCTCTTCTTTTTCTTTATTGACAAAGTCGTCAGGTTATATAATATCTCCAGAGATTGCTACATACTTAATATCTAAAGGAAATAAATCCCAAGTTGCTACAAAGTATGAAAGTTATCATAGAATGTTCATAAAGAGTACTTAATCAAGCCACTAAAGAGAAATTAGATTGATTATATAATCTAAACAGACTTGTTATATGGGAGAGAAGAAAGTGAAGTAATGCAATGAAGGAAAGGCCAAGGTCTTGAAGAAATATTGCAGAAATAGTGAAGAGCTACCATGGATTTGATGGATGAAGGTGGAATTGAATTATTGTTATTTGTGGAATTAAGGATTATATCTATGGTTTCATCAACAGGGATGTTTGTGAATAAATTTTCAATGTCAACTGACGCTAAAATGCCTTGGTTTAGTTTTGTAGTTTGCAGGATTTGGAGGAATTCATGGGTTGATTTGATGCTATAATTTGTAGGTAGACAGGGGGTAATAATATCATTGAGAAATGTTGACAATTGGTACATGGGTGTTGGTATCTGAGAAATTAAATGTCATAATGGGTATCCAGGTTTGTGTATTTTAACATTTCTGTATAGGTATCCTGGTTGGTAATCTGCAATAATCTTATTGATTTTTAAGGATCAATATTGGCATTGTTGGATGTTATGAGTTTGTTGACAGATTATTTTAGTGTGTCAGTAGTGTTTTCATTTAGTTTTGTAAATTTGGATCAATCATCGATGAAGTGCTGTATTTTCAGTAATAATCCAATTTGTCCAAAATTACATAAGTATTGGATTTATCAGCTCTTCTGATGATGATATTAGGATTGTTTTTTAATTCTTTTGCAGTGAGTTTGAGTTTTGTTGTTGGAATGTTATTATAGCTATGGCATGGAGTACAATCTTTTTGACTCTCTGTCTTGAGAAGATCTCTGAGGTTTGGATGGAGTTTTATTAATTTGTCATTTTCCAGATGATAATGACTGTTGTAAGATTTTGATTTAAGTCTTCTTTATGAGGAAGTCAAATTTAGGCTGGAGATGGCAATTTGGTCCTAGATTAAAAATTCCTTCTGGTCATCTGTTTGTTTATCACTGTTGTTGGGGAGTAGAATATTTCCTTAGTTGCTTTTTCATAATTATTTGTCTTGGTTTAAGTTCATTATTAATACATAGATTGATATGGTATTGTGCTTCATTGTTGGGTTTTAGTGAGAAATGCCAAAACTATTTTCATTTTACTTTCATAGAAAATTAAGTCACTACATTTTGTGTTTTTTTTATTGAATTTTATTTGCTTAGAAAATGATGTACACATACAAGCTGAACATGTCTAATATTTTCCTGTAGTTGTATGTCCTGTTATAAAAAAAATTATGTTAACAACACAACAAATTTTATTATTTTTGCCTCAACAAATATGTCGTTTTTAACCCCTACTCTGAATAACATAAAAGTAATCTAGGAGCCAATAACTTTTTGCTGCATTGACTAATTTCAGTAAACTTGGTATCATTTTGTAGGGCTATGGTTGTTCTATCAAAAAGATATATTATAAATAAAAATAATGCAATTAATTATATCATTAATGCAAGAAAATATCAAATTTTAGTGAAAATTGACAAAAACTATTTTCATTCTGTTTGCATAGAAAATTAAGTCACAAACTGAATTTTAAATTTTAAAATAAAATTTTATGACATCATATAGCTGTCATCAGCAAAATCTTTATAATAGGCATTTATGTATCATTTATTTATTATTCCTGTTAAGTTTTATTATCATGTCATGAGTAAATTTATCCAAATTTAGGTAAATCAGAGCAAATTTGGATAAAATTGATGATGTCATCATAAAAATTCTGATGTCAGTTTATATTTTTTAAAGTATTATTTTGTTTTGTCAATGCAGTACCTATATCCCTGCAAAGTTTCATGGCCATAGCTTTTACCTCAACAAATATGCTGGTTTTTAACCCCTACTCTAAATGATGTAAAAGTCTTTGACAGGGAAAACTAAACATATCTTGTATTTTCTTTAACCCTGGATTCTTTTATTAAAAATACTTCAATATATTTTTGTTTTTAAATAATTGTTTTGTTTTTATTTTCAGACAATTTTATAATTTGTACTCTTACTGAAAGTATTACAAATTAAAAATGTCAGTTTACCAGGCCCATCATGTGTTGTCCAGCTCATTCCAGAAAAGACGAGAAATCTAGATTTATGTATTATTTGCCAGCATGTTAAAGATACTCAAGGTAACCATAAAGTATATAACATGTCTAATGAGCAAGAAGCAATACAAAACACTTCATATATTTCATATAAATTCTCTGCTGAGGCAGAGTTTGATACTCCTATAACAAGTCCTTCAAGTCACAAAAAAGAGCCATAAAATCACAGGAATAAACTATGCATCATATGTGATCATATCAGATATCAGGGACATTCACAAAGGTATCATCTCAGTGAAGAAATTCTGGCAAAGAAACTCTTAAAAGAGACAGTCAGAATCTGTACTGAAAAGCTACATGGTGAATGTTGCAATATGAACTTTAACCTAGAGGGAAGTTTTAATTCGACTGAGGATATTTTAATGCTTCAGCTAGCTGGTCATGGAGAAGTAAATTGTAACTTGTGAGTGACACCAACCTATGGAACCTATCACACAACAAAAGATCAGTTAGAAGATCTCATCACACCTTCATTGACTTGTAGATGATTCTGGATACCATCTGGAGGACCTGCTGATAGCGATATCTGACAGAGATGATTGGAAGGAACAAATCAGAAGAATCTGAGAATTCTCAACCTGATGACGATAATGATATTATGGTGATCTTCATCGCACACATACACCCTTACAAATTCAAATCTTTAACAGCATTCATTCATTGAACAGAAAGCAACGCTGCTATCTGAAATGACAATTTTAAAATCGCTATATTTTCATATAGTAAATTTTGTGCATTTTTGGGAGAAGTGGCTCCCAGAAGTCTCCCCAAATCTCAGGCACTGATTGGTCAGTATCGATCAATCAGATTCTCTGCATGTGGAGAATGATTTTTCCCACACAGATTCCTAATTTGATGCCTACCTATATAAACAGTCAAAAGATGACCAACATCAGTGAGACTTCAACTGCTACTGGAATCCACGTCAGTCGAAGACATGCGGCCATCTTCTCACTCACTCTCAAATTACATATTTTATCACACTTACATAAATTTCCTCTTGCATGGCAGAACTGTCTAAAAGCATTTATAACAGACTAATAACTGTTTCATTTCCTTTTCAGAGAACATTGATAAACTTTTATAGTCAAAGAGCAACTACTCTCGTCTGACTCATTGCATGCTTCTTTTTCGTATATATTCTTTATTGTATGCTTTGTTGAATGCAATTTATATATATATATATATATATATATATATATATATATATATATATATGTATCGATATCGTTGCCTTGTCCCTTGTTCTTATATCAGTTTAAGCCTAGACACGCTACATCTCATTGATAACTCTGATGTTTGTTTGGAATTCTGCCACAATATCAAGATAAGTTATAAACAATCGTCAAAAACTATGGGAGTCCTTCTTCAATTATATGTTTCCTCATCAAATCAACTCAGATCACATCAAATATAAAATAGATGTTATTATTCGAAGCTTCTATTACATACTATACAATAGTTGTAGGGAGATTTCATTCCATGTGAGCATATCCGAAGTAATACATGACACATCATGTTCAAAAATGTTCATAAAAACTATGAATAGATTAGGATTAGGCATTAGCCATGATGAGCTAGAAAGAATTGATATGGGACTTACTGAAAGGACTGTAAAAGCAGCAGATTGCCATAGATTTCCTATTCCATCCATAGTAAAAGATTCAGTCATGATCCATGGAGCCATGGATAACTTTGATCAGGAAGAGAGGACACCATCTAGTATAGGTGGAAGCTACGACACTATTTTGATACTCTTTCAGAAGAGTGATGAAACATTGGAAGAACAGTGGCTTAAAATCAGTGAAGTTCCACACACACTGCCACTTTAGAGTATATTTTGGAGTGCCAGTTAATATTAAGAGGGAAGTTCACAAGCAGAGGAATAATCCAAGTCATTTAAGCCAATCAAAGAGATTGACTATTCTTCAGTGATTGAGGCATCTTCTAAACAACACAGGATGTGTATACTAACTTGCTATCACTCACATCTTACCATGCCCATCAGGGGTGAAAGCATCCAATGTGCCATCATTCAATGAATAGCTTGTTGATAATGAATTCCAAATCTACTTCATGTGTAAAATTCAAACCAATTATTCCACACCCTACCATTGAATTTGATACCATTATGATAAATTTCCATGATGTTCTTTTGCAAAAAAGACTGAAAAATGGACCTTTTTGGACAGATGAGGGAGTTTACAGGATATCAAAAAAGATCCAACTGCATCAACCAGTTAAGTTCAGTAATATCTTTCTAGACATGGGAGGATTTCATCTGGAAAAAGTGATCATTTATTGCTTGGGGAAGTACTTGAGGAAGGAGGCATAGATTCTGTGCTAATTGAGAATGAGATATTTGGACAGAATATGGTGAAGTCAGTCATAGATGGTAACAACTACAAACAAGAGAAAACGGAATCTGCATCTGATAGCAGAGGTGATGGAATTGTTGCAGATTTTTGCATTTTTTCAGCAGATTGGAACTACATGTTTCACAAAATTATGGAAAATAACTGACCATCTGCATTCATTATTAAAAACCCAACAGAATATTAGGAAGAAATATACAAATTTTGGGAGAAAGTTGAAGATGAAATTTTACATTTTCAAGCCAAATTTGACAAATTCAAACTCTTTGATTGCCAAAATAGTAAGCTTTTCCAGTACTGGAATAACAACTTCCTTAATGACATACCTCTTGTGTTACAAGATCTCACCAGGTCTTTTTGTAAAGGTAACTGGAATCTCAATCTAACAGCAGTATGTCAAGCTATTCCTTTGTGTTTCATCTTTGATTGTGTCAACTACAAGCAATGGATGCCAACGTACTATGATGACTGTGTAGCTTTATCTACTAATTTTCCTGAGATATATGCTGAATTTTCAGAGGGAAACTTTGCAGTTCATCATGCATCATGAAGTGGAAGTGTTGTTCCTATTGATCAAGCCCTTGAACAGGGGTATAATAAGCCAGCGAAAGGACAAGCAGGAATTATTGGATTCAGTAGGAGAAAGGATGCTGTCTTCAAGTGGAACATTATTAAACATGAAAAAATGAAGTATTCTAGACTTCTAGAAAATGTATGCTTTATTGACAAAAATGAGGAATACTCATTCCATCATAATTTCTTCACATCAATTTCAGAGGCTGATGAAAAGTATGTTTCAGTAGCCATGGAATATATATTGAGACATGGCAATCCCTTTGATTTCAAAAATACAAAAAACTAGTAAACATCATTACCAAACAACTTGAAAAAGATAGTGAAAAAAAAGATAGTGTTGACTTTATCTTGAACTGTCTTTCAATTGGGGAAAAGACAAGAAAATATTTCTACTAATCTTGGTTGTAGGAAAAATCAGTTGGTCTTTTTTTGCAACAATACCACTCTCTGAAAAATACCAAAAGTCAAAGCAGATTCTTGTTAAATATGACTAAAGAAACTATAAAATTGTTAAGAACCATTGGCTATACAAGATTACGTAAGTTTGATATCAAACAATTATTGGAGTCAGAAATAACTCCCACATTATTCTTCCTAACAAAAAAAGGGTATCTAAGGAAACCAAACAAGGCTGTACTTGCAACAGATATTAAGAAACCAAAAAATAAAATCCTATTGTTTTTACCATCTGGTCAGCATAAAAGTCATAGACTTCATGGGATATGCTAGGAATGTCCCAATTAAAAAGAAGCATCTTAAGACATTTCTTGATCTTGTACAATGTTCAGGGAGCACATTTAAAGCATTTAGTAAGAATTCTCAGAGGACTGACAGAGTTTTTGACTTATATCATTTAAATAGTATAAAAAAACCATCATAGTAAGAGTATGGGCATTTTAACTTTTTTGGACACCCTCTGAAAATAAGGTTTCATTATAACAAAATTTCATCATCAACTGGATAAGACAAATGAAGCTTGACACTGTAATATTCTTGGGTGTTTGTCAAAAGGAGGGTGAAACCATGTGCATAAGCATTTTTCCAGATTCAAGTACTACATAGTGTTTGTTAAAATGTTTTCATGAAGAGGTTAACAATAAAATTTTGTTTTATGTGAACCATGCCATGAAAGTGGAAAACTTAAAGTGTGGCTGCTGCATCTTCTGATACTGATGTTTTTATTTTGACCTTATATCATTATAATAAGTTTAAAATGCTCAATTTGAAAGAGCTGTGACTCATTTCAGGTCAGATTCAGTCAAAAACAGTAGTTTCCATCCATGAGTTAGCCAAAAATATTGAATCTGAAGTTTTGAAATTTTGCCAGCAGTCCACTCCCTAATGAACTGTGACATACTTAGCAAAGTGGGGACAAAAGTATCATCATTGAAAGCAGCAAAGAAGTATGGATATGAGTTACTGTACTAAATTGGAAAAGAGACTATCAGCAATAAATTGATAACATATGCTGAAAAATTCCTACTAAAGTGCATCTAATTCAGTGATGTTGACAGTTTTGATGACCTTTGTTATCAAGTTTTTCAGAAAAAGCAATCTCAATTTGACATTGAAAAACTGCCACCTACAACAACAGCTATCAAACAGCATATTCTATGTGCCTATTTACAGTTTCACCTGTGGGTTCATTTAGCTTTCACTAAAGAAATAAAATTGGATCCACTTATGTATGGTTAACATTTGATGAAAATGAAGATTTTCAGCCTGCTCTTACTGATGGACCTGAATCCTGGAAGAGTTTCTGGTTCCTTGCAATTGCTTGAAATGTGTGAGACCTGATGTTTGCCCCTGTCAGGGAAAGCAAATTGATTGTTGTAACTTTTGCAAATGTGAAGCAAAAGAATCTTGAAAGAATAGGTAATAGTAATAGTTATTAGTAGTAAAATTTCCCCCATCAAAGACTTTTATGTCATTCAGAGTAGGGGCTAAAAATCAGCATATTTGTTGAGGTAAAAATAATGATATTTGCTGTTAACATGATTTTTTTAATAACAGGACACAGGACTACAAGAAAATACTAAAAATGTTTAGTTTGTATGTGTACATCATTTTCTATGCAAATAAAATGAAAATAGTTTTTTGGCATTTCTCACTAAAATTTGATATTTTCTTGCATTAATGATATAATTAATTACATTATTTTTATTTGTAATATGTTTTCTTGATACGATAATCATAGCACGACAAAATGATACCAAGTTTATTGAAAGTGGTCAACACAGAGAGAAGATATTGGCATTAAATTAGCCCCCCCCCCAATTAAATAGCAGCCATCTTGAATTCAAAATGGTGGAAAATTGACCATCAACCCAGATATGGCACCTACTTTTTAATCAATCTCAGATAGCATATTTACAATATCTGAAGTCAAAATCTCTTGACATGAAAGTTTATATGGTATCCAACTTAGACTATATAACTCTGGATACATACATAAAACAATGCATATATTCAGATAAAATTCATCCATGATAAGGGCTAAAAATATAGCTTTTTTACTCAGCCAAGGCAATTTGGGTTTCGAGCACTTTACTGATTAGGTAAGTTTGCCTTTTTTCAGTATTGTCTTTTTTATCTAGATACTTTATTTGGATAAGAATTTTAGGTTTCAGTAAGTTGTCCATTGGTTCCATCAACATTTTTGTTTTTCTTTAACATTATATATATATATATATATATATATATATATATATATTAGAGAGAGGTAGACAGAAAGATATAAGAAATTATGAGATTGTTATTACAGCATATCATTTAATAGAGGCAAAGATCATATTGTGTAAAACAATTTCTATCGTTATAGTTTCTGCCTGCCTTAAAAATCAAATCAATCAATCAACGATCACACTAACCATAAGTAGGAAATCTGCAACTACCTTAGCCACTATGCAAATTTTGCATTTATTTCTCCTTTCCTTTGATACTTTAAATATGTTCTTGTCTATGTTGTAAATAGTCCAATTATTATTGGATAGTTTCAGTAATAGGAAATTCTCAATAACTCAATATAAGTCTTCCTTAAAAAACTCTTAGCATAAATTAATCCCTGAATGACATTTGATCACATTAAAGATTATGTGAGAAAGGAAAAAGAACACACAGTGTTTTGCTTTTTCGATTTTTCATTCCAGTTGATTTCATTGGGCAATGTCATGGAATGTAAATCAAATATTCCTATTAATGCTGTCCAAGTTCAGATCTTCTCACTAGGTTTATTTTGTTCTCTTGATTTATTATGGAGAAAAATTTGAAGAAAATAAAGGCCTTAGTTGTTCAAATGACGATTGATGCAAGCCTCTAAACGAGATTTATTGTTGCTTTTACAAAATTTAATGAAATTTTCGCTGTGAACAAATTTTGACAAAATATGAATTTCAGAGTTCAAGACATTTATTTATACAATATGCTGATGTTTTAATGTGCATGCAAATGTATTTTCCCCTGTTCCCATGTCTAGTTCAGTGTCTATGGGACTGTGAATAATTTTTTTTTTTGGGGGGGGGGGGTGTTCATATGTGATGTTATTTATACTTGGTATTCATGGGAAAATTAAATGATTAAAATGAATTCCAGCTAATGCTGCTTATTTTACACAAAAGCTCTTGAAAAAGGCTTGAATCCACTTCTCCCTGCATTTTGTGTCAGAGACCTTGACAAATGTCTTGTCATTTGTATGCAACATTTCTCTGGTTGACAGAGAAGATTTTGAATGGGCAAGCACTTAAAAGAAAACACCCAACTTTACAAAACTTAGTCACATTACACATATATACAAACATATACATATATATCAGTGGCGACTCCAGAGGTGGTGAGGTTGGGCTTAGACCAAGTAAGTCAACATTCAAGTATATCTATTTCAAAGCAACAAAAATGTTTAGTAGTGCGTTGTCTTTTTTTCTTGATTTCAGCTGGATCCAAAATTAATTGTTTTAACTCTGTGCTTCAAAATCTTGACTGAAATACATTTTGTTGATATTGTTCCTAATAAAGAAGAAAGAAAAAAAAACAAAGTAAAAAAGTAAGAAAAAAAGAATGAAATAAAATTAATGTGGCTAATTGGGCTGAGTAGGTCTGAGCCTGAATGAAGCTGGAGACATACTTTATTAAGTATGTCACTAGCTTCATTCAATATATTTCTTGCTTTAATTTTATAAATAATCTTTTAAAAATCTCTAATAACTTGTATACTCTGTTTTTTATTTCAATTTATTTATTTCAAATGTCCATCTTAAATAATTTATTCCATGCAGTATATGGCTTTTTAGCAGAATTTATCATTTGAGAAAGGGCAAATTAAATTTAGCCCGCCTTTAAATCGGGCGAAAATCAAATAAAGTGGCATCCTTAACTTGTTGACTAGAGTGTGACTGGGCTAGTGTTGACGAAATATGATATCAGTCAGCAGTACTGATCATAAACATACAATAAAATTCACAGACAAAAGACACTAACACAGAGATATATATGCAAATACACAATCGAGATAGATGGTATTTACTTGATTCCCACAAAATCAAGATGTGACACAAGGTCTTTTAACGTGGGAGACCCGAGTGTTTCCACTCAAAGGCCACTGGTCAAAATTGGTCATAGCTTGTCCAAGCTGGTCAGAGCCTAGTCAAAGCTGGTCATGACTTGTCCTAACAGGTCCAGGCCGGAGCCAGTCCAAGCTAGTCAAAGCCTTGATCGAATCTCAGCCATAGGCCAAGAAACGATCCATTATTTGTCAAAAACCCCAGCCAAAAGGCCGGGTGAGATAGATACACACATTATTTAAAAAAAAAAAACAAACATATCCTTTGTTTTCACTCTTTTTTCTTACATGTCTGGGAATTTCTTTTTAAATAAATGTTTGTTTTTATAGAATTATTAGAATTAATATTAAAATAATAAAATGTGTTTTTTAAATTTCCTGCACAAAGATTTTTAAAATAACATATTTTAGTTAGAGTAAAAAGGAAACATTTTAGTATCTAAGTTATACCAATAGTATATTTTGTTTAAGATTGTAATGAGCCCAATAAACATTGATGACCTAGAGTTGCAACTGATATATATATATATATATATATATATGATAGGATAAAGAACAAGTAGGAAACAGATCTTAATGTTTCATGTTATTAAAGCTTTCTTTCCTATCATTTTGTTGGATTCCTATCCATACTCAGTATATATATATATATATATATATATATATATATATAAACTTTTTATATTGTCTTTCCAATTTCCAAAGAAAGTGTTTTATATTAGGATTAAAATTATTAATAAACTGTCCAAAGTTGTTTATTTAGATATGTTTCGTTAAATAATTTAGACAAATTTTGTCTACTTATTTTAAACTGGATCCTTTCATATTCATAGACAAGCTTTTTGGTGTCATTATTAAAGGAAGAGAGAAAATCCCTGTGTTAATACATATTATTTTATTCCAAGTACTTTTGATATAGCACAATGTCATCATTAGAGTGTTGTTTATTTGAGACAAATATTGTAGTGTTCATCCGAAAGTTAAAATTTTTTTACTTGTGAAGTGAAGTACTGTGATTGATTGGCTTGACTAACACTTCAGGGGAGGTAACTAAGTATGGTGTTTGTTGAGAGTTTTTAAGGAATAAGTATGAAAACTTTAAGTACAAAACTTGATATTTTAAGCTATTTACTGTAGACATTTTAAAACATTTGTGCAGTATTCATGATTAATTTTATTATGGTTTGATTTCAATTTTTAAATATAGATAACTTTGAGAATTTTTAGTTTATGTTTATTATTTTCATGAAAAAGTATAGATTTATTTTCAACAAGAATTTTTCTGAATTGCAAATATGGACAGGTATGCTGTTGTAAATGTTCAGAAATGTTGGATGCATCATTCAAATGAAAACTCAGCCAGAGACAACGTAAATATTATTTTTTCCATTGGAGATACAATCTCCTAGAATTGAATTTATAAACGATGTTGGTTTTCTGCAACCTGTTAGTTGGTAGGGAAGAGTCATTACAAATGATTGAATTAGATATACTAGATTTAGTGTAGTATATAATTAATTTTTTTTTTTTTCTAAAGTCTGAGGTGGAAATGTTAGTATTTATTAATTTTTTTAAGATATTTCCATCTTGTTTATAATTAGAATATATTTGGTTGCAATATAAAAGATTAATATGTTTAGGGTTAGTTGAAGTATTATATTCTATTTGCTTTATATTAAAATTTATGATAAAACAACTAATTTGTTCATTAACAATATAACTAAGGAAGTTATAAGAGTTTGCATTATATTTTTTAGTTCACTGTAGAAAATCTGTTTTGTGGATGAATTAAAATGATATAAATTATTAATAATTAATTGTAATATTTTAGGCAACAATAATAAAATAAACAAGTTTTAACACTTAATTCTGAATCATCACCACAAGAACACAAACTCAATAATTGTCAGAATATGTTCTGCACCAGAATATTGCAAGAACTGCATGAAACTGTTAGTCATGTTATTGATGTAGGATATTATGTATATTCACTAATATATATATATATATATATATATATATATATATATATATATATATATATTTATATATATATATATATATATATATATATATATATATATATATATGCATTTTCCTTCACTGGTAGCACAAATAAAATTGTCAGGTGCTGATTGAAAACTTTTGACCTGAAGAACCCAAAATAACTGTTGTTCAGCAAAATGTGTCATTTACAGCTTTTTCACTTTGTCTCATCATTATCTCTTTATCTCTCTCTCTCTCTGTATATATATATATATATATATATATATATATATATATATACAGGGTGACCCCAAAAATTGGGAACATTTTAACAATCCGATAAAACCAAGAGTGATGGAAGAAAAATATTTTATTAATAGTAATTGAAACCTTAAAACATGCCATTTAAGAAACAATGATGGAATTTTCATTTTTTTTTTAAATTACGTCCTGTAGACGGCATCCTCCCGTATGAATACATTCTTGAAATCTGCTGTTGAGATTCCTCATTGACTGCTGCAACATCTCAGCTGGGATACTGTGAATTTCATCTTGAATTCTAAATAGCGAAATGTTAACTTGCTCAAGGTCACTGTCTCGCAGTGTTGCCACTTGCTCATGTTTGGCAATATGCCCTTCAAAATTCCCATTTTTTGGAGTCACCAATATATATATATATATATATATATATATATATATATATATATATATATACATACACCCACTGATGGGGCAAAATATTGTGACCAGTGATATAAGGCAAGGATCACACCTACTGTCTTATAACAATAGCACATTAATTATCTTGAAACATCTATTATTAATTAATGTACATGAAAGTGTGTTCACTTTTTTCTCCACTCAGGGTAGAGACTTCAAATGGGCAATGTATTTTCATGTGGTGGGGGCATAAAAATAACATAAAATATTACATAGCAAAAAACAAAAAAAAGGAAAAATTAAAGTCTGAAACCCACCCAGGGATTTAACCAATCATTTCATCTTTGAGGGAATTATCAGTTGCCCATTTGGCATCAGTTTCAGGGATTCAAAAGCAAAACATCTCTTTGTCATGGGTATGAATGCTCATGAACTTCCTGCAAATTTTCCATTGGGTTAAGCAACAGAACCATCAAATATATTTACCATTTAAAAGATGTAAAAAATAAAATATAGATTAGGTGTTTGAAAATACATCTTCAGTAGATAATAAAAGCAAAGACAACTTACCATGTTACATAGCAAGCACTAATTTTCAATTGTTTTTTTGAAATATCCAGTCTGACATAGGAAATGAAAAGATGCACATTGCTCATGGACTGAACCAGCATCTAGAACATCTTTGAGATAACAAGCTTCTTGAAAGAGGCCAGTTAAATAGGAAATGCTTTTGTGCAGATTCCACGGTAAGTCAAAACAAATTCATGTTATCTTAGAAGAAGGTATTCCGAACTAAAACTTTTTTTCAATATATCTAAAAAAATCTTCAATATAGGCATAGAGAGCATGATGTAAAAAATGACACCAATTTCATTTTAGTAGCTCAATCAGTAATAAAGTTATGTCCATTCAAATTTGGTCAAAAAATTTTCCGTTTCATATGCCAGAAGCCAATTTCAATAGTGTATTAACTTAAGATACTGGCTTCAGAACCGTTGAAAGTCATTATAAATGTAATGCCATGTAAGTAATCTTTAAGTAAAATAAATATGATACTAATGGAATCAATAATTATTAGATGAGCCCAGCCTAAAAAAATTGCATTCTCAAAAATGGAAATGGTCAAAAAATGACACAGAAAGGCATATTGACTGTTCATGTAAGTTTCAACAGTTAAAGCCTTGCAACCTCTTGCTATGATTTTTAGCACAACAGAGATGAAACTAATTTTTTCTCAGTGGTACTTCAATAAAACATGCTCCTATTTAGACCAGGCAAAACAATCATAAGTGCAATTGTGACAGTAGTACAAAAACTTGGCAAAAGTAAATGATTTTGAACATGCCATAAAAAAGTATCCATTGGAGATACATGCCTGAAACTTTGTAGCTTTACTTATTTGGGAATGAGAAATTTAATAAAGTAGCTCTTTTCTCTTGTAACATCTCTTAACTTTTGTCATAGATGTATCTAAATTTTGAAAATTTTGTGAAATTATGCAATTTTTGACTTATCAAATAGGGACAATGATGACTACAAAACTTAGAAATTTGTTTCATGTATTAGAAAAAAATGAAAAACTTTAAATTCTTTTATCTTCAAGCTAAAGAACTAAAATGAATAAAAATACATTTATTGGAACTGATGAAAAAACTTTCCAGACAGATTTCCAACTGATCCACCTGTATTTCCTCTTCTAATGGTGATTTGCACATTAAATTTGTTTATAAGCCTCTCTACTATAGCAAATATTCCTGGAACGATCCATATCCTCGTATCACTTGAAAGTCATATTATATCAAAGTCCCATCTAAAGACAAATGTTGATGACAATATCTTCCAACAAAGTCCATCAAGACTAATCATTCATGCTTTTGGTTGAAACTAAAATTTTGATTACAGCATTGAATGAAGATGTAATATCAATGATTTGGTCAATGTACAAGTTGTAGTACAGTGTAACCCGGATATAAGAGAAACCCGGATATAAGAGAGATTTTCTCTGGTTCCAAATTAGAGCCTGTGTTAATGTATATAAAATAGACCAAACCCGGATATAAGAGAAACTCGGATATAAGAGACTTCTTCTCCCGTCCCGACAACTCTCTTATATCCGGGTTACACTGTAACTATATAACCCCTACCCTATTCACACTCATTTTTTCCTGTCATCACTTATTTTTTTTTTCCATAGTTGTTATCTCCACTAGTTTCTTATTATGTAATTTTGATCTTATGGGTCATTCAGCTTTCTTTTCTATCCTTGGTTGCTCAATTTTACTAAATCTTGGCTAATTAATTCTGGGTTCAATTCCCCTTAAAACTATTCTTAAATTCTTTTTTATTGTTTAAACATAATTCTTAACCCTTTTCTTTTTTCATTTTTTATCAACCATTCAACTTTCTTTCTTGAGAATTTTAATAATTATTATCCAGTTAATAGTCTTTCAACATCACCATTCTGCAATTTCATGCAATCAAACATTTGTATGGGGTGAGTGCTCTGTTACATTAGTATACTGCAACCCATTGGCCTTTGTGCTTGTAAATGAAGGTCATTTGAAGTGGTTGTTTATCACAAATGCTAGAGTTATTTGAATACTCAGATTCGCTGAGTGCTTTTTCTTCCTTCCTTTGTTCCTTTTAGAGGTGGTAAAATGAGTTTTGCAGGAGAGGAGTAAAAGAGAGAATGCCATATCCCTTATCCCAGGTATAGTGAAAGGCATAAACAAAAATGAAAATAATGACATAAAAAACAATAAAACAGAATAGAAAGTTTACAAATCAAGCTTGTATAAAATCTTCCTTTGTGCACCTTACAATTTGATAAGATAACAAGTTCTAAAATCCCAATTCATAAAAAGTAAAAACAATTATAGTTTAAAAAACTATTCACTTACTTCTATACATTTCAACTGTTGAAAATCTTTGAAAAAGATGGCAAATTCACAACCGTTGTTGAGTGACTTAAACTAAACAATAGTTCAGTTTTTAAACTGAAATTCAATATTGAGATAAATCTTGTAAAAGTTCAAAATCGGATGTAATGCCTCAATTTGTGAATCTTTAAGCTTTTTTCTCTTTTTCTGTCATCTTAGTATTTTCAGAAATAATCCAGGATCATTCATTCATGAATGTCAAAAAATGATTAACTCGATTTCTTAAATAGTCTTGAACCGGCTCCAGATTCATTTTAAAGTTTTGAATGGGGTGTAACATACATTCTCCATTGGTTAAAAAAAAAAATGAATCTCATGTTTTTAAACCATGCCTTCAGATCATAAGACTCAAGTTTCTTTTTTTTACAAATTTGAAAACCAAATTTTACTTGTATCTTTTTCATAAATCATCAGGCTTTATTTTGGCAGTATTTTACAACATTAGATTTGAACCTCACATTTACAAAGTTAATAAAATTTATTAAAGGCATTTTTTTAACAAACGGTCAGGTTTTCTTTTTATAATTATTTTTCCTTTTAAAAGAAATTGCAATAAACAAACCCATTGTTGTATCATTTTTTTATATTCACGTTTTTATTAATTTTCTATAATTTATATTTTTTTTATTATTATATAAATTTGTACACTCTCCTCCTCTCAAAGGAAAGTGTAATAAAAAAGCTTAGTTTAATTGTATTATTTTTTATACCCTTTTAAAATTATTTTATATAATTTTACATTTTTTTTATTATAAATTTTTTTTATAGTGGAGATGAAGTTCCCTAAAAGGTTATATCAATGAAATACCTATTCCCTTCATCACGCAGGTTTTAATCTCATCAGCATACATTGTGAGGAATTTGGTGTCTTCTTTGACCTGTTTCTTCTCCCAATTCTAAAACTACTTCTCAAGTTCATCATCCAAGATTAAATAACAGGGGTCTGTTGTATGGAAAACACTAAGACTAATACATAAAAAAAAAAGGGAAAAAAGGAAAGAAAGTTTTAAAAAAGGTGTTATGCTTATTATCTTCCATAACAGATTAATGAAAAAAAATTAGGAAAAGACACCTCATGTTTGTAAAAGTTGAAGAACTAAAATATTATCTATTTTTTTTTAAAGAAAATGTAACAATTTCATTTTAATCTCTGAAATAGAACCTAATCCCTAGATTTAGTAAATAAATAAAATAATTTAAAAAAAAGGAAAATGATTACATTTTAAAAATTACCTAATCACATTTCAATTTTTATGGACTCATGCTGCCACAGTTAAGCTCTGTTAAAACATATATCCAAGTTCATTTTTATTTGATTTTTTTTTAATATGAAATGTATCCAGTTTCATTTTTTTAAAATGTAAATAAATTTTCAATTTAATCCCTAAATCCTGAGAATTAGAGAAAATATTGCCAGCCACAAATGTAATTGTAAGTAAATGAAATGGAATGACAATTAAAAAAGGAAAATTGAATACTTTTTAAAAATTTTATTTGAGTTTTTTAACAAACATGAAGTTTGCAAATGAGCAACTGGATAATTCAGTAGAGGGTTGAGAGAAAGTGCTGTGGTCAGACGAGACTAAAATTGAGCTTTTTGATATCAACATGACTCGCCGTGTTTGGAGAAAAAAAAAGCGAACTTGAATCCCAAGAACACCACCCCAACCATTAAACATAGTGGTGGAAACATCATGCTTTGGGGCTGTTTCTCTGTTAAGGGGACAGTACAACTACACCAGCTTGAGAGAAAGATGGATGGGGCCAAATACAGGGAAAAACTTGAGTGAAAACTTCCTTGCCTCAGCCGGAATACTGAAGATGGGTTGTGGATGGGTATTCCAGCATGGCAATGACCCAAAGCATATGTCTAAGGCAACAAAGGATTGGATCAAGAAGAAGCACATTAAGATAATGAAGTGACGTAATCAGTCTCCGAACCTTAATCCTTTAGAGAGTCTGTGGCATGAGCTGAAGCTTTGATCTGCCCAACGACAAGCTACAAACCTTAAGGATTTGAAGAGACCTGCAAAGAGGAGTGGGCCAAAATCCTCCCTGGGATCTGTAAAAACTTGGTAACCAGCTACAGGAAATGTCTGGCTGCTGTGATTGCCAAAAAGAGTTTCTTTACCAAATACTGAGTTATGTTTTGCTAGATGGTGAAATACTAATTTTTTCAATAAGAAATTAATGTTAAAAAATTAATATAATGTGATTTTCTAAAAAAATTTTTATATTCTGTATCTCACTTTCAAGACGGACCGACCCTAAAAATTATAGACCGTTCCCATTTTTGTAAGGTGGCAAACTCAAAAAATCAGTAGGGGATGAAATACTTATTTTCCCCACTGTAAATACTAAAGATATCAGATATATCACTATATGAATCAGTTATAACAAATTTAGTATAGGAGATAAGGGATTGTACATAGAATAGGCTGTATATTTGGGTAATTTTGTCCAATAGAGTAAGTTGCTACCAAACCGAATTATTAACCTAAAAACTTGAGTTATGTTCTTAAATAACCTTATCAGATTGAGACTTTCATGTGGATGTCATGCATGGCTGCAGACTTGTTTAGAAAGTAAACTCTCAGCTGTATACAATCACTTTCTCAAATCAATGGTTAAAATTGTTTTTTGAGCAAATGAAGCTTGTAGGTCTCAGTGAGAAACATCCTTGATAACGGGTGCTACAGAATTACAAAGAACTATACCAAATAACAGAAACCATATCACTTTCTAATTTTCAACATCAGTAACAACTATAAATGGATATCACATATCACTTTCTAATTTTCAACATCAGTAACAACTATAAATGGATATCACATATCACTTTCTAATTTTCAACATCAGTAACAACTATAAATGGATATCACATATAACTTGATGATCTTGGATATGAGAATAAACTACATCTGGCAGTAAGGCTTCTGATTGGAAGGTTTTGAGGAGCATAGAACCACGTCTTAATTGCTGTTGTTACCAGGTCCACTCTGACCTTGGGTAGCAGCACCTGTTAGGGTCACAGCTATGGCCAAATTGTGAACCCTTAAACTAGGGTCAAAACATGAAGATAAAACATTTAGAAAAAAATTATCAGCAATACATTTTGTAAAAAAACAATTACCAAAGCTCACAAGAAAATAAAATTTTGGCATTAAATGGCCCATAAGAAGTTGATATGCCATTAAACAAATGAAACAAAATGAAACAAAACCAAACCAAGCATATAAATGAAAAAGAAAATAATGACAATAAAAATATTGACATTCCACACTACTTCAGACAAAAGGTTAGGAAGGAAACTCCCATCAACACTGGAAAGAGTGATAACAGCTACTAGACTTGAGAAACCTATTTTTCTGAAAAATTGTTTTAAGAGAAAGATTTTATAAATTTCAATCAATATTAGCACTGACTGCTCAGTCAATGAATACTCAATGTTTCCTTATAAGGAAACACCTAATATTACTATATAATCAATTATTTATATTTAAAAATGGCTATATTTACGATGGAAGAGTGTTTAACATTTAGGATAAATATTTATAAATATAAACAGTGTGGACATAAAAATCAACACTGCATGCTGATTAGCTGCTTCCTGTTTCATGAATATGTAAAGTATCCACTCACTATGCAGTGTTGATATCTATGTCCACAATGATTATATCTACATACATACTATCCTCAGTATTAATCACTTTTTCTCCATAAATATAGCAAATTTTGAACAGTATATACATATATTTATATAAAACCATATATTTAATACATATGCGTGTGTTTAGACACGCATGTCTGTATATGCACTTATGCAGAATTATATATACATAAACACGTGTAAGTACACACATATATAAACATATTTACATATATATGCTTTAATACCCAACGTGTATTTTCTATTTGACAACTGATTACTTTTTATTCAGAAATATCAGTTTGGTATTTCATTAATATATTTTATAGATTTGTTTGCAGGTTTTCTTCCCTTTTGTATTTCTGTGATTTGTATGTGCAAATTATTTGGTACATATGTTTTTCTTTTTGTGTATACATATGCAACACAAATACACATGTTGTGTATGTGTGCGTATCAGTTTGTGTATCTGTTTGGATACACAAAACCATAGTCACAGAAGCTTCCAATTTATATTTTATGAGTAATGGAATTTTCTGTCAGTCTTTATTGAGATCATTCTGATATTTCTGACTGAAGATTTCAAATAAAACTGCATTCACAAGCAGATTTTTTTTTTTAATGTGTGCATGTATGTGCATTAAATGAACGATCTTGTATTATTTATTGTGTCTATAATTGTATAATTTGGGATGCAACATCAACTGCCATCTTGTATCTTCTTGCTTCCTGTTCTTTTGTCCTTCCTTTGCACTCATTTGCATTCATTCTAAGTAACTCCTTGCATCTGAGAGGCATTATTGTCTTGGAGTGAAACAATTAAAAACAATAATTGAGGTGCTTGACTCATTTTCATCATAAGCAAGATTTTCTGGCAGACTAACTATGGGAGTAGTGGAGTAAGTTCAAATCTCACAGATGCTTTATAATGATGTGGTCGTATGTCAGACTATGTTATTCTTAGTAAATATCAGAATTTTAGAATTACCTGGTGATTCTGGAACCCATTCCATTAATTTGTTACCTTTGAAACCATTTTTGGCAAGGTGAGCAAACATCAATTTTGCAGAAAAAAGAATAATGAACTATTATATAATATTAGTCCTCCTGTATTTTTTTAATCATTTCACTCCAATCAAGGCAATAAAGACACTAAAACACAAGGGGTTACTGAGTGTGTGAGAATATGAGAAAAAAAACACTATTAAAGAAAGAGAACAATAGAACAAGAATTAAGACAAAAGATAATGATTTGCATTTGTATACAACTGACAGTTTAGATATTTCTGAACAAGTTTGGTGCCATGCATCATGTTGATATGAAAGTTTTGATGTGATAAGGCTATCTAAGAATATGACTTGAGATTTTAGTTTAATGTTTTGTTTTTGCAGCAATTTACAGCGTTGGGTGAAACTATCCCTAGCCTATTTTATGTTCAATTTCCTTATCTCAATTACTAAATTGGTCATAAGTTTTTGATACACTGAGCCATATGATGTATTTACTAATTTTGTATCCTGAGTATAAATGATGGATTCAAGGTGCATGCCATATTATAAACACTTCAAAAGCAGTTTAAAATATAATAAATGTAAACCAATTTTACATCATTTGCAGACATTTACCAAATAGAATATAAATACCCCCCACCACCACCATTACATTGGCAAAACATTTAAAGTAAATATTGTATAAACAACAAAAATACAAAGTTAAATGACTCTGAATGCACTTGTTTGCCACCAAAATGTTTTTGAATACAATTTTTACCTGGAAAAGGCTGTTTTAATAAAAAGTGAATGCCATTTACTTAGAAAATGATATGATCTTATGAATTCCTTATGATTCATTAAGCACTGGGTTATTTCACTTTATTACCTGTTCTTACCAAATTAGAATTGAAAAAATGTGGCTTCCTTAAAAAACTCATTGTAATTGGTGGAAATCTAATTTCAGTAATGAATTAGTTCAATTTAAAAATTAAGCATTTAGATCAGTGTGACTCAACCATTTTTTTACCATGGATCACTTTTACTCTTAATGTCTTTTGGTGGACCCCAATTCAATGAAAAAAAGCTTATTTTATTTTTTACTAATAGTAAGTTTAGGAATTGTATTATATAAATAGTAACCCAGAAACTTTCCCTAAGTTCTATTCTTCATAGTTGCAGTATAAACCAAAGGTGGGCTGATACAAATGTGCACGAGAAGGCCACTTTAACAGGGTTTGGTTAGCCACTGTTAACAAATGGGTCTGCTGAGATAATGTCACTGTCCATTATACAGGGTGTGGCAGAAATATCTGCTACATATAAAGGCAAGGATGTATCTTCTCACTCGACCTGTTCAACCTATACAGTGAGGCAATCCTGAGAGAATTGGAAACCCTACCGAGATTTAGCATTGGCGGCCACAATCTTAACAACATAAGATATGCACCTGACACAGTACTGATAGCAGACATGGAAATGAAATTACAAAATCTCCTACAGAAGTTAGTGACGGAGGGTGAGAAGAAAGGACTAAGCATAAACTACAAGAAGACAGAGTGGCATGGTTGCCAGTAAAAGGATGAGCCTGAAATACAATTTGCAGGGAACTCTAGAACTAAGCAGATGTGGAAGTTTATATATCTGGGAAGTGTCTTGACAGAGGATGGTAAGTGTGACACTGAGATCCATAGACATTGGGATGGCCAAGGACACATGCCAAAAACTGGGCAGAGTACTGCAAGACAGGAGGATATCTTTGGTAACAAAGAAAAGAATATTGAACTGTTACATGACATCTGTCCTTCTTTAGAGCAGTGAATGTTGGATGATTTCCTCAAAGATGAAGAAGAGACTCGAGGTGACAGAGATGTGGTTCTACAGAAGGATGCTAAGGATATCATGGACCAAGCATGAGAGCAACAATGAGATCTTAGAGCAGTTGCAAACAAGGAAGAGGCTTAAACTTAATATCAGGAAAAGGCAGCTGGAGTTTCTGTAACACATAATGAGGAGGGAGGGCTTGAAGAATCTGATACTCATGGGTCAAATAGAGGGAAAGAGAGACAAGGGAAAACAATGCATGACATAACTGGCAGACTTAAGCAAGAGGATGACTGAACGCGGTCTGGGGGAGGAAGCAGAGAAGGAACTTATTGAGAGCTGCAAGGGATAGAAGGAGGTGGAGAGCCATGATCGCCTATGTCCTGAAAGGACATGGCATATAAAAAGAAAGATACCTTCTAGAAATACCACCCACATAATGGTATGATATTAGCTAGATTGCTAACTAATGACTTAGCTTTATATGGGAGGTATTGCCACTAATGACTTAGCTTTATATGGGAGGTATTTCTGCCACACTCTGTGTATATATTTGTTATGGATTTTTTAGTTAATTTTCCTTGTTTCAGGTGAAAATTTGAATATCAATTGACTGAGTACTTTTGGCTTTCATAAATAATTATCAAAGAGTTATTATTATTAATGCTTTGTATATATGTATTGTGGTTTGGTTGAGATTATATGTATATCACTACAAATACAAAACATACATATGTATACATGAGTATACATGTATTTTTGCATTCATGTGTATGTGTGTGGATGGAAAGTTGTAATTGGTTAAAATTTAATATGCATAATATAGTTGAATTTAAAAATTAAGTATTTAGATGTTTAAAATAAAATGCAGCTTTTAGATTTTTCTTTACAAAAAACAATGTTTTTGTAATGTAGATTTTGTTTTTTATCCAATAAAATCATTATATTGCCCATTCTGCTGCTGTATTTCATCCAATTTTATATTTCTTAGCTAATGTGTATTGTCCTCTGAGAGACTATAACAAGGAAATGTAGGATTTATTATGCTGCACGCGTTTATATCCAGGATGTCATTGGCTTATCAAGGCTTGTAAATTTGAGAAAGTTCATGAATATTCATCAGGTGGCTGAAAGGTCAGTCAAAGCATGTGGAGGGCACAAAGTGTCCTAATTCAAAGTCTGGTGAAAAGTAAAGTAAGTGAGTAATATTCAATATATTTTAAATTTTTTTTAAAATGAATATTGTTTGGTATTTATCTATATTTCTGAGATGAGTTATTATGTACACTATTTACATTATTTGGACTATTGTCCTCATCTTTGTTGCCATATTTATCACAATGTTTCGGCCTTTCAGTATCTGTTTATATTTCTGAGATGAGTTATTATGTACACTATTTACATTATTCGGACTATTGTCCTCATCTGTGTTGCCATATTTATTACAATGTTTCAGCCAATGTATGCTCTGGCCTTCTTAAGGTGGTTGGAATGTCAAACTGAACCCTTTATTTCACTCGCTGCGGTAAACTGTTCTAGTTCCACGTGCCATGTCTAAGTTATAAGTTATCTCCTGTTAATTCTTCTTGCTAAGTTCTCCAATGCCTTAACCAGGTATTGAACTCACAACTCTTTGGATCCTGTCACTGGATCTAACCAATGCCTTTATCCACTGTGTTCTTGAGGAATATTGTTTGGATTATGATCAGATTGTTATGGTATAAGATGAATGTATGTGCTGTACATCTACAAAGGCTGAACTGATAGATTTAACCATTTTCCTTTGATTTTTCAGTATATTTGTTGTGTATGTTGGATTAGGAAAGTAATAATTCTTTCAGGAAATGTGAGATTGGGAAAAACTAGGGCATAGATTGATATTTTCATAATATTCGATGGTGGCACTCTTGAAGATTTTTCTTCTGAGTAAATTACTTTCTCTTTTGATGAGTGCAGCATTTTTTAGATCAAAATTGTGGTCGAATTTATTTCTGTGTATGACTGGTGCATTTGATAAACTTTTATGTATAAGGTCCCTTTTGTGTTCATAGACACATTTTTTAAATTTCTGCATGTTTCCCCACTGTATTGTGAGGAACACTTTTGGCATTTTATTTATTTTATATATTCCTGCTTCTGAATTATTATTGTTATGGTTTTTTTCAGTTCTGATTATATACATAATGATGTTGTAAGTGGTTGTGAGATGAGATAAGATGTTGTTTAGATGGCATAAGTTGTTCTGGATAGTGGATGTTATGGAGTTGGTAGGTAGTGTTATGTATCTGTTTTTGTTTAATTTATTATTATCGATAATGTTATTTTTGTTGTGGTTGTGTATTTTTTGTGCCTTTCTCTTTGCATTATGGATGAAGTGATAAGGATATTGGAGGTTTTGAATGTGTTTTCTATGTGTGTTTCTTCTTTGGGCAGGCATTGGGGCTGCAAATTCTTAAGTAGAAATCTATAATTATATCAGGTTTAATTTTATAGGATTGGTTTAAGTAGAAGTTGACCAGGTTGTTTTTGTTGGTAGCTTTTCTGTAAATGTCAAAGGTGAGTTTGCTATTGTTTCTGTGCAACATGATATCTAGGAATAGATGAGTGTAATCAGCCTCAGTTTCAAAGGTGAAATTTATTGTAGGTTCAACATTGTTAAGTTGGTTGACAGAACCTGTTAAAAGAGTGTTTGTAGATATATTAGTAAGAAGTTGGCTATATATTTGAAATAAGAAGAGTTTGGTGATAGAGTGTTTTTGAAAGGGATACTTTCTAAAAATAGAAGTGAGAATGCTGCTGAGAGGTGATACCATTGGGAAACCAAACTTGACAAATATTACCTTTATTAAAAAAAATGCTCCTTTTTCAAGCTAACGTACATAACCATAAAAGTTTACAAAATTAAAAGAAAATTCAAGGCCTTTAAATATTTAAAATAAATACATAAATAATAAAACAAAATAAATTAAAATAGACAGAAATAAATAATAACTAATAAAAATATTAAAAAATAAAAATTCAACAAGATTTACTCACTTTTGTTTATTAGACAATAAAATACATCACTTAGTGTCCTCAACTGCTTGCCTTTCCTTACACAGCAAGCTTTAATAATATTTTTGAGCAGTGTTTCCCAACCTTTTTTCAACCAGTGTCCCCTTTGGGCACAAACTTTTTTGTCAATACCCCACTACTGTCAAATTAAGTTTCAATATTATACTGAATTCATTTTTAATAGCACTTAGCTATTAGTGTAAAAATAATTTTTACATTGGCATTTATAACAGAAATGAAAACAATGATTAAAATACTAAAAAGAAACTTTTATAGCTTATCTCAATGTTTTCAATGCGATGATTGACTTTGGTGTTTAATGGTTAAGGCTCTTACTCTAGGTTCCATGCTTCTTGGAAGTAATCATAGATCTCCTCGTTTTGTAACTTGAAGGTGGTTTCTTTGTTTATTAAGAAGCTGTGTAACTTTGTTGAAACCACATTCAGCCATATAAGAAGTTAGAAAAGCAACAAAGAAAAGTTTGATAGCTTCCCACTGTTTTAGATACCTTTTAATTTTTGAAAATTTGAATCTGCTACCCTGAGTATGTTCACTGCCCTCCCAAGTGAAATAAAACTTTTAGAACCTCCTTTCGACATAACAGTAATCACAAGGGGGTGCTAGTGCACACAGTGAGAAACACTGTTTTAGAGTGTTCTCAAATTCAAAATTTGAAAAATGATATTTTTTGCTCCATATTTCTCCTATGTATAAATACAAGTTCTGAAATAAAATCTTCACATTTATCTTGATAAAGTTCCTCAAGGAACGAAACAAATTGGTATAGAAAAGTTTTTCCTTTTATTTTTTCTTTTACATATATTTTAAATGGATTTTTTAATCTGACAATATTTGTTATTACTAGAAACATTATCTCTGACAACCAGCTTAGATGAAGAAGCATATCTTTCTTTTGTAGGACTTTTCAATCTCGGTCATTTTAATTAAAAGACAAAGCAATTTACAAAGTTGAAACTGTATAGAAAATCTACTGATTGATAAAGCATCAATTGTAAATTTTCATCCAGATTCATACAATATTTTACCTTTCTTGGCAGATATTCTGTTATCACAAGGCCAGATATTTAAAAACTAAAAGAATAAAAACAAATACAAAAGGGAAATTGAATGAAATCAACTAGGCTGCATGTCCAGACATGTCTGAGAAAAATTTAAAACTCAATAATTTAAAACTTCTTAGTACAAAATTATAATTAGGTACCTCTAAAGATTCACTAAAAAATGAATTTACATGATGAAAAAAGCCCCAAACTTAATAAAAAAAAAGTTTTGTCAAAATATTTATGTTATTATTAAGAGGAAAGACCAAAGGAGTTTTTGTTAAATTATAGTTTTTAATCTTTTTTAGAACCTTCAAAATTTTGGTTAAAACTTTTTTTTTAATTGCATCAGTATAGGAAATTTTAGCATCTTTTTGTGATGAAAAACACGTTGATTTGAAAATTCTTGCAAAAATCAGATTTTTTTTGTAAAACAGGACCCCAAGTTACAGAAAATTTGCTGAATTGTAAAATATAAATGTAATAAATCTAAGATATTATTTAATTAGAAAAGCTTTCAATTGCTTTTAGAATGAAGATATATTTATGGACACTATTATCTTAAGAAAATTTTTTTCATTTTTTTAATTATAATAATTTATAAAGTTTTAAATCTTTAAAAACTCTGTATTTGTAGCAGTTAGGTAATACTGTTATTAAGTAAAAACTATATTTACAAATCATAAATGGAAAAGCTTACTACAATTCTGTGATCCCCAGTGCTTTGAAAAGAATTTTGAATTGTTTTTGTTTGTGTATAAAGGTGCTAATTTTTGTAACTATGTACATCCATACATGACATTATCAGAAAATAAGAGTGGTAACTATAGTAAATTTAAAATTTATTGGTAATTTTCTAACAAGCATCTTTGAAAGTAAGACTATTTGATTACTATTAGTTTAGAATATTTTCGTGAATTTTTAAGATTACTGGGTAGTTAAGAAATTATATAAAATGTTGTTTATGCTACATTTGTCAAGTAATTTTTGCTGTTATATCTCCCATAGAAAAATTCCCAAACATATGCCTATCAGGATAGTTGTCAAAATCTCATAAAACCACCCACCCCCATATTAGAAAAATGCTTTTCTATGATATTTTAAACTTAAAGTAAGTAATATTTGTTTCAAAGCAGATTAATGAAAATTTAAATCAATTAATCTTCATCAAATAATGTTTCAAAAAAGTATATTTTATTTTTAAAAGATTTTTTAATAAAGAGAATCATGTTGTGCTGATAGATTTGCTAACATGGATGTTTTTTAGAATTTAAAAAAATCATTCAGTCAATTTAAAATCATTTTGAAATACAGCAAAGTATTTTGCTTATTGGAAATATTAGCTTTAATCTAAAATTAAAAGTAAAATCTTCAAGAAAGATTTTTCAGTTTTAAAAATGCATTTTAAACCTTAGATATCACTTTTCTTTGGAGGTATCTGATTATAACTAATGCTCACCTTTATTTCTCCCCCTCCTACTAAACATATATAAAAAAATTACTTTAGTCTGATGAAGTCTCTTTTTAGAGGACGAAATGTGTTACACAGAATTTTTCCATTTTGTCATTCAATTGTCCAATGTATATCTGTATGTCTGTGTATGTGTGTGTCCATCTATGTATGTGTGTGTGCATGTAAGATTGATCAAAAGTAATATGACATTTAAATGTGCAAATATGCAACCAACAAACAATAGGAAAAAAAAAACAAGGTTAAATCATAAACAATAAGACCCAGATTCAGTTTAACATCTGTTCTATCGGACAACTTGTTAGTTAGAATTTATCCTTATCAGCGATAAGGATTTTAATGAGTGTCATGTTCACCATTGCATGCTTTATGAATTTTGTAAAAACAGTCATGCAACAAAAACAATGAAGGATATTTGTGGCTGTGCACCCCCAACCTGTACACTTATGATATATAAATGGTAGTAATATTTGGGCAATTTAAAAAAAAAAAAAAGAAAGGTTGACTCTGATTTTTGATAAGACTTACATTGGAAGACTTAGGATAATGATCTTTTAAAACAGAAAGACTTCAAATAATTTAGAAGAAAGTAAGAAAAAGGAGATACAGTATATTGTGTTTGACTATATTATGTGTTAAAAGCTCAAGAAATTTGAGAGGAAATTTAAGGAGAAGGATTAAAGTCCTCATTAACTATCCCCAGAGAATTGAGTACAACATTCAACCATTTGCAATAGAAATGATCCCACTCACCCCAATTTTACCTTCAGATTGCTGCAGGATATAGGAACTAAAAATAATGTTAGAAACAAAGAAAACAGTAATGAAATGTTATCTAATATCAGTCCTCCTATATGGCAGTGAATATTGGACAATCTTATCACAGATTAAGAAGAGATGCAAAGCAATATAAATGTGGTCCTACAGAAGGATGATGAGAATTCCATGGACTCAACATGTGAGCAACGATAAAGTTCTAGAGACAAAGGCAACAAAAAGAAAGCTTATATTTAAAATCAGGAAGAGACAGTTGCAAATTTCTTGGGAACATAATGAAGAAAGAGGGCTTGGAAAATTTGATACTCACAGGAGAGATTGAAAGTAAGAGGGCCAGAGGAAGGCAACACACCTCCTATCTGGTAAGCTTGAGCAAATGGATGGTGGAACAGGGTTTGGCAAAGAGACAAATGTTATTAAGAGCTACAAAGGACAGGAAATTTTGGAGAGCTGTGATTGCCAACATCCTGAAGGGATATGGCATATATAAAAAGAAAATAATATAAACTCCAAATACAAATAACAATGGACAAATAAATACTTATTTTATGCTTTCCCATTTGGACCAGGACGCTCATTTTGTTTGTTATACTTACAATGTTTCAACCATTGTATGCTCTGGCCATCTTCAGTTCTCTGTCTTTGTATTCAGTAACCTTCCTGAAGTTTTGGATCAATCCCTTCATTCAATCCATGGAGGAAAGATGGTTCTTATTCTGTTTTTCGTGCATAGGGAATATTTCATATCAGTTAATAGCCACTGGTTTCATTCACCATTATATCTTTAACATTTTTTTACCACAAAAACCAGAGTAGATGACTTTTCAGCACTAATATACCCAGGGATTGAACTCACAACAGCTAGAGAACTCAATATGTTTTTAACCAACACTTTAATCCACTAGGTCTAATGTTTGTAGTCAGGTGATGGAACTGTATAAGTGTCTCAACTCAGATGGTGTTCTGTCTTCTTTGATCAGAGACTCCTACATGTTAGCACTACCAAGGAGGTTGTTGAGAGTATCTAACATGTGCGCTGATTCTTTCAATTTTCTCATCTTTCAGTGTTGTTCTCTATTATCTTGACTACATTTCACAAGGGTTGATGACCACTCTTTTCTTTCCACATATGACTGGCCATGCCTGATTTCAATGTCACTCCTTGGAAAACAACATTTTGGTTTTCTTCCACTCTTACTTTTAGGGAGTAGCTAGTCTCATCTTTGTATACCTAGCCACAACTATATTGAATGAAATACACACAGTTCTTGATCATGTTTTCTCCCAAACAATGGCTGATGTTGTGTGGATCCCAGATCTTTTCAAAGATGTCCCTCATGTATATTCAACAGACCATGGCAAATTGTAATTGTTGTCAATGGAAGTTGATATTGGTTTGGTTGATTTTGTTTTGTAGTATATCAATACCTCTATGGGTTACTTAATGCTGAAATCTAAGTATTTTGAAAACAATTTTATGGCATCAACTACAGATATAATGTATTATTGGTCATTTTTCTATAAAGTGGTATTGTTGGTAATTCTTTTAAAGTGATATTTTTATATATAAAAATGTATTTTTATACTTTCATAGTGTTTTCACTATTTGCTCATAGCTAGGACCTAAACAGGTTGTATCACCCCGAGTGGACATGGAAACAAGAGTAATTAAGAGGTGGCTTGAAACTTCTCAAAACCTCCAGTCTCCCAATCAGAGGCCTTGCTATCAAATGTAGTTTATCATTATACACAAGACTAGAAGTTGATATTTCATGCATAGAATGGGTGTTACCCAGAAGTAGGTTTCTAATGCTGATCATCTCCTGTTTGTATTTGCCTGGGGTGCCACTTATGATAATTCTTTATTGGAAAAGTTTAGACAATATCTTATCCTTGTTCAAAAAAAGGTTTTTGCTTTGTATCCAGTGGAAAAGAAAAGGTATCTTTCACTATGAGTTACTGAATCCTGAAGAAACTATCAGCACAGATGTTTATTGTTAGCAATTCCATTTTGTAAGTGATACATTACATGCAACAAGGACACAACTTTGGTGAGAGCAGGATGTATGTCATTATTCAGTACGACAATGCAAAACACCAGTCACCAACACAAACCAAGGAAAAAAAAAAAGTCAAGCTGGATAGTTTTTTTACCTTATTTTCCATTCTCAACAGACTTAGTGTTTCAGGACTATCATTTATTTTGAACACAAGAACATTTGCTTAGAACCAGAATACCAGGAATAAGGAAGATGTTTTTTTTGCATTTTTATCAAAAGTTTTAGAGTTTCATTTTTTTATTTTTATCAAAAGTCTCATATTTTTGGCCTGAATTTCTGGGATATATTTACACTATTTATATTCATACTATTGTCCCCATCTTTATTGAAAACATTAGGACAATAGTCTGAATATAAATAGTGGAAATAAAAAGTTTCAGAATTTAATTTTCATCAAAAATCTCAGAGTTTCATTAAAAGGAAATAAAGAATATCTTTATATTGAACTACTTTAATAGATAATTGTGTTAATATCTGTAAATATGTACTTACTTAATATATAATACAATAAAATGCTAAATGTCAGCTGAAATATAAAAGAGGAAATCTTTTATATGCTAAACCCCCCCCAAAAAAAAAAACTAAAAAATAATAATTCAAAGTGCCCACTGACTAAATAAGGCAGAGCAATCTAATCTTTATTTCTTTTATATAAATATTACTTCAAATGTTATTTTTTGTGGATACTCGTGTTTGAAATAGACTACCCATTTTTTTAAAAATTTTAAACAGTGTATATTGTGTCTATCAGTCAGTACACTTGGGAAACTTAATAAAGAAAATGTGTTCTCCAACAGGGTTCGAACCTGAATACCCACTTTTAATAAAAATAGTGCTTTAAAAATAAATTGTAATAAAAATAAACCCATTATATATAAATATATATTTTCTTTTTTGATAAAATTATTTCACCTAGTTACAAGTAAGCATTACATTAGGATGGCCAGCTACTTGTTTCTGAGTACACATGTTTGCTTGGGAAGCTAGCCAATCCCTGTTGCAGACACCTGCTTAGGCACATTTGTGCTTTTTCAACACCCAGAGAATGAAACTTTGGTTTATACTGCAACTATGCTAAGCGGATCTTAGTTACAGTTTCTGGGAGGAAGCACATAATCTGGTGGGATCAACAGTTTGAACAAGCTCAGTATGGTTAAACTGAAGCTCTCAGTCTTAATGACCTGTGACTTTATACTAGCAAAATTTACATATATATTTATCAATATAGCCTACAAAAGAAGAGAAAGAGAAAAAAGTAAAAAAAAATGAAAAGAAAGAAATATAATTATGCACTTAGCTGTTAGAAAATGTGCATGTATCTGTGTGCATGTGCCACGTGGCTGTGTGAAATTAATTAGTCAGCTTGACTATGATTTCTCACAGGAAAGGAAGAGTCTCATTGTTGTCACTATAAATGTGTTGGCCATTTCCCACACTGTATAATGTAGATTACTCTCAAGCAATATTTGGTTTAATTATTATCAACCTCAGCTAGTCTAGTGAGAAGATTTCATTATGAAAGTTCACAAACCATTTTTGATATGTTCAAAAATTCAAATTACTTTCAACATAAAATGTATTTTTTTTATATTTGAATCACATTTGAACTTTTCTTAACATAATATTGTGAAGATAAAACAAACGTTGCTAAAAGGCATACTTTGAAGGTAAGAGGAACAGAGGAAACCTATTAACGAATGTGTAAATGGTTGGCAGAACAGGGATTAGAAGAGATAGCAAAAAGACAAACCTTACTAAGAGCTACAAAGGACAGGAAGCTGTGGAGAGCCTTGATCACCCAAGTCCTGAAGGAACACAGCAAATAGAAGAAGAATATCCCATCAGGATAATGCTCAACTATATGCTGACCAAACAAAAATTATTACAACTTGGCTCAGAAGTTTGCAGTAATTCATTGTGTTCAGCATATATTGCAATTCAGTTTACCATTCATTCTAATGTTTACAGAATTAGACACAATGGAGTAAAGGGTAGCGGCTTGGTTCAAATTCCACTTGAATCCATTACATTCACTTATGTGCTGATACTGTTGGGAAAGGTATGAATCCACTTTTCTTCCCACCAGCTATGGGTAAATAGTAGGACAGACTGGGTTCTATAGCCTTGGATGGAAACTGGTCTACCGCAGAAAGAAATGGCAACCTACTGCAGGAAAAAAATCTGCCTCATCAGTAATGTATCAAAAGATACACGGTTGCCTAAGCGTGTATTACACATGGCACATAACTGACTGATAATGAAAAGATTTCAATTCCCTGGAAGACTGCAAAAGGCACTTTGATTGGTAATTTGGTGATGAAAAAAAATGCTGTTCTCAATTGCTTTATCATATTTTCTAAAAGAATTAGAAACAGAAACATTACTAAGGGGAGAGAACAAAAAAAAATAATCAAGATAGCGATTGACATTGCATTTAAATTTTTGAAGATTAAAGTTGGCTTGAAAGCATGGAGCTGGAAGGAAATTCCACAAGTGAGAAGTGTGAGAAAAAAAAAACTGTTAGCATAGAATTTATGGTTACATCAAGCCAACTCAACTGAAAATTGATGAGATCTCAATGCCAGTCTAGTACTGCGTTTAAATTTCATAAAGTTTAGGTATCATAGTGAAGAGCTCATCCGAACAATTACCATGAAAATATTTATAGAAAAGGCAAGGGGAGGAAACCTTATGGCAGTGGAAAAGTGAATGAAGCTGAGATGCCAGATCATGACCAATAATATTGCTGATTCTTTTTTTTGATTTTATCAGGGATAAGTAGCAGGACTATGGGACTATATCTGGCAGCAATATTCTAAGCATGGTTGAATGATAGACTTATAGATATGTAAGATAGATTCTAGAGAGAAAAATTGTCTTGTACGATAAAGTGAAACAACTTTCTTAGCAATTATAATTTTTGTATTATGGCATTAGTAATATTACCTGTTTCATTATAAGCAAATATTTGGCATTCATTGTACTACTTTCGGTTGAAATTTATAAACTCTTTATATCCAGTAGCTGCTATTGCTTTTTCCAGTATTGATGGGTGATTTCCTTCCTAACCTTTTATTTGAAGTTGTATGGAATGTCAACATCTTGATTATATCATTATTTTCTCTGAGTTACATGTGTTATTCATTTTAGTTTTTGCTCTTGTGGAAAGTTTGCAAGTGATGTGGTTTCTGTTATTTGGTTTAGTTCTTTATTTGTGAATCTGTAGCACCAGTTCACAAGGTTCAAAGAAGTGTGGTCTTCACTGAGACCTATCAACATCACTAGTTCAAAGTCATTTTAGATCTTAGAAAGCAGTTATATACAGATTACTATTTAAATATTTCTAAATGCATTTGGTACCATCTATGGCATCCGCATGTAAGTCTCGAGCTGACAAAGCTATTTAAGAACATGACTTGAGTATTGGAAAGTGAGAATATAAAAATCCATTAATTCTTGATGATATTTTTTTATAGTAAGATTCACCCTGTAAAAAGTCTGGGTGCCACTCAAGGTAGAGGGTAGAATTATGGGGTATTTTATACAGATAGGAGGGGGAAGATAATGGTTAACTCTAGACTTGAATGGGTTAAGATTGTAGTGATTGGATAAAAATCCTCTTGGAAGTCTGTTCCACAGAGTGATGGTTCACGGAAAGAAGCTGTTTGAGTGGAACTTACTTCTCGCTGATGGAATATGGAGAGAATCTGGATGGTTTGCTATTATGTAAGTGGCATGGCAGATCTTAGCCATGAATGTTATACTTGGCAGAACCAAGGAATGTAGTTTGTCCAAGCACTTTCCATAGAATTAGTGATAGCACAGTGAGAGACTCACCACTTCTTGCCTGTGAGAGAGAGGTTGGAGGGTGGAAAATAATTCTTTACCAACAAGGATTCAAAGATGCTTTTGAACTCTGTAAAGACTGGAAAGTGAGGGCTGGGTAGCTCCTGCCCACATATGATAACAACACTCTATCTTTGGCCTGATCTAGCTCTAATAAAGGTAGAAGATAGCATGAGGAGTCAGGTACTTACTGGAGCAATACAGAGAGCTGATCATTTTACCTGCATCTTTAGCGATGGATCATATATTAGAGTTCCACTTGAGGTCAGGTGTGAGTTTTTTTTATGTATTGTCAACCATTCAAGTACAGAAATTTAAGTATCTGGGAAGCGTTATAAAAGACAACGGAAAATGTGACACCAAAATTCAAAGGTGCATTTGAATAGTGAAAGATGTCTTTGAAAAACTAACACAATAACAAGAAACAGGAAAATTTCATTGAAGAAATGAGTGCTCAACTGCTATTTATTATCAGTTCTCATATACAACAGTGAATGCCAAACAATTTCCTCAAAGATGAAGTGGAGACTTCGGGCAACAGAAACAGAGTTCTACAGAAGGGTTCTGAGAATACCATGTGCAGAAGATGCAGTCAATGAGGATGGTTTAAACAAAATGGAGATGAAAGCAATACTTTTAATGAGAATCAGAAAGAGAGAGAGAGAGAGAGAGAGTAGAAATTTCTGGGATGCATAATGAGAAATGAAGGCTTGGAGAATTTGACACTCACAAGCAAGAGAGGCAGAAAGAAACACTGAATAACCTACCTAATGAGCATATGTAAATGGGTGGCAGAACATGAACTGGGAGGAATAGTGAGGGGAAAAATTTTGCTTAAAGCTACAAAGGATAGGAAGATATGGAGAGACATGATCACACATGTCCTGAAGAGGCATGGTACATTAAGGAAGAAGTAGAAATAGACATAATAGTTTTAGCTTGTCTTTTTTTTGTTTCACTAAATGTTCACCTAATACAAGGTTCAAGAGCCATTCATGGTAGAGGGTGACTGGAGGAGGTTGTTGTATAAATATAAGCAGAGGTAAGTAAATGCATGATTGTAGCATCTTTTCAGGAGTATTTTCTAAAAATAGTGGTTTGAATTACTTACATTAAGCTGCGTCATTATTATTTTTTACTGTTTTTTCTTTCAGCTTTTTATTCCAGAAATTTGAATAAAATAACAGTATATTTATAATAAAATAAAGATTTGTGTTTGAAAATGCATCAATATTCAATTTCCATTTATCATATATATATATATATATATATATATATATATATATATATATATATATAATAATTTTTACATACAGACAAGAACAACTTGCTCACTACAAGGATGCATTCTTGTTTTGATACCCCAAACTGCTATCAACAAATATTGTCTTACTCGGTCACACTCTTTCCTTTTCTACTTTTTCTCCCTTTTCTTTACCCTTCTCCATTTCCTCTTAATGTGTCCCTCCCTATGTTTTTTTTTTGCTTGTAAATAGAATTGTTTATAACCATTTTTGGTTCTCTCCAGTCAAGATGCAGTCACATCAAAACAAGAATGCATCTTTGTAGTAAGCAAGTTGTTTTGTCCATATGTAAAAATTATGATAAATAATTATTGCTCTACTCTTGGTATTGAGCCCTCTTTTGAATTAATGCTGTGAATGTTAGAATTTATATTATTTTCATTCTTGTTACATTCAGATATATATATATATATATATATATATATATATATATATATATATATATATATATATATATATATATATGTACAAGGGTGGGCTGAAAAGTTCATAGGGTTACTTTGAATGAGTAATGCTATTGAGTAATGATGTGCATGCATTAATTTCAACTTTTCTTATTAATAACTGCATTGTTTTTTTTTTTTTTTTCAGGTAAACTAATGTCTGACTGTCCAAAAAAGTCTTCAAAAGTATCTAGCAGTGATTTCTCTTGAAAATGGAGATTTAGTATTATGGTATTATCAAGTACCTGCAAAAAAAAAGGGTTTAGCTCCCGAGGATATCCATGCTGACATCATTGCTACATTAGGAGATGATGCTCCAAATTTATCAATAGTGCAAAAGTGGGCAGCTGAATTTAGGAGGGGAAGGGAGAATCTTGAAGATTACCCAAGGTCTGGACATTCTGCAACTGCCACCACTGAGGAAAACATTGATTGTGTTCACCACATGGTGATGGATGACGAGGCGATTAATATAAATCAAATAGCTAATGCTATAATCATGAAAGAGTTGAGAATATTCTGCACAATGAACTTGGCATGACAAAGGTTTCTGCTTTGTGCATGCCACATCTTCTGACAGCTGATCAAAAGTGGACCAAGCTGATTACATTATGGGAAAATCTGATATTGACTGAGGCAGATTCAGCTAGTTTCCTAACTTGCTGCTTCAAGGAATGCCAAGGTCATTTCATCTGCAAAGAAGGTGATGGCTTCAGTTGTTCAGCATACAAATAGCATTGTGTTTATTGACTATCTTCAAAAGGGCCACACCATCAACAGAGTGTAGTATGCAAACTTGCTGAAGCAGTTATGAAAGGGTATCAAGGCCAAACACCTAAGAAAACTGATGAAAGAGGTCTTTCTTCAGCAGGACACTGCTCCAACACACAACTCATGGTTTTCAATGGCTGCTGTGCATGGCTGTGAATTGGTTGATCACCCTGCCTGTACTTCTGATTTAACTATCATCTGTTCCCCAACATGAAAAAACACTTGTCTGGGAACCAGTATCGTAGTGATGATGATGTCATATCTATTGTTGATGACTTTTTTGACCAACAGGATGAACAGTCTTTCTTGAACAGCCAGATGTCAGTTTACCTGATAAGAAACAATGCATTTGTTAATAAGAAGAGATGAAATTAATGCATGTAATATTTCACAGTTCTAGCATCATTCCTTCATTGTCAGCCTATGAACTTTTTCAGCTTAGTCTCATAAGATTGGATTAAAATTTTAATTTCAAAATTATAATCAAATATAATTATGGAAGTGTACAAACAAAAATGGTGAAAAATGAAGATAATTGAAAATTCTGTTGTTTCTGTTCCTCACAGAAAATCTACTTTCTTCATTGTTTTTCCTCTCTAGCTTCCTAAATTCTCATACAAACTCATGAAATACATTTTCTTCAAATACTTTTTACTGGTTGGTAGCATCATAATATAATTATATGATTACCAAGTACAAAATGCTTAAATGTGCGGGTGGTTTAATGGATAATGGATCAGAATTGGAAATCGGAGAGCTGAATTCCAATTTCAGTTGTGTTCTTTATACTCACTTATAATTTGAAAGGTATGAATCCACCCCTTTTCCCACCATCTATAGGTGAATTAATAGGACTTGTATCAGTAAATCATTATTATTTCCAAAAGATTATTTTGATCTAGAAATATCTTCTGGTTTTAAATATCCTGCAAAAGGTTGATAAGCTGTAAGAAACAAATCAATCAATCTAACAGGCTATTCATGTTGTGCAGAGTGCTCTAAACTTGTAGCCTTTGGTCAGACTTATCTTATCATTTGAACTTTTCTAATTTTTCTGCTGACTTTTAAGAGCTTCCTGTCTTCACAAAATGATTTTGGAGTCTGTCTCAGCAATGATTATTATGTGAATGAGAATTAGCATAATTTTAGATAAAAATTTTTCAATCGTTTTCACTTTTCACTTTTCATTATTTTTTGTTTTACTCTTCCCTAGTTATATTGATTATGAGTTCGGAAATTAAAACATTAAGAGTTTGAATCCTATCTTTCTGGGAGCAGTGTGACAATGTCTTGAATGTCTAATGCAGTAGTATCTGCAGGTGTGTGTGTGGGGGGGTGCAATGGGTGGAGAGTCCCATAAGTTAAGATAGCAGTTGTGGTAGCAGTGAATGCTGGGGATGTGTTGGCAGTAATCAGGGGTGTCAATAACATCACAGATATGACAGTGAACATGTATAGTATAGTATGTTTATAATGTTGTTTCTCTCAGATGAGAAATCCAACATGTGGTTCTGTTAATTGAGTGTTGACCACTGGAAGGGAAAACAAATTTATACATACTACAGTTGATATGTTTGGCTCATAATAAAACAGAACAGAGTACGAAGTGGTTATGCTTCTTGCAGAAGTAGCACGGTCATCAATACAGTGTTGTGCAAAACAACATTCACTTATGAGAGGCCCTGCAGGACTTAAATAACGTCTTCCCATTCAGAAACGGGTGTTTGAGAACTGGTGAGCTTCAGGTGGCTCACAAAAGGTGACATTCATTTGCTCTTGGGTATATATCTGCTGGAGTTTGCATAGGCAAGACAAAGAAAGAGAGTTATGGATAAAGCAGCGACGGAGGTTTCAGAAAAGCCAATCCCTATTGAAAACTCCACCTCATGAGTAAGGAATCGTCATCTTCTATTCCATATTAATAAAAGTACCTGTCAACACGAAGCTGCTTCCTGAATAGACACTGATTCTTTGTTTGTGGTTGCATGGGTTTTGGGCAAATTCCAGCCATTCTGTCAATGTACACAGTTATGCTATTTACAATATTATTTGGTGCAGTGAGATATGGTGAATTCTTACAGTTTACTCTCAGAATGGTTAGGGCTTTCTGATATCAATGTGTATTATGCATTATCCTGTCATTAACACATGAGTTTATAACAGAAAGTTCACAGGATCTTTTATCTTTTTTCAAGCTGAGTGACATCTTTCTGACTTTTCCAATGACTATTCACAACAGAAACACAGAAATCTCTGAAAAATAACACCGAGTAAAGGAACACACACACACACACACACACACACACACACACACACACACACACACCACAGAGGAAGCAACTTATTATAACCAAATAGAGAGGCTCTTTTAGATAACAGCTAGTTATCACTGACAGTAAGATGATCAAATTTAAAATCTAAATTGTTTTTTCATATAAAATGCGTTAATTAGAAAATGTATTTAATTTAAATACAGAAATCACATTGAAGGGTTTATTTCAGCTTATACTTTTTCCCTGTTAACCACTAGTTTGGGCCAGACAGAAAAGGAAATTCACCCTCACAACATAGATGTCCATTTCAGTTTCATTCAAACTGAATGTATGGGTGAATATCTTAATTTAATGAAAGGCTGGAAAAAATTTTATTTATTATTGAATAATTTCCAAAAATTTCAATAAAATCTCACAATTATCTTCATGATTTTGGTGTTTAAAAAATAAGTTCCATTTTTGTCACCAAGTTTAAGATTTTATGACTCAGTAAGGAGTAGGGGTTGTTCAAACTGAGTGGTAGGGAAATGTGTTAATGCACATCTCTTGGTCCATATGGTACTACACATTGGGCAAAAAAAGAAAAAACATTGATAACAATTCAATGATAAAATTCTATCATAAAATTGAAAACATCCTAATTCAGGTCCTCATAAAATGAAAAATGACATTATTTTTTAATGGGAAATTTTATTTGTAATTTTGTTCTTTTGCTCATCTCTCAAAATATTACAGAGATATTTCTAAAAAATATTGGATTTTAAAATTTTTCTTTTGAAAATGGGAGTTAAATATTTTCATATTTAACTTCAGAAAACTTGCATGAAAGATTTTCTTAATTACAAGAATAAATGTTTGGTTAATATTTTAAACGATAGTTTTGAACTAAAAAAAAATTGCAGAAAGAAATTATTAAAAACATGCACAATTCTTTTTACATAGCAGAATGCATCTATTTTTTAAACATTTTAAACAATGAATTTTTTAATTCCTTAATTTTTTTCTTTTCAAATTTAACTGATTCTTGTTAATGCAATTATTAATTTAGTAGGTATCTCCACTATTTCACTGAAAAAACAGCATAGCATGATGAAAAAGGCCCCAAACTTAATATAAAAGAAGTTTTATCATCAAAATTCTTATGTTATTATTAAGAGGAAAAAAACAAAGTATTTTTTGATTATTTTATCAAATTTTTTCATCCTTTCTAGCATTTTCGAAATTTTGGTTAAAAATCTTGTTTTTTTTATGTCAGCAGTATACATAATATTTACCATCAGTTGAAAAACACATTGATTTGGAAATTCGTGCAAAAATCAAATAATTGTTGGATTTTAATGAAACTTTCAGAACTTATTCACAAATGAAAAATTATTTTAGACATATTTTTTTAGAAATGATATTTTTGTTTTACACCTTACTTAATTTTATGAAAACTTGACAATGTGCCTTTTAGTGATTATATTAGTTAAAAGCAGAAGATTTTGAAGAATATAAATCGATTCTTTTGTAAAATTGAAATACACAGCTGCCCAAAATTCAGCTCTCAATTTTGAAATACAAAACCCAATAAAACTAAGAAAAATTTTTACTGGCTTTTATGAATAATATATGTTAAGGACAATATTGTCTGAAGCCAAAATATTTTTCTGATAAAAAATTAATTTTTACAAGAATTATTTTCTTTTTTTCAATTTTAAATACAAAATGTGATAAATATTTTAAAATTAAGTTTCAATCAGTGCTCTTTAGGAAATGCTATTATTAAGAAGATCTATTTTTAAAGATCATAGATTTGAAAGCTTATTACAATCTGTGATGCAGAGGTATTTTTAAAATATTTTTGAGTATTTAAAAAAGTTTTTTACAAATATATTGATGGACATATGATACATAAATATCACGTGTTTTGAGAGATGTTTCCCCTGACAGCAAAAACCCATCCTCAGAAAATTTTTTGTTTTCCTTATGGCAAACACATATTGACTGACCATCATTGTCGCATTTTCAAAATTTTTAATTTTCTTTTTTTTACATCTTATTTCATTAAATATTTTAATTTAGTTTTTTAAATGTAATTAATTTATTGTTTTTCAGTGAGAGACATAATACGATTATTAATTATTTTCTTTTTTAGTTTCACTTTTAGGGATAGAAACAGTGCAAGATTTAGACATATCTTCATTAAAGAAAAAAGTACCTAAAAAAAATCAATAAAATATTAGATTTTTGAAAGTATTTAATTTTATTTTTCCAGAATTGTTCAAACGTATAGCTATAAAAAAATAAAATAAATAAAATATTAGACTTTTGAAAATATTTAATTTTTAAAAAATACTCTATAGTTAAATAAACTGGTTCACTTTAAATTAAAAAATATTGTCACTTCTGTCCTTCTTTCCAATAACTTCCCCTCACATAAGCTGTTGATACATCGATGTAAATGTCAATTCATACCACCAAAACAGGTCACTACAGTTAGACATGCTTCTCTTATTTTCAACTAAATTTTTTCTACTAAAAATTAAGTAATGTTTGCTTCCAATTGCATTAAGTAAACTTTACATTTTTCAATTTTGCTCAAATAACTTTTCAAAAAAGTATAATTGATTTTGACAAGATTTTTAAATGGAGAATTTAACTTTTGTTTAAAAATTTCTCAAAAATGGCAGTTATCATTGATTTTTTGCAATTTTACTGATTCAAAAAAAAAAGATTTTTAATTACAATTTCAGACTTGCTAGGAAGTATTAAAAAATGTAAAAAAATAATCAAAAATACCTTGGTCTTTTCTCTTAATAATAACAAACATTTAGATGATAAAAAATGGTTTCTTCAAGTTTGGGATGTTTTTTTCATCAGAGCTTACACTTTAGGTATTTTGCTGTAATTCTTCATTTCTTTATCTTCTTTCCTATGTTCCCTGTTTCTTCAGGACATTGATGATCATGGCTCACCACAATTTCCTGTCCTTTGTAGCTCTTAATAAATTTTGTCTTTTTGTTCTCCCTCCTAAACCTTGGTCCACCATCCATTTACTCAAGCTTACTAAATAGGTTATGTGTTGTTTTCCTCTATCCCTCTTGCCTTCAGTCTATTCATAGGAGTGTATCAATTTTCCAAGCTCTCTTCTTTCCTTATTATGTGATCTAGAAATTTCAACAATCTCTTTCTGATGTGTAAGTTTTCTTTTATATTTTCATTTTCTCTAAAACTTTGTGGTTACCCACATGTTTGGGCTATAGTATTCTCAATGATCTTAAATCTTTGAAGATATTGTCCAGCATTAACTGCCATATAGGAGTACTGGTATTACATAACAGTTCAGTACACTTTTCTTTGTTTCTAATGATATTTTTCTGTTTCTTCATCCTTTGCTCAGCTTCTGGAAGGCATCTTTTGTTATCCCAATGTGCCTTCAGATGTTGCTGTCAAACTTTCTGTCCTCTATTAAAACACTTTCCAAAAATAAATAAAAAATGAACCTTCATTTGTGTCAATACCAACCTGGTCAGGTGTTCAGTGACCCTATGACCACACTCAGACATGGGACTGATGATGATATTTTATTATCCAATTGCTATATCCAAAATAAAAATAAGGGCAAATGTGGAACTTTGTGCCCACAAAAAACAAGTTGTCAAAATGATGGTTTTTCTCCTTGACACTGCTACTGTTTTAACAAACTTTACTCTGCAGCAATGTTTTTTGATTTAAAAAGTGATGATTAGAAATAAAACCTAAACATATAAAAGCGAATTTATACATTTTCTTTGTTTTTGAGAATTTACAACAAAAATAATAAACACTATTTATTTATTAGATTGTTTATTGGAATGGCTGGCAAACATCGGCTAGTTTGAATCTATGAGAAATAAACTTATTTTGACAATATTGGATATTTGTGCCTGCAAAAAAAAAAAAAAAAATGTCAAAAGGATGGTTTTTCTCTTGACACCCCTATTATTTTAACTATCTTTAGTTCCCACCTTAAAAAAAGACCTTGTGTCATATCTTATCTCAGTGGGGAGACAGAGGAAATACTGTGTGTAAATTACTATAAAATAGAGTTGGGGTTTATTAATCTCAGTATTCGTGGCACAACTGAGCTCCAATTTTGCATTTATTCAGATAGATTCCATAATATAGGTTTTACTTAATTAGCTATTATGTTTTTCTAACTCTTCAAATGTTGAATGTATGACTAATTCTAATTTCTATTTTCCTATCTTTATGCTATATTAATTTTATCTTGTTCCCTTTTCTGTCGCTCATGAAATTAAAAATAATTGTTTGTATGGAAACTAAGGATCTACGTACATCAAATTGTCTTTAAATTAAGTGGCAGCAGAAGAATTATCGTTGAACTTTTAAAAGGTAAGCTTAAACATTAATTCAATACTTAAATGCAGCAATCAATTTAGAGTTCTTCTGTAGTTTATTGATGCCTTTTGCATCTACTCCTCCATAGCTATTGTGATGAAGGCCCAATTAAGAGCTCTCTACAGGAGCTAACTTAAATGCTGTCTGATAGGGTGGCTTCTAAGCTAGCTTAAAATTGTAAGCTAGCTGCAATTTTGGATACATAAGGAAAATAAGAGTTACTCCCCTTGAACCATGAAAGCAACAATAATGGCTAGTATAATATATTAATATAAATTTTTAACCTCGCATATGAATCTGGGCTTACCAATAATAATTCCCTGCACCAAACTTTTCTAGGGCTTTTGAATGAGCTATGAATCATTGAAATTGGACCAGTGGGAGTGGAGGTGTTGCTTGGACACACACACGTACAAACACACATACACCATACTTTAGATATACAATGTATGTATGTATGTATTTGTGTGTGTGTGTAGATATCAAAAAATCCATAGCTTAATAATGAAAAAATGAATTTATGTTGCATATCAAATATATCATTTTCAATATGATTTCATTCTTATTTAATGCACTAACCCAGTGCTTATTCGCAGAAAATTTCAAAATTCAGCTAATAATTGTGTCTGGCTATCTATTTATTGATACTTAACAAACACACACACACACACACGCACACACACACAGACACACTCACACACGCACATATATATATATATTTCCATATCAGATCACCCAATTTTAGAAAAATTTTCCCAGGTCATCCTTTGAAATTCTCTTGAGAAGAATTCCCATGTGTAATATTGGAAATAGATTGGAATGCAATGAAATTTCCTGTTGAAGGAAACAAAGATTTCAAAATTCATTTTCATCACTGATGAAGAAAAAGTTTTAATTTACTGGAGATCAAGAATTTCTCTGTGTGAGGATGACACCATATGTTTCTATCATGAGAAACGATTTTTAACACGTATGAAATCATTCAATGCTTTTGTGTAGATTTAAAGAGAAATTCATTAAAAAATAACTCATAAGTGCCATTTTAATATCAGCTATGCATTTGACTTTCTTATATCAAATCAATATATTTACATTTTAATCTATTGGCTATGTAGCAATCTCAGTGACTTTTTCAGGGATATTTATTTCTCAATTTTTTTAACTGCTTAATTTTTCAAATTAACTACAGCATTTTAAAATACTAATTTCTTTGGAAACTAATGCCTGATTTTAGAATTAAATTTTAGTCCTGAAGTAAAATATATTTAAGCAGTGTTTCAAAATCAGAACTCTTAACATCTATACATTTCTGTCATTGAGTTACAAGTTTATTTATGCCTTTATGATAAAACTCTAAAGTTTGGGATGTCAAGGAATGTTTGAATGCAGTTTCTGCATCTTCTTTGCAACAGAATGTCTTTTGACTTAAAAAATTGTCAAGGTGCTTGAAAAAGTGGGAGTCAGTGGGTAAGAGATCAGGTGGGTGTGGCAAAGACTCATGACCCAAGTTGGTGAACTTCTACAATGTCATCCTGATAACATGTGGCCGAGTGTTGACAGGATGCAGAATTGAACTACATTTGTTTACAACGGCCAGTCACATTTTGCTTAACTGAATTTTTATTTCATACTGTTGATGGCAGTAAACTTCGACACTGATGCTCTTGTTAGATTCTCGAAAGCTGTAATGGATAACGCCAACGGTGGACCACCAGACAGTCTCCATAATCTTCTTGTTTTGGTTTTGGAAAGTGTTTGGTTCCTTCATCATTATCAAGTCAATTAGCTGAGCATTTACAACTGTCAAAAAGGATCTATTTCTCATCACAAGTCACTATTCTATCATGAAATGGATCATTCAAATTTTGCAGATGCAACATTGAACTCACTTCAAAATGTTATACTTTTTGACTTTTACTGAGTTCATAGAGGATCCATTTGAGTTTCTTCATTTTGGCATTTTCTTGAGATTGTCTATTATTGTTAAATTGCTGATGTCTATTATCTGAGACATTTCTGTGATATTTTGTCATGGGTTTTGTTCGACTAGGGTTTCCTGATGTTAATTATCAACTGCAGATGAACATCCTCTTTCACCTTAAGCTTGAAGATTTGTATCATCTTTGCAGAACTTCAGAAAACAGCATGGTGCTGTCTGATCACAAGTGGATCCTTCACACCATGCTTTGTTAATGTTGGCAGAAGTTTGAGATGCATGATGACCAAGATTGAACTCATGCAAATAAATAAATGCATCTCTTATTTTTTCATGTAAAAGATGAGTGCTATATGTTTTAAAAGTTAAATTCTGAAAAAGATTGATTTAAAATTAAGAGGACATTTTAATTGTTAACAATGAGTAACATATTTTGTGCAACTATAATAATAATATATTAGAACACAATTAAAATGTTTCTAAAATCAGACATTATTTGCCGAACAACCTAATAGAAGGGTTGTCATGGCAACAGTTTTACCTTAGATTTTTTCACTTGTTTTAAGAGTGCTCATAGCAAGCAAAACATTAACAAAAAATAAAATATATATATTTAACATCCAACTGGTTTTCACATATTCCATTTATGTACTTTGTTTTTATGTATCCCATCTTATGTACTTTGTTTGGATATTTTGTATCAATCATTTATCATAACTGATTGTTTAACCTCTCCTTCGGTGTAGACATGTATATAAGTTTTTATTGAAAGTGTCTTTTTCAGACATGGACAAATAAACACGTCCGAAACACAATGTTCAAAAACCAGCTACAGTTGTGTTTATATGTCGATCTTGATACTTTTTATGCCGTTCTGAGCTTGAAGTGAGTCCATTTGTCACCTCACACATCTGATAGCCACTGCTTGGGAAACTCCATTGTGCCTCAGATTCTTAGTTACCATATTAAAAACAAATAAAAAAAATCTGTCTGAAAATGAAACGTTTTTGACAAAAAGGGAAGGGGTTAAGAATTTTTATTACATTTTAAGTGCATCATTTAATCGTTTAACAAAAGTATGTTTATTTGATAAGTTTTCCTTTATCTTGAAATTTCATTAAAAAATCAAATAGTATGCAGTAACTTATATATTTTAGTATTAAGCTGAGATAGAATTTGCAGGCTCCCTCTGTTGCGTAACTGAAGATTCAGCCAAACTTCTAGGCTTGACACCTGGACAGAGAATTTGTACAAATTACTAGAAAGATCTTATCCACTGATATTGAACCATGCACTACTCTGGATTCAGAAACATTACAATCTACATCTGGAGTTTCAATGACATCACCAGTTGTCTTCATTGTTCATCAATCATGTATATGAGTAAGAAGACAGAATGTGTAGTTGTTAGCAAGACTGACAGATGAAGAGGCAAATTATAATTTGGAGATGTCAAAATAAGGTAAAAATGTAACTGTTTTGGAAGTATTATAACGAACAAGGGAAAATATGACACAAAAATTCAAAGGCACATTGGAACACAGAAAGATGCCTTCCAAAAGTCAAACAAAATATTAAGAAACAGGAAAATTTTGTTAGAAATGAATACTGAACTGGTATGTAATATCACTCCTCTTGTATGGCAGTGAGTGCTGGGCAATTTTTTCATAAATGAAGAGGAGACTTGAGGCAACCGAGATGTGGCTCAACAGGAGGATACTGAGAATAATGTGGATTGAGATTATGAGCAACTTAAGGAAAATGGGAATGAATTAGACTTAGAATCTGAAAGTGAGATTTGAAATTTTTAGGATATATAATGAGAAAAGAGGGTTTGGAGAATTTGACACTTACATGACATATTAAAGCTAAGAGGGGAAGAGGGAAACAACCTAACAAGCTTGCATAAACTGAATGACAGAACAGGGAGTAGGAAGGATAGAGAAATAACAAACATTGCTTAGAATTACAAAAGATAAGACATTGTGGAGAGCCATAACTACTCATTTCCTGGAGTGAAATATCATATTAAGAGAAAAGTCAAGGAAATGAAATCAGCTTCTCAGTGAAAGTTATGTCGATGTGTGCACCTTCATAGATGGATCATGATACAGATATAGACAACTGATAAATGCAGAGAATTTGAAGAGAAAAAATGTAAAGTGTCATCGAGGAAAGAGAAAACTGAAATGTTAACTCTTGTGCTAAAAAGTTGGAGTAAACAAAAAGCCCAAGACATGTTTGGTGTAAGTGAATATTTGGTTACATGTGCAAGGTTGTTAAAGAAAGAGAAAGGAATTTTAGCTGAGCCAAACAGAAACGTAGGCCACCCACTCTTACATGATACTAAATAGGTTTAGCCGTTTTTTCAGTGAGATGCATTTTCAAGAGTATATTCTGGGAAAAACGATTGTGTCAGTACAGATCAAAGAAAATTCATAAGTAGAAATGCTTGTTTATTTTTCTTCCATGTTCCATATCCTTTCAGGATGTGGGCGGTCATGGCTCACCACAACTTCCGGTTCTTTGTAGATCTTAGTAAAGTTTGTTTTTTCCTATATCTCCAATTCTCTGTTTTGCTAACCACTTACATAAGCTTGCGCTGCTTTCCTCTGTCCTTCTTGCCTTCAATATGTCCAGTGTGTATCAAATTTTCCAAGTCCTCTTTCCTCATTATCTGCCCTAGAAATTTCCTTATCTGTTTCTGATGTTAAGTATAAGTGTACTTTTTATTTCCATTTTCTCTAAAACTTAATTGTTTTTCAGTCCATGGTATTCTCAGCATCCTTCTGTAGAACCATATTTCTGTTGGCGGAAGTCTCTTCTCTATCTGTGAGATGGTCCAGAATTCACTGCCATGTAGGCTGACCAAAATTGCATAACAGATTAGTACCCTTTTGTTTCCAATGAAAATTTCCTGTTTCTTAATACTTTGCTTAACCTTTGGAAGGCATTTTTCACTATCCTAATACACCTTTGGATTTCGGTATTGCATTTTCCATCATTTGTTATAACACCTCCTAGATATTTAAGTTTTTGCATTTGTTTAATTTTGGTATCTCCAATTTGTAATTCACATGTTGGGCTGTTCCTTTTGTTGACAACCATAAATTCTGTCTTCTTACAGTTGATGTTTGGTCTTTTCTCCTTGCTTTCCTTTACTACCTGCAGTTTTCAAAGACTGTAACAGTCACAAAATAGTATTTTCCACCGACTGGCCAATGATTATCCCACGTTATATTTCAATTCTCAACCTCATCAACGTGCACCAAAAGCTGGGAAAGGGCTTGTTGCCAGTTCACAAAGTAACAAAGATGAAAAACAAATCAAGAAATGAGAATGCAAACCCTGTTTTCAACATTATATTTAGACATTTTATTCTGGGCTTCACTTGCTCATCTGGGTGGCTAGGTAAGTTGGGACAGCTTTTGCTATGTCAGTCTAACAGCTCAACTCTTTCCTTCAATTTTTTCCTCAACTGGCCCTCTGCTCATCACAAAATCGCAAAGTGTGGCAAGAAACAAGAACAGATGGCATTGGAACTACATGTTTTCTGCCAAGAGCAGACCAACACTAATTCTCCCGATCTCAAATGAAACTAACCAATATCTTGTTTGTCACTGCTTGACTTCAACTACTTTCCTTTTCCTTGTCATTCTTTTCTTTCTCTTTAGTCAAGTGGGTGTGTGGTGATTGCATGTCAGTACAGATACAAAAGAGGCCCCCGGATCACATGTAGGTATACATCCTGGTTTTCTCTGTTAGTATCAAGACAGCTTGGCATGTTCAGATACAGGCCTCTCTGCAACTTGTCTTGATTAGGGTTTCTGCCAGCATCTCCTGTCAATAAAAGCAATGGGAAAACCAGCAGTCGGAAAGACTCGATGTTGCATGAAGTCAGTTCTATGGGCATTTTGATACAAAAGTTGCTGTGTCTTCTAAGACAGTGTCATTTTGTTACCTTGCATCTCATTTTCTTTCTCTGCCTATTACCCCCCATAGCAGCTAAAAGAGCTATCATTTAGGTGTCTCTCCCAACCTCAATACATCCTTGACATAGTTTACAACAGAAACACTTGAGATTGAGATAAGATCACACTTTTCTATTTACAGTTGGTGGGTGGGAGTTCCCAACCATAGTGACCCACTATCTAGTGTTGTTTATAATTTGCAAAATTTTGATTGTATTTTACATGTCTATGACAAGTGTTCTGGCAAAGAGGCATTGCAATGTTCTGTTTGATAGTCTTGAATTTGATCTTAATAACACAATTAATTAGTTAATTGTAGGTATATACTTTAATACTACAAAACTTGTCTTGAAATTACTGCAAGATAATTCATTAAAAGATAACTCATAAGTGATCTGGGGGCCTCTTTTGCATCTGTACTGACATGCATTCACCACACACCCACTTGACTAAAGAGTGAGAAAAACAATTTTTATTGGTATTACATGGAAATCATTGTGAATTATACTTAAATCTTGTGACTATCTTTTTTTAGTTTTTACTGAAAATTGTGGGATTTGTTATACAAGATAAGAGCTTCATTAGGATAACTACATTTTTTTCTTTCTGCATTAATGCAGATATCCCCAGTACTCTATCCTTGGACTTACATCATTCCTAATTTTTCATCAATGACTTTCCTGAGAGCACTCAGTATCTATGATACAACTATTGATTCTTGTCTTAATGCTAAATTTGATGATCAGTTCAATAAGTTCAAATTGACAGCTGATCTAAAAAATGACCTACAATATGTTGTTAACAAGGGCAAGGAATGTTGTTTTAATTTTAATGCCTCCAAAATGAAACTGCTCACTATCAATCATTTGAGAGACACCTTTCTGTCTTCCATCAACATGGCTAATGCTACCCTCTAGGAAAGTGACTTTTTAGGCTAACATTCCCTGTTGATATGAAATGGAAAGATCATACTGAATCAATTGCTAGGTCTGAGGCTAGGAAAGTTAGTTTACCGTGCCATGCTTATATATCTATAAGTCTACCATTTGAATATTGCTGCCATATATGATCTAGTGCTCCTGCTATATATTTAGAGATTCTTGATAAAATCCTAAGAATATGCAATGTTATTGGTCCTGAATCTGGCATCTTGGTTTCAGTCCCTTTCCCACTGCTGTAATATAACTTTCCTGTGCCTTTTCTATAAATACTTTCATGCTAATTGTGCTGAAGAACATTCCTCTGTGGTATTGGGATTAGATATTTAAATTGTTGTTTTTTATTCCCGTCTCCCCACAGACAAAACATTGTACATATGGGGATTAGTGAGGACTTCATAGAGACTTTGAGGTGTTGTGGTGGCTGTAGTAAGAATGGTAAGTAAGAATGTGTTGTTTTGGTATAAGGAATACTGTGGTATATTTGGGTCAGAAATTGTGGCTAGCTAAGTTTACTTATAAGACAGATTGAAGACCAACCATCTTCATCCCCAACTTTTGGTACTGTGCCACATTTTTGTATCTAATAAAATAAATATTACTTTCCTCTATGGTACCTTGCCTTTATGAATTTAAGCACAGTACTAGATTGGCAACAAGGTCTCATCACTTTACAGTTGAATTAAGTCAATGTAATCATAAGTTCTATCCTAACATTTTCTTCTCTTCCACTTCTCACATGTGGAACTCTCTTTTGGCTTTTTACTTCCCAGCAAATTTTGATCTTCAAAAATTTAAATGCAATGTCAATCATTATCTACTGTCTTCTTGATTCTTCTTTTATTGTTTTTGCTCCTTAAAAATTATTTTCTTTTTCTTCTTCTTTTACACTCAGTAACCCATTGTGTCTTTGTGGCTTTATTATCTTGCTTGGAGTGTAATGATTTAAAAAAAATTCCGATATTCACCATGTTCAGATCTCATGTCAGATTGTTTGAAACATGATACTATTGCAGTTCATGGATTTTATTATTGGACCATCTTGATTCACTAGACAAGGCTGTTTCTCTTTTTATTATTGGACCATCTTGATTCACTAGACAAGGCTGTTTCTCTTTTTATTATTGGACCATCTTGATTCACTAGACAAGGCTGTTTCTCTTTTTATTATTGGACCATCTTGATTCACTAGACAAGGCTGTTTCTCTTTTTATTATTGGACCATCTTGATTCACTAGACAAGGCTGTTTCTCTTTTTATTTTTCATGCATGTAGTTAATTTTATTGCAGTAATGACTATTGTTTTGCATTTTTCTAAAAAAATACATTCAGGTGACCATTTTTATGCCTGAATTAGATCTTCCTCTTGGCTCATTTCTGAGATTCTCATTTCCCATACAAAATTTCTGAAACCATCTCTGTATAGATCTGACATTAACAATATACTGCCAAATGCCAGGCTGATATTTTGGAGGACTTTTGTGGTCTAATTTGAACGTGTACAAGTGCTGGTAATGTTTAACTATTATCATTTTTGCGGAGCTATGAATAATATTTATTTATGGAAAACAAAAAACTAAGCACTAAAATAATGACTTTTACCAATAAACATTTTATCAGTTATTATGAAAATTTTGCAAACAAAAAAATACAAGGTTAAATCAAAAATTATTTGCACTTTCACCATAACATAACTTTAGGTTTGTTTCACTGCTTTCTGCTCATTCATGCATATAGTTGGCACTATTGTCGTCATGTGATTGAAGTTTAAGCTTGATTGCATCAATTTTCTTACTGTTGTTACAATGTAAACATGACCACTCTGCTAGCAGTGTGCACCAAGGAGGAATAAAAAGCAGTGATCTTATGTGAAACTTATGTGATGTTTAAATTTTTTTTTATAGAGAATATTGCTGAAAGAGAAGAAGCAGTGGTTAGTGATTAGTTTGCATATTTTTATAAATTTGGGGACAAGTAGAGGAGGCTTTTCATTGGACTTTTTAAGGTGGTTTTTCAATATGTTGAGGCATTTTGTGATGGGTATGTTGGTGTATAGTGATTTAATGTCTAAACTCACCATAACCATGTTTTCCATATTTGCATTTCATATTCTCTGGATTAAGTCACCAGAGTGTTTAATATGTGCTGTGTTTACATATATATATATATATATATATATATATATATATATATATATATATATGACAAAAGAAAAACCTTTTATGACAATGCATTTCATTCTTTTATCAAGGCCATTGTAAAAGTTTAAAAATCATATTTAGAAACCTTAATTTATACATAGAAAATGTAATGTGCAAAAATCTGAATTAAAAAATGCTCTAAAATATTTGAAAATTTCTTGGCATTAACATTGATTAATTTTTTTTTATTTGGCTTATCAACTCTTTGTAGGTTATTTAAAGCCAAAATATTTTGGATTGTAAGAATATATTTTATTGCAAGTTAATATTGCATCAACAAATCTTTTAGAATAACAATGCTTTTTCCAGATACAAGTCTTACTATTTAACCCATAGCTGAGAGGTGAAGATGGATTTAGCATTAACAAAAGGAAAGCAAACTATAGAGGATGCTAAGTGATGTAAATTTTTGGTATATTAAGTAAAAATGAATTAATGTTGTTGATGATTTTTATTTATTTTATTCAAGGCCATGAGTTTTTTTTAATTTAAAAAGTTTTATGGTCATGCATATATGTCTTATGTTATATGTGTAAATTTTTACACACATTTCTCTCTCTCTCTCTCTCTCTCTATATATATATATATATATATATATATATATATATATATATATATATATATATACACACATACACACAAAACATGATAAATGACTGAAGGCAAGAGGGAAGGTCAGGACAAATAACATTTTATCAATAAATATATAGAAGGAGCACCAGACCATATGTGTCAGCAATATTCAAATCATGGATGAATGGTAATCTTATAAAATATGTAAGTTAAATTCAAGTGAGTAAAATTGTCTAGCACGACAAAATGAACCAACTTTCCTAGCAGCAGACCTAGTAACTGATTCAGCATCATAAAGAAATTCAAAAAAGTTCTGATATTTGATTAGATTTTGGGAAGTGGGTCTGACTAAGAACTTTTCAGTACCCTCTCATAGATAACTTGAAACTGCTAAGAATGAAAAAGAACTGGATACAGTGAATTCAAACTGAAATAATGAAGAACTATAGCAATCACATAGAAAAGAGACATATTTTGGAATAGAGAAATATACCCAACCCATGAAATATATAAGGAAAAGGTATTTGGGTGACAGAATTTGAACTTGTCATGTTGATTTTACTTTCTACACTGATAAAAGTATAAATTGAAATCTAATCATTAAATCCAATCCAGTATTTCATTGGTTGTTGGATTTTGGATTTTTTATGGAAGAAAATCAGTTTTCATAAAAAAAATGAATATGGGAGAAGGAATTAATGTTAATTATGAAAAGATAAATAAAAGAAAAGGAGTAAAATTTTTAACCTTACATAATATGAATAGATATTAATTAAGAATATGAAACCAGGTAAAAATAATTGCAAAATAAATATTATATCATCTTTTTTGTAAGTAGATAAATTTGATATGAAGTAATATATTGATGGGCTGAATAAACATCTTTGTGGAATGGGTAATGCTTTAAAATGATATCGACAAGAAATCCCTGATTTATGACAGATCAAAATTAATTTATTTATCTCCGATCCGATAAGTAATTGTCTTCATGCTAAATATTATCAATTCATGGCTTGCTTAATAATTTTATCTCTGCGTTTCTGCAAGTAACACTTGAGTAGATTATTTACATCAGTTTCACTGATTGAATCATTCTCTGCTTTCACAAATGCCTTTTCAATTATTACAAGTTTCATTCTAATTTGTACATAATTTAGGCAGCATTGTGACGATCATTACCGTGAATGTGATGTGATTTGCAAGGAATATTATCCCTAGAAGTGGATGGCTGTTTGATTTAGCTGAAGGGTGGAGTGGTATCGTCAGGGGCAGAGAGGTGAATGTTAGCAACTGCAAAAGATTGATGATTTTATCTATATTTATAAGAACCATATTTAATCAAAGCTCCACCAAATTTGTTTTGATTAAACACCAGAAATGATTTTTCATGCTTTCCTGTTAATGAGAAACATTGTTAACTCTGACAGAGAGGCCATTAGCCCTTTGAAATTATTTTCCTTTCTTGATGATTTCTGAAAATGTCACTACCAAAACATTGTCGGCATAAAATCTCTTTTCTTTTCCTGGAAATACAAAAAAGGTTATAACCAAAATAAAGGTTTTTCAATAATTATAAGATTTTTGATATCTGAAGATATTATAGAATTTATGTGTGTGTTTGTGTGTGTGTGTGTAAAACCAGGAGAAAGCTTTTCTTTTGTTTGTGTGCTTATGTGTATAAGTATATATATATACAATGCTTGTTTGTATGTGTATATTCATATGTGTGTGTTTGTGTGTGGAGAACCAATAGAAAGCTTTATATGCATGTGCTTTTGTGTACATGTATGTGTACATACAATGCCCACATGTGTACAGGTCTATAAGTGTATGTGTATATTCATATGTGTAGTTGTGTGTATATCTGTGAGAACATATGAGGAACCAAAAGAAAGATTCTGTATATTTGCTTATGTGTATACACATGCATATGTATAAAAGCCTGCATGTGTGTGGGAACATATCCATATATATGAACATATATGAATATTCAAACATGCACATGTGTGTGTATGTGTGAGTGGAGAACCAAGAGAAAGCCTTTTCTGTATGTGTATATATGTACATGTATGCATGTATACACTGCCTGCATGTGTGTGAGTATATCTGTATGTGTATATTCACATATCTGTGTGTATGTGTGTGAAGAACAAAGAGAAATCTTTATTACTGTGTGTGCATATGTATATTTATATTTGTGCATATATACCTACATATATGGGTTACCATATATGTATGTGTGTGTATGAGAGTGTGTATACATGTGTGTTTAGAACTAAAAGAAAGCCTTCTTTTCTGTACATATACATGAGCGTATGCTTATCTGCATTTGTGGATGAACTTAGGTGTATGTATATATTCATATGCGTACATGTTTTTGTATATATAGAGTTAACAAAAAGTTTTTATCTGTGTGTGCTTATACATACATGTATGCATGTCTGCATTTGTGTGAGCATATGCATGTGTTTGTAGTCATGTGTGTGTGTATGTAAAACCAAGAGAAAGCCTTCTTGTGCATGTATATGTGTACATTCATATATGTGTAAGCATCCCTGCGTGCATGTGCAGCGAGCCAAGAGAAAGCGGCTTTTGTGTGTGTATATGTGTATGTTTAAGTGAATGTATGCGTAGAACCATGTGTACAACCAAGAGAAAGTTTTTGTTTGTGGATATGTGTACATTTATGTGTATGTTTGCATACCTGCATGTGTATATTCATATATGTAACTTTTTTTTTATGTGTCATGTACCTTCAGAATGTGGACGATCATAGCTCTCTACAACTTACTATCTTTTATTGTTCTGAGTAACGCTTGTCTTTTTAATATCCACCCCTTCCAGTTCTGCCCTTCATTTAAACAAGTTCATTAACTAGGTTACTCAGTGTTACCCTCAATATGTCCAGTGAATGTAAAATTCTCCGAGCCCTCTTTTCTCATTATATGTTCTCTTTTTGATTCTAAATACAAGTGTCCTTTTTACCCATTTGTCTTAAAACTTACTCACATGCTCTGGTATTCTCAGAATTTTTCTATAGAAGCACATCTCTGTTGCCTCAAGACTCATCTGTGAGGAAATTGTCCAGTATTCACTTTATTGAGATCCCATAGTAGTTCAGTACTCTTTTCTTTGTTTCTAATGAAATTTTCCTGTTTCTTCATACTTTGCTGAACTTTTGGAAGGCATATTTTGTAATTCTAATGTACTTTCACATTTCTTTATCACATTTTCCAACACTTCTTAGTTAAATTTCTGTATTTTCTTGATTTTTCAATTTCTCATTCATAACTTACAACATGGGCCTTTTTGTCTTACAAACTATATCTGTCAGTGACTTCTAGTACAATAATTTAATAAGTGCACCCTTTAATCTAAAATACATCCTATCCTTCTTATCTAAAATATTCAGGTATCCTTTAATTTCTCAGCTTTGAAATCATGGCTAAAATATCACCAACAAGCTAAGTTTCCTCATCTAAGGACATTAAACAATGCCTCTTGTATCTTTGTTGAATTTCTTAACCATAAAGCTACATCTTCATTTAAGTTCTTGCTTATAAGGTGTAAGCTTGATTGTGTTTAATAGCAATGCTGTCCTCACAGATACATTCACTAATTTGACAAAATAGGTAGGTGCAGTCAATTATTGAGCCTAGAATTATCTTAATGTTTTATAATATCCATTTTCAAATTTTGGATTTAGGTGTCATGCAGCCTTATAAAAATCTATCAATTATCCTCAAATTTTTGCTTATTGATTTGAAATATGACTACAAGTGTTCAGCAATTTGTCAACTGCTCAAATTATTAATTTACATGTCAACCTTTTTTGTATGTTTTATATTTTAATTTGATCCAGGGGACAATTTCTTAAGTTTGTACTTCATTCAGCATGTCTGTAGACAACTGCATTATTTGCAATATGTCACTTTTCAAAATAACATTCTGATATAATGCAATTATAAAAAAAAGATTATTGTTGTTAAATTTTCAGATGAGCTTTAAAAAATTATTGTCCATTTATCAAGTTGTTTAATACAAATTTGCTGATTTATTTAAAGAAAATAAAATAAAGAAATTAATAGAAAAAATTTGTTTATTCACTCAAAATATTCAACCTTAGTAGAAGTCACCAGTTGCCTTCCTAAAAAATTCTTTACTCAAAAAATAATTTATTGAAGGCTTCTTCAAGATGTTTCTGAATGGAGAAGTTATAGTTATTTGTTTCAATCAATTTTGGTCTGTTTAGGGTTAAAGGTTACATGTGGCAGCAAAATAATATTCTCAATAGAAATGCATTGTGAGGTAACTAACTATAAAGATGAAGAACTGTTGCTGATGACAAAGATATGATAAAAATGAGATACCTTTAAATAAAGGTACAAGATTATTTTCAAAATAAGACAATATTTATCCTTGTTGAAAAAACATTTTGTATCAGATATATAAAAGAATCAATTTTAGCTTGCATTTAAGTAGTGACAAAATATTTGTAAAAATTTTTAAAAAAAAGTTCAAATGATAATTACTTTTGTAAGAAAGTTCATTTCAAAAGAAATAATAAATGTTAATAATTACAAACTGAAATTATATTGCCCTTTTTACCTGATCAGCCCACGAGAGAGACGAGCTTAACAAATATATTAGGTAAAGCAACCAGCCATGTTTGCAGTACAAACTCTCTCTCTAATTTATTCACTCAAGCCCTGTACATTACAACTATAGAGTATGAAGCCACAGACTTGAAAATGTTCAACTTTGCTTGTGTAATTTCTGTAGTAAAGTAGATTTTCATGAGATATTGTTGCTATCCTCATGCCCAACTTGTTTTGAATTTAAAGTTGTCATTCTTCTAGACTAGCTACCAACCAAAGCTGAAGTGTCTAGTTTACCCTACTATTTTACCTATTGTTGGCAAAAGAAGAGATGGATTCATACCTTTGTCAAGAATATTTGTGCAAAAGTAAGTGTAATGAACTCAACTGGAATTCAATTTCTTGTTCCAAGTCATGAACCATTACAGAACTGGCACATTTTGGTACAAATGTTTACCAAAATGTGGGAACAAGATTCCACCTTATTTTAACTTTCAGAAAAAAGAACTAAAACAACACTGAATCCTTTGGAACTGCACCATTTGCCAACAGGTGTAGTTCTAAACAGTGATACTAACTTCCAAGTTCAGAATAAAAAAAATAAAAAAAATAGATATACAACCTCATGAGAACTATAGACTGTGAACTGTACTTACCAAGTGCAACATTGTAATACCACTGCTTTGGTAATTACAGATCTGCTGCCCTGTATTTGAATAAGTATCCATTACCATAATTACTAATTCAACTGTGTTATATTTTTTTTTACCCATGCTAATTATCACCCCCAGCTACTATAACCAATATTACTTTATTTTAATTTTGCAATTTTATATTTTTGTTTGAAAAACAAATATTGTATATTACTAAGGACTAGTTGGAGTAAATATATTTCAAACCTTCTAACAGCTTGGCAATTGCATTTATTTATTGTGATGGAAACTGTATAATTACTCTATGCCAAAAAATCATTTATGGATCAGTGGGTTGTGAAGAGACTTGCTACACTGGATATTGTGATTTTTGAATGTGTGAAGCCTTGTGCCAAATGTAGGTACTGAGGTAGGAAAGTGTGAAAAAACATATTAATACATCACATTATAATTCTGCTTGCTCTACCATTAATCAGTAAGACAGCCCATGCATTATGCTCTGCCATTATATCAAATAAATAATGGAACATTCCATTTTGATTACAGGGAAGGAGAGAAGAAAAAGATACATTGAGATGTTGTTTTGTTTTGGTGAGAGAAAAGAAAGCATGCATAATAAGAAAGAAGAAAGAAAGAAAGAAAGAAAGGAAAGATCGAGAAGGATGTCAGTGAAATGGAAAAACTTGTCAATTTTCATTTGTACCCTCTTACTTCTTTAAATAATAACCTGCATTTATACTTATGATTTTTATTGTAACATTTTGTTAAAGTTGTTAAATTCAAATATTTAATTATGCAATAGGGAAATTTTAACAGCTATTTTAAGTCATTAAATTAAAAATTATGATTTATCAGAAAATTCAAATAGGAAAACCGTCAGATTTTCACAAGTTCTGCTAGCATGTGATATTTATTTTTTTAGATTTCTACAATTTATTTATTATAAATTTATTTATTATAGATAAGTATTTTTTTATTTTCTGCTATTATTTTTTCAGAGATCTTCTCTCTTTGTAGAAATTTATACAATTAATAATTTTATTTATTATAATAATTATACTTATAGAATAATAATCAGCATATATACTGAGACTTGTTCTTATAATAAAAGCTAGTAACCAACCGATGTTATTATATACTAAAATCTTGGTATAAAAAAGTTGATGTTAATAATAAAACTGTCCCTTAAATTTGTATACATCTAATAAATGAAGATGGCAATGTTTGTTTGTTTGCTTAGAAAATTGCATTATGGGAATAAAAAAAATGACAAATCTTAACCAGTGGAACAGAACTAACCTTCATTTCTAAAAGATTATATTTATTGTTGGAAACTAAACAGAGAAGGGGAAAAAATGAAAGGAGCACATTCTAGAATTTGGGCATTATATTCTTAAACAAAAATTTATTCTTTTTATATTTATTTTCAGTTTTCTTTTTCTCTTTTAGTAAGAAGTTTCTGCAAAGGGTCCCTCAATTTACTGAGACATCATTTATGGCTTTCAATTATGGCTTCTATGAGAGGGAAATAAGAAAGAAAATAAAGATTATTTCTTCTCTAAAAGACTTGAAAAATATAATCTTACCAAACATTAAGAAACCAACTTGATTTCAAGTTAGTATAAATCATAGATGTGCCCAAATATATACCTGATACATTCTGCTCCTTACAAAAAAAATACCTTTAAGAAGAGTATGAATATTTCCCTTTAGTTTTATATTGGATAATGTAAAAGTTTGTTTAGCTTATTAAGTCAAAATAAAAGACAATTTCTTATTTTTGGTATTACTATATTTTTGGGAATACAAGACATGGCAGAGTATAAGAAACACCCTTATTTTGAAGACATGGTTTTGAGAAAAATGCTACAGTTGAATTTGAAAGATTTTTATTGAATCAATTTGTTCAAACTGATATTTTAAAAGTTAGTTTATATTGTTCTAATCACAAAGAAGTGTAAAACATCAAAATAAAGAAATAAAATTGATTTCTTCAATTCACAAAGTTTTGAAAATATTTTAAATTAAATTCAAAACAAAAATTTTTAAATTCACAATGATTTTGTGTTACTTTAAACTCAATATAAATAAAAAAACTTTTAAAATCAGTTATTTTAAAATTTGAATTTTTAACAGTTCCCTCTTCACCTGAACACAAATCCCAATGCTGGATGTTCAAGCCCCGGATGATGGGCTGATTTTCAATCCTGGAGCCATTGTGATTCCAAAAAGGTACAATATGTCTATTTAGAGCAAGTGTAGCCTGAGTTAGAGAGGTTTCAGACACACAGACAGACATAATTTGCTGTTTATTTATTTACAAGATATAAATAAATATATTAATTTCTTGTTATTTAGTTTGGTTCAAAATCTACAAAATCCTCATTGCTTTCACTATTTTTTGAAAAGAAATCAGACATTTCATCATTATCTCCAATGTTATGATCAAAGAGATTGTCAATCCCATCCCTTGTGTTACTGATATCACATGTCTTAAATGACTTAATTACTATATCACTTCTTATTCATCATCTACATTCACACCTGAGCAAGCATCAGTCTTTTCTGATGATAATTGCATTAAGCATTCTGACTGGTCAAGTGCATTGCATATTTGAAATCACTACTTATTAAATTGCTTGCTCTAATAATTAAAGTAGCATTTTTTAAATCAAAATAATTTATAATTCTAGTCTTAAATAATCATAAATAATCATGTAAACTTTTGTTGCTAGAATATAGTATCATAGAAAATTAAACTGATTTTGACTAAAATTTCTCATCAAGAATCTACCAGCATAGAATACAAAAGATCTGAAGAAAGTGAAATTATTATACAATTAAAAGAAAGGTTTTCAGCTTGTGAAAAGAGGTCCCAAAAAGTACAAATTTTGACAATACTTCCAAAAAGCTGGAGTATCCAAAGAATTCAAATGAAATTTGGCACCACAACATACATGGCAAGACAAGCCAAAAAATTTGTAGATGAACAAGGAATATTATCCCTACCAAATGTACAAAAATGTAGATTCCCACAAGAGACAATTGGCAAAATTGTAATGCTTTATGAAAGTGAAAAAGTCAGCAGAGTGATGCCTGAAAAAAATGACTATAAGACAGTCTTAAAAAATGGTAAAAGTGTTTGGGAACAAACATATCTTGTACTCTGTAACCTGAAAGAGGCATACCAATTATTTAAATAAAAAAAGATCCAAACAGAATTACTTTTTTAAAATTTGCTGAGCTCAGACCAAAAGAATGTATCCTAACAGGTGGTGCTGGAACACACTGTGTCTGTTTGCACAGTGCCTTAAAATATGAATCAGATGTGATGGGGGGGGTGCTCATCTTGGTACACTGACTCAATATGAACAAAATCATTTAACAGATTACCACCAATGCATAGCTGCTGTTACATGCAATAAAGCAACATCTGACTGCTACTTGGGTGACTGCTCAACTTGTAACAATTTGATGGAGGATTTTATTTTATATATATAAAAGAAATTCTAAGTAAAAATTTAATATAAGATTTTATCTACAAACAGTGGCTATCAACTGATGGAACCACATTGCAAACTGTATCACAATTTACTGAAGAATTTATTGAAACTTTTTGTGCAGGCCTTGAAACCTTGAAAAAGACATGATTTCATTGCCAAAGAACAATCAAAAGTTATTTGATGAATGGTGAAGCCATAGTTATTGCAGATTTTGCTGAGAATTATTCATTAATTTTGCAGGATTCAACACAAGGCTTCCACTAGAATAATTCTTAAGTCATATTACATCTATTTGTCTTGTAATACAGAAATGACAGAATGCTGGAGCATATTAATATTGTAATTACATCAGATTGTTTCAAGCATGACAGAGTAGCTGTCCATTTGTTGCAAAGAAAGCTTATAGAAGCACTGAAAAAAAAACTTCAATGTATCACTTTTTTAGATAAAAATTAATTTTTTAAATATAACAAATCTCTGAAAATTTGATTGTTTCATGCATCAAGCGTGCCATGACAAATGTCAACAAAAGTTTGTTAGCTGTTAACATCATTTGTTGCATATTTTATGCTATCTTAACATTAATTCATGACACTTTTTTAAATAATTATTTTTATTATGTCACTTTTTCATATAAAAATCTATTTGTTGTATAATAAGAATGTAAACAAAACCAAAAAAAAAAGATTGTTTATTATCCACTAAATTGGTCAAATAACATATATTCTGTTGATTTTATGATCATAGTTCTTATGTGAATATTAACCAGCATTCAAAAAGCTTTCTAAAGATATACAATTTGACCATATTGGGAGATATGAAAATGTTAGCATATAGTGGCAAATACTAAAATCCGCCATTTTGAATTTGGCCCAACTCATTAAAACCTTTATAACTCAGGCCACAGTCAAAAAAAAAAGTCCATCATAAAATTTTGTACATATCTTGCCATAAGATAAAAAAATTAAAGAACCGTTTTTGAGAAATTAAAGCTCTATAGTTAAGGCCAAAGTCAAATTATTTTATTTGACCTTTAAGCAAAAAATAAATATGTCACCTTTTAGAGATGTTCAACTATTTTAAAATGGTATATAATTTGGCTTTGTGGATAAAAAAAAAAACAACTGAAATAATGATATTTATATTTTGTGACTATTTTCCAAAATTCACCTTCTTGGCAAGTGTCAAATCTTGGGAATCCTTTGACCTAGAGATGTAAAATAGTTACCATTCAATTTCTACCATGAAGCTCTATAAGTGTTCCAAATTTGAAAAATATCTGTATTGGTTATGGTCAGACCCTTGTTTATTTCATATGGAATGACTCATATATATGACAAATTGGAAAAAGTTTTTGTAATGTGTTACGACTTAATAGGACTGTGTTTGGTTTATGTGTTATCTCATATATTTATTATAAATTTAAACCAAAAATAATGTTAATTGTTTATTCAATGAAAAGCTGTTTCCTGTGTAGAAATCATATCAAAAGTATTTACATTTTTACATCTTATTTCATGTACACATCTAAAGATCATGCCACCAATTTATTAGTATCATTTTCATCATTGCTACTTCTACCGTATCAGTATCAAAACTAATTCACTGTATCTTTTGATTTAGATTTTATAATGGTGGATACAATTCTTGAGATGCTGGCAATTTTGAGGCATTAAACCGGGTTTGAAAGCCATTGACGCTAGTTGCAGAATTCAGAATGTGGAAGGAAATGAAACAACATCTGACTGTATTGTCCTGAATTGGTTGAAGCATTTTAAGTGGAAGGGATGAGGGGAGGGGGTGCTGATACTTAAAATAAAGCCCACAAGTGGATGACCATCAGTTGTTGATTATGATGCTTTAAAATGTCAGGTAGAGGAGAACAAAACCATCAACACTTGAAAACTTTCAGAAGACCTAAGATCATCAAAAAATATCATATGTAGATCATTACATAAGCTTCAAAGAACATACAGGATCTCTCAAGAGGTTAAAAACAAAGATACTTTTGATGCCCTCCCCCACTACCCAATATAAATGGAAGACAGAATTTTTACAAAGCAAAATTTTCAAGAAATAGATAAGATTGAAGGAATTATTTCCAAAGGAAAAACAAGATGTGTTCTGAAATAAAATAGCACACAATTGGAAATGACTTCTTATCCAAACTAAATATCAAATCTTTCTGTATAAAAAAAAAATAGATTAAATAAAACAAGAATAACATTTACTCACAAGGGAAAACTGTCTCTGAACCTAACACAATATCTATTCTATAATAAAGAGCATTCATGTCTGTGTGTGTTTTAAATTGCAAAGCTACCATATTTAGACACTTAAATTAACTGAAATTAACTGTAGAATATTCCATAATTTTTGTTTAATAAATGCCAATTTTTAAAAATTATGCAAATATAAAAGCAATGTATGTGTAGGATTGCTGAAGCTAAATCTACCTCTTCCAGTAAATGCTACATTTACAAGTCCATGGTGCTGTTTCTCTTTGCAAATATATATTCCCCAGAAGCTCAGGCTCACAGTCCTCAATTTAAGAAAACTCAAGATTCACCATTTTGTTTTTGTGGAATATGTCCGTGCCTGGGACATAGTAGATAAATCCGACACATGTAGATCTGGAGTCCTAAACATAGCTTCTCCAGATACAGTATATGGTGTTATTATATCGTGGATATAATAATGCCCATAACAGGGGAAATACAAATGAGAGAATAAACCTTTCTAGCATAGCTTTCTCTCTTGTTATATATGGACCAATAGATTGTCACATAATAGATGATTACAGAGTTTATGTGGAATCAAAGACATAGAATTCTATCATTTTTGGCATCAAATCACTATGGGTTTACACCTTTGAAGATATTGTTATTTTTCTTTATTGAAAATACAATTGTTCCCAGATGGTCAATTTAAATTAAAGGAAGCAAATATATGCTGTTTTGATGGGGTGTAAAAAATATAATAGTACTCTTTGCTTGCACAAACAAATTCCCACTATTTATCCATTATAACAGTATGAAGTGTAAAAACTCTTTAAAACAAATTTATTGAAAATAAAACACATTTTAATTTACAAATATAGAGTACAGAAATAAACTATCAAAACATTCATTTAAACATGCTGAATCAAAATAGATATGGTTTTAACGGTTGTTTAGAAGTTTAAACTAAACATATATACACACATGCATACAAAAGATTTAGAACAGAAATAATAATTGTTTTCTTTATATATTTAAATTTCAATAGTGACAAAATATAAAATTATCTTTGATATTTACGACAAAGATTGCATCATATAATATGCAATGACTTTCATATCTGCATTCTAGAATTTATTGGCATTATTACATTCTTCTTTTTTTTTAATCATTTCACCCCCAAGCAAAGCAATAATACCACAGAGGGTTACAGGGAGTGAAAAAGAATGAGAAGACTTTAGTGAGGACAATAAAGGAAATGGGTTCAGAAAGACAGAAGATGGCATTTGAAGTCTTCTATAATAATAATCCATTGAAACAGTTGAATGTCAGTCACAGTCAAGATTATAGAATAATTTTGAACTCCATGATCATGTTCATGAATGTTCATGAATGTGTGCCACACCAAGGCTACATATGATTTGAATTCAAAGTCTTCCTTCTCCAAGGTTGTTTGCCAATCACAGAGAACCCAATCAGCCCTGGTATTTAACCCATAGTCAGAGGGAGAAGAGAATGATTAATACATTTCTCAAGAGTATTTGTGCGAAAATGAGTGTAATGATCTCGGCTCACCAATTTCCCATTCTGAACAATTACACCACCTACACATCAATTTGCCCATTAAAAAAAAAAATATATATTACTGAAAATTAATATTAATCTATCTAAAATATCTTTATAAAGATGGCTGTTAATGTTTAAATGATACACAAATAATATATATGTATATTAACAAGTATACTAGTAAATAAACTAAGATAGGAACTATTTCTGGCCGTGACAGTCAACTGTCAAGAAACAAATTGTGTGACAAGTGAAGAGGTCTCTCATTCAAATCCAATCCTCTAAGGCAGGGTTTTTTCACTTTTGAATTTGACAAACATACATACGATGGAGGAAAGGAAATAAATTGTGTGTTGGCCTGGGACTTATCAACAGTTGCTTTGTTGGCTTCAAATACTGGACTAATCTAGCAGCCAGTTGATTGTTCAAGTTACCTTCAAATGTCTCCAATGACATATTTGTCTTTTATTCTGGCCTTTTGATGTGGTTTGCATCTTGGAGGAAGTGGACACTTGTTGATTTTGCTGTTGGTGTCATCTTTTTCCTCTTTTTCCATTTTATTCTCTTCTTCCTTTATTTTCTGGGGTAACTTCTCTTATTTTCTCTTCAAATCATCAACAACTTTTTTCTCCCCATTTTTCAGCATTATTTTGTTTCTATCTTTCTTATTCCTCTCTTTCACACCTGCTTTTCTTTTTTTTCTATTCTTTCTCTTTAATATTTTTTGTCTTTCAATCAAGATCTTCCATTTCTTCTTTCAACGTCTTATTCTTTTCTTTATAAGTTTCCTTTTTTTTAGAGCTCTTTATTCAGATATAACGACTTTGTCCTTTTTCTTCATGTTATTATTCTTTTTATCTTCATCTCTTTTTTGTTTATGTCTTTTTTTCCTCTTCCATTTTTTTCTTTGTCTATATCTTCTTTTTTCTCCCCTTGTAAGAATTTGTTTTCCTTTTTATATTTAGTCATTTTCTATTAAATAATTTAATATTATTGCAAAAATATAAATGCTATATTTATGAAAATATCAAGATGAGAGTAAGATAATGTATTGGAATTGAAAATCTTCTTTTGGATGTGTGGGTGATGTAATGGATAGTGGCTTAGAATAGGGAAATCGGAGACTCAAGTTTGAATTCCAGTTGAGTTCATTACATTTACTTACATACAAATAACCTTGGGAAAGATATGAATCCATCTCCTCCCCAAAGCTAGGGGTTAAATATTAAGATTTGGATCTGAAAAAAATCATTGTTATCTTAAAAAATTGTTAATGCAATATTTACTTGCCAAAAAGTGAATTATTCTTACAATGCAAAATGTTTTTCCTTTTTCTTTTCCTTCATTTTGTCTTCTTTCTCCTCCTTTATCCTTTGCTGTTTTTTCTTTCTTTTTTTACTTTCTACATTTTCCTTCTTTTACTTTTCTAGTTTTCCTTCTTTTTTGTCTTCTTTTACCTTTCTAGTTTTCCTTTCCCCCACTTCTCCTTCTTTTTCCTTTTCTTTCTTTGTCTTTTTTTACCCCGTCAGTCTTCTTCATTGCCTCTTTATTTTTCTTTCATTTCACTAATCATCATTACCATCAACATAGTTCTCTCAGGTGAAAGTTACAGCAAGTTTCTTTTCACCTGGTTTAACACTGCTTCTCCAACACTTACCCCTTAATCAATCTCCACCTAATTCAAGGAAATGTATACCTCCCCTGCTGGACTATAAACTCCATGCATAGAGGGTACCTACCTGAAAAGCTGATGATGGGTGACAAGAAAAGGATGGTTAGGGGCGGGAAAGGGTGAATGAGTGATTGGTGACTTGAGGTCTGAAGAAGTAATTTCTTTGGTGTAATGGGGGATAGTGTGGAGGAAAGGTGATGACACTCTCCTGACCCCCAGGGTAATTTTGTCAAACAGGCCAAAGGCAGGTGAAAAAGCAACTTGTGAGTCATTCCACCAAGAGGAAAGAGAAAAATTATCCTATCCTTTAAAATAAATAAGTAAGTAAACTAAAAACCCATAATGAGAAAAGGAAAAAGCTTAAAATAAAAAAAAAAATACAAACATAATAAGAATCCTCTGTGAAGAACCAGAAGTTAAAAGAACAATATGTTTGTCTTGGTTGAACAAAGTGAGGTCTCTCTTAGCATTCAGGAATGTCACGCACACGGAAGCCAGCTGTTTGATCAGAGATTTAAGACGACATTTTCAGCTGTCATTCAAAGGATGAAAATAAAGACCAAGCCGGGCCGCCGCTGTTTCACATGACTTGGGCCAGTTTTCTTAATGTTTTTCTTTTTTCTTTTTAACACAGGTAAGATTTTTAGCAACACTCCACACTCCCCTTTGTTTCAGTATTAAGATACAGAGAAACTGGAAAAGTTAAGAAGAAAAGAGTGCTGAACTGCAATGTGATATCTAATATTTTATATGGCATGGATGTTGGACAATCTCTTCAACAATGAAAAAGTGACTCAAAATAAAATATGTGCTTTTATCAAGAAATACTGTTAAAAAGAAAGAAACGAGTACTGAACTGCAAAGCAATGGTGAACATTAATAGTGGCTTTGGTAAAAATGGCGCAAGTAAAAAAAATAGGAAAAAATGGAACAAGTGAAAAACACTCTTTAAACATCTTAAAATTAAACACCAGCAGTTGTTTAATTTTAAGCTATTTAAATTTAAATTTAAATTTCTAATCAGAGGACAGTTATTGTCTATTTATTTCTGGTTCAGTTGTCCGGACACCTTCAAGCACACACCATTGATCTCAGTGGCTCTACCACAACCCCACCATGGAAGTCATATTAAATAATAAAGGAAAAGAGATTTGCTTTCAAGGATACATATATACAAAACAGATTATCAGATCAACTATTATCAGATGGAGATTTTTTTCCTATTTTTTCACTTGTGCCATTTTTACTGGTGCCATTTTACCATGCCATTATTACTTGTACCAGTATTATCTAAATTCACAAAGTAATATCTACTCTTGTAAACTGCGTCTAGAGATTATATGCAAGTTATGAATTGGTATAAAGAGTTGTGTCTTTAATGTTAAAAGTTCTATTAGGATGTTTAGATTCTACTCAATATTATTAACTTAGATATATAGTGATAAAGAAAACTATTGTTTTTGGTTGGAAAAAATTTTACTAAGTTAACAAAACAGACTAATTTGACTGTCAGTAGTTTATTTGCAACTATTTATTTTGATACTTTTAAATTATTATACCTTGTAAAACTAATGTAAAAAAATAATATGAAAAGATTTTAGAACAAATTCATCAATTTCTTAAAGGAAAAACATAAAAAAAAACATTTTATTTTAAAAATAAAAGATATATTAACAAAAAATAATAAGAACCTCCTAAAATTTATTGCACAAATGCTCCTTTCTTTTCAATAACTCTTAGCAGCCTATTGTCAACATTAACAATCTGATGTTAGATTTGCAATTTTATCAACTGGTAAGTTGTTTGCAGCAACTTTAACTGCCTCCCAGAGGTCACACTTGCTGTTGAATTGCCTTCCATTAGAATAAATATCTCTCTTGAGGATGCTCCACAGGTTCTCAATGGGATTCAAGTCACAGCTATTTGAAGGCCAGTCCATAAGAGAATCTTCAACAAATCCCTTTTCTTTCAACCAGGATTTAGTAAACTTTGATGCATGACTTGGTGTGTTGTCTTGTATAAAGATCATAGATCTACGCTTGGCTAAAGACTGGTTATCAAGCCATTCAAAGAAATATTGCTCTAGAAAATCACAGTAACTTTTGGAATTCATTTTAATCCCGTCTTTCAGTTTAAATTGACCCACAAGCTCATTACCAATAATCCCAGCCCATATCATGATCCCACCGTCACCTTGTTGGTGTTTACAAAATTTTCTTGAGTCATGTTGCTTGTAAACCCATCCTCGAGCCCATCCATCAGGCCCCATCGAGGGTGATCCTTGATTTGTCTGTAAAAAGCACTTTACTAAAATCAGTTTTCATGTATTTTTTTGCCCACTGCAATCTTCTTTCCTTATGTTTTTTATAAAAATGGGTTTCTTTTATTTGATTTTTTACATCAGCAAACTTTCTTAATGCTTTACACGTTGTTTCCCTTGACACCATAGGAGCTCCAGCGGCCTCAAATATGAACACACTTGACGCATTTGGGTTTCTTATTAATTCTCTTCAGATATGTGATAAATCTCGCTTTGTTAAATTCCTGAATTCAGCCTGAGACTTTTTTTTTCCTTGGTTGAATTCCCATTTGACATATTTTCTTGATTGTTTGATGATCCTTTTCAAATCCTTAGAAATTTGAAGTGAAGATTTTCCTTTGCTAATTTCTTTGATTATATAGTTCTTTTCATTCATTGTTAGTTCTTTTTTTTTGAGCCATAATACTAAATTCTAGTTCTTGCAAATAATCTCTTGACACTGCAGATTGCTATAATTACTGAAAAAAATACTAAATATCAATCTGAAATTGAAAATTGGGACTTAATTGCTTTCATGCTTACTCACTATACATAATAGTACAAATTATTTCATTGGATAACACATATCTATGAATTTTACATAAAATATTTTACAATATCTCTTTTGCATATAATCTCTAGACGCAGTTTATATGGCTTGGATATTGGACAATTTCTTCAGCAATGAAGAAGAGACTCAATATGTGCTTCTATCAAGAAAAATTGTTAGAAAGAAAGAAAAAAAGAAAAGAATATTGAACTGCAAAGTAAATATCTAATATTGTATATGGTATAGATGTTGGACAATCTCTTCAACAAGGAGAAAAAACTTGAAGTAGCGTAGATGTGGTCTTACCAACAAATGTTAAGAATACCATGGACAGAACATATGAGCAATGAGGAAGTCTTAAGGAAAATAGAAACTACATGTAAAGTTATCATCACAATCAAAAACAGAAATTTCTGGGATATACAATGAGAAAAGAGGGCCTAGAGAATTTAACACCCACAGAACAGGGAAGAGAAGCAATGAGAAACAGTGTGTCACCTACTTAACAAGTTTGTAGGAACAGAACAGAGAGCAAAAAGAATGGTAAAGGGTCAAATATTACTTTGAGTAATAAAAGACAGAAAATTGTGGAGGGCCATGTTCGTTGACATCCTCAAAGGACTTGGCATATAAAAGAAGATTTTTACTAACATTTCATCCTTCCTTTTGCTTAAACTCTTCCAAAACTGTCTTCTTCGACATCTTGGTGTCAATCTTTCAAACAAGCAAATGTCTTCACTTTTATCTTAAAAAATTAAAAATTACAAGTAGCTATTTAAAAAGTAGTAACTTTTTGTTTGTTTTTATAAAAATAACAAACAACTGATTTATTCATTCATAATATGTTTTATTTATAATATGAATTTTAAAATTTTATATTAATTTAAATTTTATCAATAGAATTAAACCATAACTGACAACAATGAAACTATGTCCTAAGTGTTGATTAAGTGTCTGCCATTATCTAGTGGCTAAGAGTTCAATCTCTAACACTGACACTGAAATTTATAAATATTCATTCTGTAGAAAAGCAAGAGAACTGTTCATCCCTATGGATTTAATAAAGAGTTCAATATGACTGATACCTAAAGAAGTTTGGAAAGTACAATCAGTGAAATGAGACTATAAAAACCAAAATAAAAAATACCAAAATGGTAATAAGCAAATTTATAAATCGCATTAGTTCACATTTCTTCTAAATAGTAACAGGATCAAATCCAGTTGTCATTATTTGATCTGAAACAGTGCTATTGAAAATTTGTGGCAGACCTTTTTATTTAGCAGTTGTACTCAAAAATTAGTGAAACTTGAATTTTATTTCAAGTTGCTATCAGATTATCTAACTCATGACAATTCACTCAACTAATTTAATGGCAGAATCTAATTTGAATATAGGATGGAAACCCAAAAGCCTAGACATCGATTCTAGCTCACCACTGCAGCAAAAGAATGGTGTCATTGGCATACAGTTTTTACAAACTATATCAAGGATTATAAGGACAAAATTCTTTAGAGCCCTGATGCTGTGTCAAGCCTACTGCATTCAAGTTTATCAAAACTTGTGTAGACTACAACACAGTGCTAGCTAAATTCGACACCATTTTGATTAAAACACTGAATGAGATTTTTTTTCTTTTGACAAGAAAAGAGGAACAGAGTAAAATTCTGGATGATTTGTTTAGAGGACCCCAAAAACTAAGACAGAATTGCAATTTCAAAGCACATACAACTAAAGAATGCAGGGACGAAGATGTGCATGACACTTTCATTTGTAGAACTGCTTTTCCAACAATATGCTAAAGACTGATAATGAATAAAACATTAGATTTGCAGTCAGTTTATGATCAAGCTTCAGCCTTGGATTTGGCACAGAAGAACAACAAAGCTTATGTTGTACCTATTCCTTCTCCAGCAGTTGTAGTCTGTGAGAGTAACCTTTCCAACAAGGGTGATAAAAGTAGTCTTAAACCCACCTGAAATATCAGTGTTAGCTTTAAATTACAACCCTGGAAGTGCCAACAATAATCACTCTAATAGGAAAGACTGATTCTTTTGTGGTACTGTGCTGTATCATAAGAGAATTGTCTAGCTTGGGATGCCATATGTAACACGTGTTCTAAAAGAGGACACTTTACCAGAGCATGTCAGTCTCGAGCAACAAATGCCATTAAGTGCTACCTTTTTTTCAACCCATATTGCAGTTCGTAAAGCAGAAGTGCCAGGTGGACTCTTACATGCTGCAACAATTATGAATATCTAAGAAAAAATGTTGAATGCTTTACTTGATTCTGGTACTTATGAAAGCTTTATTATCAAGAATATAATTAATTCCTTAAAACTAAAAATCATTATAAAATTTTAACAGGGGATGTTTTTTAGCAGTCATTCCTTTCCAACTGGTGATTGTGGTATGTATGTTTTAGTATAAATATGGTATTATGGTGTAAGGATTATTAAAAGTATGATTGTGTCAGTAAAAGTAGGTTGACCGTGGTATTGCACTCAGTTTGAAAGTTGCGGTTTTTACATGCTAAATAATGACACAAAATATTTTTTTTCAAAATTTTCTGAGGAGATGATTTTATAGATTACATTTGGGTTCAAAATCGTAGCATTGGAACTTCATTCTGGTGACCAGTGAAAAAGACATATATATAGCATGTATAGCACAGCCTTATAAAATTTATAATTTACTGAAACTTTACAAATTGTATATAGAAAATATGCATGACACAAGCACATTATTCCTAAATCATTGTACTTCAAAGGAAAATTATACTGAACAATTTAGCTATATTATCATGCAATATAAAGTGCAGTAGTTTTAGTGTGATTTTCGAAAAACAATGTAAATTTAAAACATTTTATCTTTAATTTATGCCTAGCAGTATTATAGTGTTATATACACTTTTATCTATTTTTTGTTTTTGTTAATTATGGTCTCTCAAATCTTATTTATTGAGTAGCCTTTTTTGTAATCTTTTACAAATTTATTTACAGTTTTTACTTATTAATTACAGTAAAAAAAAAGTATATTTTGCTGGTGGTGACTCATAATTAGAATTTCGGTTTGAATATATTTTCCATTTAATGTATCTACTACAAAAGATATTAACTTTATTTGGATTTATTCTTAAAAGAGTAAAATTTTGAAGTCAGTTTGTAAGCAAAATCATACAGAAATTAGGTATTTTTTTAATAAAACTAAATGCTCATAAATTGATAAAAGCAGTGAAACTAATTTTTGGTGTCAGTATTTGTCACATGAAACCTCAGCTTTTATACAGAGGGTAATGTTGATTTACTATAAAAAAGTGAAAAATCAACCTGACAGTGAATTTGCTTTAAGTATAAACGAGTGATGACCAGCCTTCCCCATTCCCAATTTTTCAGCCTTACGCCATATTTGTATATAAAAATACAATAAATATTTATTTATTTCAGATTGGAACCAACCATGTTCGATATTCAAGAAGTTTTCACAGATTCTAACTTTACATAAAGACTTCATATAAATTTAATAAATATATATATGTGTGTGTGTGACAAATTACCTGAAGCTAAATGTGCACAATGTTTCATATGTGGGCTCTAATCCATTGTAGAAATGATTGCAAAATACTTTTCCCTTCCCAATTTATAGGCAGAAACACACAAATGCATGCTGAGATTTCTTCTTAGCCAATAAAATAGGCAGGTTCTCAGTTTCATATGACTCAGTCCTGGTATGCCTTGTCGTGAAGTTAGATTGCTATGTTCACTTATCTTAATTTGTTCTTTTGCTTCAACCCCAATTCTTAGTTTGTGAAATTTTTGTCATATTATTGTTGCTTTGCCTTATTCCTGTTAATTTGCCTTGCATATATTGTTTGCTTGCTTTATATTATTTTTTGCCCTGTTATTTTCTTATTGTTTATTACAAAATTTGTCAATTCTGTTTGTTGGGAAGTCCTGCCATTTATTTACATTTAAACATGGCGACTCATTCTACAATGTGCTTTGTGTGTAGACTGACATTTGCAATGTGGAAAATATTGTCATTTGTCAGTGCAAGTCTTATAATATGATCAAATGTTGAATATTCATGAATTTGAGTCGTATTGAAGGTCTTGCTTGAAGAGGCAAACAATTTACTATCAGCATCCGTTGTGTGAAGCTCAAAAGTGGATATGATCTATGGTGGATCACAATTTATAGTGTTGGAGTGAATTACTCTTCTTTCCACTGTAAAGAACCCATTTTGGAGTCAATGTCTGTGCGCTTGTGCCACAAAGTCAAGTTATTTCAGAATATAACCATTATTAATAAAAATATTATATTTTCTATAATTTTTAAACTTTATGAGGTAAACTAAATATAATTTCTAGGTTTTAATTAAATTTCATATGCAAGATTATTTAATTTTTTATGTAAAAATTAAATAATGTTAAATTTACATCAAGGAATATTTGATATGATCTTCAAATATTTTATATTTAATTAAAGTATTGAGATTATCAAAAGCTATGACAGTATTGATTACTGAAAACTCATGGCTTTTAAAAAACACAATTTACAAGAAGACAGAAGGCATGGTTGTTAGCAAAAGTAACAGCCCAACATGCAAATTACAAATTCAAAATCAAACAAGAGCAACAGTTTAAATATCTGGGAACTGTTTTAAAAGAGGACAAATGCCTGACACAGAAATCTGAAGGTGCAGTGGGATGACAAAAGATACCTTCCAAAAGCTAAGCAAAGTATTAAGAAACAAGAGAATATTGTTAGAAACAAAGAAAAGAGAACTGGACTGTTACATAATATCTACTTCTATATGGCAATAAATATTGGACAATCTCCTCACAGATGAAAAAGAGACAGAAATGTGATTCTACAGAAGGATGCTGAGAATACAATGGACCGAATATATGAGCAACAATGAAGTCTTAGAGAAAATGGATAAAAAGGAGACATACTTAACATCAGGAAGAGATAGTTGAAATTTCTAGGAAAGTTTTATACCCACAGGACAGATTGTGAGGGAGAGGAAATTAATGCATAACATAGTGAGCTTGAGTAAATGTATGGTGGAACAAGGTTTAGGAGAGATAACAAAAAAGACGAGCTACAAAGGGCAGGAAATTGTGGAAAGCCTCAACTGCTATCATCCAGAAGGTCGCATAGAAGAAGAAGACTGAGAATGATTGAGCACTGGGCAGAGTCTCCCTGACCACATAAAAGCCTGCAATTGCTCCAGAAAGGTTGATAAATCTCCAATGAACAAATATCATATTGTTATAATTGAGGCAATATATTGCACAATATGCCTCGTCAGACTAAGTGGACCCATGTACATATGTAAAGTGTTCCTCTAGCTCTTATTATTAACATTATTTACACTTGGACTATTCTCCTTATCTTTGTTGTTATTATCATAACATTTCAGCTATTGTGCCCTTCTGTCTTCATTACATGCCTACTTATCTGGGTAACATTCAGGGAATTTTGAACTGAACTCTTCAGTTAATTCTAAGGGATAGAATGTTCTCATTATGCTGTCCAAATCTAGTGATGTCTTGTTCTTATTTAGTACTGCTCACTTATTGTTTGCCTTGATTGATTTGTTTTTTATGACTCATAAAACTTTTGAAGGTTATTTAAAAGCCAGAATATTTTTGAAGATAATGATTTTTACTGATACTCTACTAATTAACCCATATCTGGAGGAGAAGAGGTGGATTCATACCTTTCCCAAGGATATTTGCACATAAATTAATATAATGAACTTGACTAGAATTGAAATTTGACTCGAATTGAAATTTGACTCTCCAATCCATTACACCACTCACACAACTAAGCCTACAACACCTGGTATTCCCAAGTGGTCAACAATCTAGGTACTGAACAAGTTTGACGTTGCTTAACTTCAGTGATTGTAAGAGAATCAGTGTTTCAATATCATATTATTGCTTGCCTTATTTCCACTAAATCTGCACTACCGCAGCCCAGGCAACTTACAATTACTGTGATGCCAATAATGATAAGTCTGTATCCCTGAAATTCAGACAAAACTTAGTTCTTATCAGTTCAGTGGGAAAAAATGGTTTTGTTAGTTTCAATTACAAAGTCAATAACTTAAATGACAGACAGAGGAAAAAAAGTCTCTGATCATTAATGAAAAATATTTTAAACATTTTTTGTCTTTAACAACAAAACAAAAAAAACCTGACGACAAACTCTGGGGAAAACTGTTTCATAAATCGTTAATCTACCTTTGCTGGTGTCTATTTTTTTCAGAACTGTTTGTGTCGGATTGTATCAAAATATTTGGACTATATCTTAGGGCTCATAGGATAATTAAAAAGAGAGTAAGTTTGAAGAATTGCATAACATCTTAATAAAATGTTATGCCTTAAGCCTTTGCACATTATTCATTTATATTTCATTGGAACGATCTGGAAACATATTGCCTGGAGGTAGTGTTTGTTATTCTTTTTTTGGTTTGTAGTGTTTTCCATAATTTTCTGCTTAAAATAATGAAGCATATGCCAACGTAGCAAAGTACTGAATCATTTGCCATAGCAGAGCCACCCAGATGGAGAACAAATGCCCAGGGCATAATTTATACCAGGATGTGTAGCTTGCAGGTTTTAAGAAAATGTCATTTATTTTTAGATGAAAAAGAAAAACACTTAAAGAGTTGATTAGCAACTTATATAAGGGCAGAAAGAATTACGACAGAAAATCTTGAATTTTTTATTGGGTGGGCTAAAAAGTTAATTCTGTTTTTATTGCGAGAGAGCATTAGGAGTGTTTAGTATTAATTGACT
>CAHIKZ030004744.1:2492500-2667500 GCA_903632075.3 Acanthosepion pharaonis | reverse complement strand
GATAAAGTTAGCTGTTTTAAATTTTTTGTAATAGATAATTAATTTAATTTTTTTGTTCAGGTCAACTAGGGTAGTGTATTTCTTTATGATATTTTTAAGTGAAGATTCATCTTACTTATAAGTGACATGCATTTGACTTTTGTGGAAGATGTTTATGTTATTGTTTTTGTCTGTGTATTCAGTATCATTATTATTTACTTTGGAAAGAAATAGTCTAAATAAAAATATTGTCTATGTAGCAGGCATATATTTTAGGTTTACTGACTTGTTTAAATATCATGCTTACTACATAGGACATGTAGTAATTGGAGAAGCACAGGCCGAGCAGATTTCTCATACTAATGCCATTAGTCTGATTGTAGATGTTGCCATTATGGTCATAGAAGGGGACTTTTGTTGTGCATGTATGTAATAATTTTTGGGGGGTATTTGATTTGATCTGATGGAGGTGGGATAGAATTGTTTGTATACACGGAGTTAAAGATAATGTCAAAGATTTGATCGTTGTGGATGTTTGTGAATAAATAAATAAATAAAGCATCCCTATAATTCTATATACATACACATAACACATACATTCAGTTCGAGAAAAGAAAATCATACTTGATAATGGCTAAAGGTATAGCCAAAAGCACTCTGAATTACATAACATTTGAACAGTTTCTACACACACTATGTCCAGAAAAGAAAACACTTGTATGAACAGAAGAAAAATTAAATAAAAAGCTTAATTGCAGTACCTTGTCTGTTGTCATTCATGAAACATTATATATCACAACCATATACTGTCAGTAATTCATAACTCCTGACAATACATTTTTCCTGATTTTTAATTCTTGACATATAATTTCTGTAGCAAAAAATAAATTTTAGATTCAAACGCTTAAAAATTGGTGTTCAATACCCTACTCGTCCTGGATGTGACGATAAACTACATCCGTGTCCTGGGTAAGATTATAAACTACGTCCAACAGCAAGGCCTCTGATCAGGAGGTGTTGAGGAGCATGGAGCCACCTCTTAATTGTTGGTGTTCCCAGGTCCACCCTGACCAGAGGTGATAGCACCTGTTAGGGTCCCAACTATGGGTAAATAGTTATCCCCCAAACTGGGGTCAAAACACTATGAAAGTGTAAAAATAGGTTTAATACCAGAAATACTTTGTAAAAATTATTATCAGTAATAAATTTTTGAAAAAAAATATTACCAGCTATACATTTTTGAAGGAAAAAAAAATATTACCAGCAATAAAAATTGCTGGCATTAAGTAACCCATTGTGGTTGATATGTTGTAAAACAAAACAAAGCAAACCAATCAATACCTTGCATGGAACATGTGAGCAACAAGGAATTTTTAAAGAAAATAGAATGAAAAGTGAGATTTATACTTAAAATTTGAAATTGTCAATTAAAATATCTGAGATACAAAATGAGGAAAGAAGGCTTGGAACCTCTGACACTCAGAAGACTTATTGAAAGCATGATAGACAGAGGGAAAACGTGAGTAACCTACCTAAAGGGTCTTACATAAATGGATGGCAGAACAAAGGCTGGGAGGAATTGCAAGTGGGCAAATATCACTTACAGCTTCAAAAATAGGAAGTTGTGGACATCCTTGATCACATAAAAGTGTAAATTCAATGACATTATTATTATTATTATTATTTTATCAACAGCCTAAACAAACACACAACAGGAATTGGGATCATAGAGTTATTGTAAACTCCACAATCCTTAGCTGCATAGAAGGTGCTTTGCCAGAGCTTCATATGGTTTTTGAATTCAAAATTGTCTTTCACCTAGACTAGTTGCCATCCAAGGCTGAAGAGCCAGGTTTCCCTACTATTTTACCCATAGTTAGAGGTTTTTCATTCAGAGTTGTCCTTCTCTGAATCCGGTTGCCACCCAAGGCTATAGAACCCAGTCTGTCCTGTTATTTACCCATAGCTGAGGGGAGAAGAGATGAATTCCTACCTTTCACCTGCATATATTAAGCAGTTGTAGATTCCTCATACAGATGAAAGCTGCAAAAGAATACATTTTATTTTAAACTTAAGAAAAAAGGCAACTCGCACATTCAATGGTAAGTTTTTTTACTATACACGATATTCAGGAGACCATTTAATCATTTATTTACGGCAAACTGCTTGGAAAAAAAAAATAAAAGAAAACATTCATTTAAAATCTTAAACATTTTCTCTCTTTATTCAGGAGATTATAGTTACCTGGGACAGTTTTTAATCAGGCTATTTATTTATTTGAATCAGATCATGAAAAAACAAAAACTTTTAATAATTTTCTTTGAGTATTGTTCAAGAAGCTAGAAAAATGGTCAGCTCACTATATTACTCCAGAAAGTTGTGATTTCTGCAATATTTTATCTCTATAAGTATCAAAGACCAGAAATGGAATATTGCTGCCATATCTAGGCTGGAGCCACACCATCCTCACCTTCCAGGTTTGATAGTCCATAATCACTTATACAGTCTTGTGGAGGAAGACTTACTCTCTATTCTGCAGCCTCTTTCATGCAGATACAATGTTACAAGCCTATTGCTACTCTGTCAATCTTTCCATGGCAAATGTTTAGATGAGCGCTCCATTCATTATTCCTACCAGTTCAGGCCTTTACTGCTAGGACATGTGATACTACTTCCACAGAGCTGTATCAGTTGCATTTCTTCTGTATTCCAAATGTAAAAAGGAAGTTCTACTCAGACAACATTTCCCCAAGAACTGCCATTTTGTGGAACAGACTCCTGTGTTGTTGCTTCCCTGAACGCTGTAGTATTAAGTTCTTCAATTCAAGGGTCAGTTGTTATCTATTCCCCTCAACTTCATAATCTCCACTTCCTATCAATTTTTTCTTTTATTCACATGTCATACATCATTTATCATAACAATGTTAAATGTAATTCTCTATTTTGGTGGCCTTTGAGCCTTGTATCAGGTGAAATTCAGTAAAAAAAAAATAAAACAAAAAGAAAGTGACAATTCATTTCTTTTTTTTTTTTTTTTACATTGATGTTCACTCCCTGTACAATACCCTAGAACCAGTAAAAGTAGAGTGATACAGTGTAATAACATGGGTACAGTTTATGTGGATATGTGGGGGAAAGATGATGGTTAACCCTAGATTTGAACAGGTTAAGATTGTAGTGGTCAGGGAAGTAGCCTCTTCAGAGTTGGTTCCACAAAGCAGCTGTTCAAGTAGAGCTTACATCTCATCAATGGAATACAAAGGGAATGAGGATGGTTTGATAAAACATGTATAGCATGGTGGGTCTTAGCCATAAAGGTTAGAACTTGTAGAACTAAAGAATGTAGTTCATTTAAAAACTGAAATCGCAATAGAGCAGCAAGAGGCTTGCAAAATTTCATCTGTAAGAAAGAGGTTGTTGGGTGGAAAATAATTTGTCATGTATAAAGATGTGGAGATGTTTTTGGATTCTATAGAAACTGGAAAGTGGAGACTGGACAGCTCCTACCCATATATGGCACTTGACCTTAGTCATCAAGCCAATGTAAACATTCCTTTCCTTAGTTATGTAGTATGTAATTCACCAGGTTTACATACAGTTTTGAATTCAGAGTTTTCCTTCTCCTAGACCACTCAAGGCTATAGAACCCAGTCTGTCATGTTATTTACCCATAGCTGGAGGGAGAAGAGATGGATTCATACCTTTCCTAAAAGTATTAGCATGTAATTGAATGTAATGAACTCAACTGGAAATTGACCGTGGCTCTCTGATTTCTCAATCTGAGCCACAATTCATTACTCTACCATGCCTCCTGGTACTCCATTTTAGGCCTGATCTAGAGGAGTAGAGTATAACAAGAGAAGTCAGGTCTTTACTGGAGCAGTACAGGAACTGATCATTTTTCCAGTATCTTTAGCGATGGTTCATATGTATGAGTTTCACTTGAGATCTGGATTAAGTCCCAGTAGGCACTGAAAGCATGGGGCCTATGTGGAGGAACATCTGTTCATTGTGACTGATGATAGTTCTGGCTCAGGTTGGCAATGATGGAACATCACTAGTTTGATTTTCAAGGCATTGAATGTAACCAGCCAGTAGACCCCCCCCTCCGCACTAAGCTGTTAGTGCTAGTTCAGACAAGAGATCAGCTTCCAATCTCTGGTCATCTAGTTGTTAATTATGAACTCACTATAGCTTAATCAGCCTCAGTCAGGTGGTATCTTGTGTATTTTTGTTGTGAGCAACCTTCTAGTGTATAGGTACAATTATATATGCCATGAGGACACACCCATGAATAGGAAACATGTAATTACAAATGATGAAACATAGAGACAAGGATGTCTACTTAAACAAATGTAGCAATTAATAACATTTAAAGTGATAAGAAAAAATGTTGGATTATAAATAAAACCCATTAATTCCTAAGAAATTACTTTGTTTACATTTTTAATACAGAAATAAGTTAGCTGATATAGGCTTCAAAAAGGTCCTAATGAGATATTTTCAGTTCTTAAAAAGAGTAGTTTTTCATGGTTGAGTGGTGTAAAGCACACCTGTTGTGAAAGTGGTTCCTTTAATATAAAGTTACTCATGTTCAATCACTCTGAAAGGTATTTTTTATAAGACTTTTGATTACCCAGTACAGTTAACATTAATTACACTGTTAAATAAACAAAACAAAAAAAAGAAGCAAAACTGGGACGACTACTCAGACATTTGTAGCTGCTAAAGATAATGATTATCGTAATAAGAAAAAGAACAGTTTCATGTAATAGAGAACAAATGCCCACGGCATGATTTCTACCAGGATGTGTAGCTTGTGGGTTTTAAGAATGTCATTTATTTATAGATGAAAAAGAAAAACACTTAAAGAGTTGATTAGCAACTTATATAAGGGCAGAAAGAATTACAACAGAAAATCTTGATTTTTTTTATTGGGTGGGCTAAAAACATAATTCTATTTTTATTGCAAGAGAGCATTAGGAGTGTTTAGTTTTAATTGACTTGAATCAAAAACATTGTTTTTGATTCTATTATGTCATATCAAAAGCAAAGCAGTCTAAATTATGAGAAACTTCACAAAATCTAAGCATGCTCAAATATTAGGAGCTCCCCAAATGTAAAGCAGGCTCAAATGGAAGAGGACTTGACAAAATCAAGGTAGGCAAAAATATGAGAGGACTTGACAAATTGAAACTAGGCTAAAATCTTAGGGGCTCCACAAAGGCAAAGCTAGTTAAAATATGAGGAGCTCCCTAAAAATTGTTGATCTCTCCTCGAGGCTCAAAAATGTTGACCTCTCCAAAAGCAAAGCAAGCTAAAATATGTGGGTTTCCACAAAATTAAATACAAGAGGCTTCCCAAAATTCTGTCTTTTCATTAGATAGCATTAGGAGTGTTTAGTTTTTAACTGACTTTGTTCAAAAACATTTTTTATTCTATTATGCCAACTGTCATATAAAAATGCATTTTTTAAAATAATGCATAATTAATTTTTATTGACTGTAACAATGGAGATGAAAGAATATAAGAAAAATATTTGAGCAGTTTTAATTTTAAGACAACTAAAAATGCAACTGAAATTCAAAATGTGATTTGTATAGCTTATGAAGAATAAAAGTTTGTAGTGTTTTTATGTGAATTTCCAAAACATAGATGTTTGTACATTCAACTATGTATGTGCTATTTTGTTCAACTGCCCTTTACCATCTTTTGATAGCTTCATGATTCCATCCTTCCAGATCTTGGAATCTTTCTGGGTGATGAACTTCTTTGGTTATAGACAGATTTCTGAAGTGGTTAATCATTTATCACAGTATCTTTTTTGCTTCAACTTGTAAACAATCCATTTTCCATTGCCTGAGATCATTCTCAAAAATCGATTGTTTTTGTCATGTTTAAGCTGAAAAATGCAGTTTAAATTTTTCCCTTAAATTGTGAGGCCCCCAAACATTGTATTAATTCATGTATCCAAGTCTTTTCAAATATCTTCAAATACTCATATAAAAGATTTGGAGTATATCTGTGATGTTCTGTGCCATGTGACTAGGATTATTTTTAATCAGCATTTTGATTTGGTCATCATCAACAACTGCAAGTTGGCCAAAAGATTTTTGCAATTCCAGATCAAAATTTCCACTTCTTAACCAAGTGAACCACATACAAACAGTAGTCTCAGCTACGGCACCATCTCTGTAAATGGCACACATCATTTTTGCTGTTTGTATTATTTTTTTTCATTTTCAGAAATAAAAGAGCATCAAATTATGAAAATGAATCATATTTTCTTTCATTTTTCACTTTATGTAAAACATTTCAAATTCACAGTTCATACACAAATCATATCAAGAGACATGTTGAAATGTCATTTTCACAATATGTATATATATAAAGAATTTCAGTCATGTGTAAAATGAAATCATGTGTTCAAATGTCGTCTAATAAAAGCACTAGGAACTTTTGTTCCAAGCCAATATTTTGAATACTTGAAAAATACTTGTCAAAAGTTCTTAGTAAAAATTCATACTGATTGAAAAAATTTGCACACTTCAGCAAGAATTGAACCTGCATCACTCAGGGAAGAGGGAACCAACATTTAGCCCATTTTCTTTAATAAGAGTTCTTGGATATTTAGGTAAAAATATAATATATATATATATATATATATATATATATATATATATATATATATATATATATATATATATATATATATATATATATATATATATTTATATATATGTTTTGTTGAATAATCTAGACATTTTGTGTCAACTTATTTTCATACTGATCCTTTCCAGTTGTCTAATCAGTTTCTTGATGAAATCCATCAAAGAATGCACCATAGTTTTTTTTACCCAAATACTTTCAACCTTTTCTAAGATCAATTTTGGGGGTAAATTACAAAGACAAATATGCTATTTTAACTGCCATGAAATCTGCATTCTGTTGTCATAGTGATTTTTAAAAACACACAAACACACTCTGTTATAGTTATTTTAGAATTTTTTAATTTTAATCCGTTGTAGTTATGGGATTTTTTATCCATTGTAGTTATGAAATTTTTACAAAACAAGAATTTCAATATAAGGAAGCTGACCAGAAATTGGTAAAAATGTAAAATGGTATATATATATAAATGTTATATGCAATTTACTATGTTGTAGTAGTCAAACCAACATATGTACTTACAAAGGACATTTTAACTGATATACAATGTTGAGTTACTGTGTATGATTATGTTGGTTGTGTTAATTTTAGTATAATATTTAACTTTTTTTACTGGAATCAGTGGAGAATATATTAGTACTTATGAAATTTTTTAGGACTTTTTCATCTTCTTTATAGTTAGAATGCATTTGATTACAGTACAGTAGGTTGATATGTTTAGGAATATTTGAGGATGTTTTTCTTTTTATTTATGGTAATATTTCTAGTGGCTTGTCTAATTTGTTCATCAGTGATGTAATTAGTAATGTCATTATTAATGAGAGTTTGTTTAATGTTTTTTAATTCAGTGTAGAAATTTTTTTGTGGAGGAGTTAACTTTTGCACAGTGTATCAAGTTTTGTATAATAGCTTTTTTGTAATAGGTCATTCACTTTTATAATTTCTACTAGAGTGCATATGTTTATCCTAGTTGGTTTTTTATATGATGAGGTCATAAATGTATTATTATTAGTGTCTATCAATACATCAAGAAATTATTAATCTTAAGTTCATATGTTGAGAACAAAGTTTTTTTATGTTTTTTTGTAGTTTATGTATTTCATCTATGTTTATAAGTAAGATAAGAATATCATCTATCTTAGGTAGATGGAAGGTTTTTTAGTGGTGTTAAATATCTTATTTTCAAGGTTAGCCATGTAAAAGTTACTAAATGTTGGTCCAATAACTGAACTAATGGAAAACGCCATCACATTGTATGTAGATATTATTTTGATGGTCATAAAAGGGAACCTCAGTGGTACAAGTCGAAAGTAGTTTACATAATATACTAGGTTTGATTTTTAGTAAAGAAGATGGATTGTTGTAAATATTCTTTATTGGTAAATAAACTTTCAACAACTATGGTTTCATTATTAGCTTTATGTGTTTTTAAGATTTGGATTAGTTCATGAGTTGATTTAATGCCATATTTACTCAGTATGTATGCTGTAATGAGTTAGTTGATGATTTTAGTGAATTGATAAACTGGAGTGGAGATTTGGGATATGATAGGACAGTAATGGAAGTTAGTCTCCATTTATTTTGGAGAGTTTTAAGTTGTCCTATTCTGTTTTTAATTGTTTTTAAAAATCACTACGGCAATAGAATGCAGATTCTATTGCAGTTACAATGGCATATTTGTCTTTGTAACAATTTTACCCCAAATTTGCACAAATATTCTTTAAAAAGTCATGGACACACTTCTCCCTGCCTTCTGTATCAAAGTATAGATATTTTGATAAAATATCTTATTACTAGCACAGCACTGAAATCCAAAGGTGCATTAGGACAGTGAAAAATGCCTTCTAAAAGCTAAGCATTATGAAACTGGAAAATTTTGATAGAAACAAAATCAAAGAGTCATGAACTGTTACACAATATCAGACCTCCTATATGGTAATGAATACTGGACAATCTCCTTATAGATTTTGTTTTTTAATCATGTCATCCCAAGCAAGGCAATAAAGCCATTAATACACAAGGTTTGAAAGAATTAGAGAAAACATTATTAAGAAGTAAGAACAAGGAAGAAAAGACTTGAAGCAACAGAAATGTGGTTCTACAGAAGGATGCTGAGAATACCATGGGCCAAACATGTGCACAACAACAAAGTTTAAGAGAAAATGAAAACAAAAGGAAACTTATACTTAACATCAGGAAGAGACAGTTGAAAAATTTGATACTCATAAGATAGATTGAAGACAAGAGAGATAAAGGAAAACAATGCAAAACTTATCTAGCAAGATTGAGTACATTGGGATGGCAGAATTGGATTTAGGAGAGATAACGAAAATTTATTAATAGCTACTATTAGTGTATGGACCGAGGGTAACCCACACCATATTCCATGGTTTTCGTCTGTCAATCAAGAGCTTAGAGAATTTGGAGAGATGGGTGCCACCAAGCTATCTGAAAGCCCAATGAAAGGATCTGTTTCTTTTACCCTTGGGTCCTCCCAAAAACTGAAGCAGTCAAGGGTTTGATGATGATGATGATGATGACAAAGTACATGTAATTGTAGGTAACCATGATTGCCAATGTCCTGAAGCGACACAGCATACAGAAGAAACAAACACTGGTATTAATTATGTTTCTATCAATAACCCATGAATGTCCAGTCAGTTATGTGCCATGTGTGATACATGCTTTGGCAATCATGTATCTTTTGATACATGACTGACGAGGCAGATTTTTTCCTGCAATAGGTTGCCATTTCTTTCTGCAGTAGACCAGTTACCAATGAAGGCTATAGAACTCAGTCTGTCCTGATATTTACCCATAGCTGGGGGAAGAAGTGGATTCATACCTTTCCCAAGGGTATTAGCATGTAAGTGAATGTAACGGATTCGACTGGAATTTGAACTTGGCTTTTCAATTCCTCAATCCAAACCACTATCTATTATTCCACTGTGCCTCCTTCATTTGTCCACCATCCCCAAAATAGGACAGTGGGCTTGAATCGGTTAAGCAAATTGTACTTTTTAACTATTTCATATAAAAGTTGTTACTCCCATTGTCAATCTTGACAGGAATGCAATCACATGTATTTGCGTAGGTTATATCGATAGGCAGAGATAGAGAAATCATAAAAAGTGGCAAGTCATTTAATGATAATCATTTTAACAGTTGTTGTACATCACTTTGGCATCAGATTAATTCATGCTTAAAATTCTTCTGAAAGAAATCAAAATTTCTACAGAGCAGACAATTTTAAGCAAACAGTTCTACAAATTAGGTGGGTGGTCTAAAGAATGCACATGTCAAATTATCATGTCCAAATAGCAAGGCTAAAATTTTGCCAGCCAAATTTCTTTGTTTCACCTCAAACCTCCTCACCCTTACCCTCTTGTGGCCAAAGCCTCATATCAAAACAGGTTCAGGAGAAATATGCACTCTCACTGCCTTTGTATCTGTCAATGACAAGCCATACCATCAATCTTTGACTGTGCACAATCAGGTGTGCGTCTGGTTGCTTGGCATGGCTTCAACTTTCATTGAAAACGTATACGACTGGAGTTTGTTCTAGGCCTGCTGGTTGCAAGATTTCCACTAGACTGACCTCTAACACTGGGGGAAAGACTTAATAGATGCCTAATAAAATAGTTGTAAAGCTGTCACAGGTAATATTCTTTCTAGTCTGAGCCAACCACTGGTGCAAGAGGGGATAATAAAAGCATTTTCTTTACTCTCTTCCTCATTCAATCACTTCTTTTCTTCTTTTTATATTATCTTTTTCTTTTTTGTTTAATTCTCTTTTCCATCTTTGTTCTTTTTCCTTCTAATGTCCTATTTTCTTCTTGCTTTTTATTCTTCATTTTAAACGTTATTTTCGGCATATACCACCATGAAATGTTATAAACTCCAAAATTCTGACAAACAAATCACAGATCCACATTGTGATTTTATTACTTCACCAGTAATTTAAGTGTAAATTACTATGTTCCTTCAAGATGTTGGCGTTATGGCTATCCACAGCTTCCTTTAATATTTGCAAATTGCCATGACTTATTGGAAAAGATAGTGGAATAGATTCTTGTTGCCTTCTCTATGATTTGAAATTTAGCGTTTTTCTTCTCTTAAATTGATTACTACCCAAGGCCAGAAAGCTCTGTTTAACATACTATTTAACTCATAGCTAGGAGGCAGGACCTTTTGCAAGGAAATTAGTGCAAAGTGAATACAACAAAATTTTAACTCAGCTTGCCAAGTCCACTTATTTTTCTTATTTGTTTTTTAATCATTTCACCTCATGCAAATCAGTAAAGCCATTAAGACACAAGGATTTAATGAAAGAAAAAAAAACATTATTGAGGAGAAGAAGAGTAATCAAGAAGACAGTAGGTAATAATTGACATTGCATTTAAATTTTTGAAGATCAAATTTGACTGGTAAGCATGGGGCCAGAATAGAGTTCCACAAGAAAGAAAAAAAACTGTTAGCATAAAACTTACAGTTACATCTATCCAATTCAACTGTAAATCAATGAGACCTTTTTAAGGATATATAGAAGACACTTATCTCCTTTTGGTGAAGATAGATCACATGGGTAACATGATAGGTACTTAGTGACATCACTCCATACAATGACAAAAGTGGCAGTCAAGTTTCAGTTTGTCTTACAGCACCAAACCGAAAAGTTGATTTCTTTTTAGCCTGGGCATATTGGCCTAAGCTGAAGCTAAATTTGCTTCCCCTGCAGTTTACAAGACCATGGTGCCCTTTCCCTTTGGGAATATATCTTTCCAAGATATAGTATGAAATTCCAGCTTGCAGGAAAACCCAAGACTCGTTATTTCCCATTGGTGCAATATGCCCTCATCTAGAACATCGATGAATCCAACTCTTTGAATCTGGAGTCCTAAACATGGCTTCTCTAGACACAGGAGCATCTCCATTTTATATGTAAGTCCCTTATTTTTTTTTCCTTACACTCTGCTTTAATGCTTAGATATATGTGATATATTATTATCTGCGTGGGACATGTGTATATATGTATATATATATGGTTTTGTGTATGTCTTAGTCATATAGAAGTTTCTCTGAAAACAAAGCGTGTTTGTCATTCTTTTCCCTTTCAGCTATGCTATTCCATCCATGAATTATGGTGTTGTTATATCACAGATATAATAATGCTCATAACGGGGTGGGGGAATACACCAGGGAGAATAAATCTTTCTTCCATAGCCCTCTCCTGTTACACTTTGTTGCCCTTCTATATTGATAATGATTATGCTACCCAACCATCCAAGATTATGAATAGAGAACTATAAAGTTATTATAATCATTTCAATTTACATACATTATACATTTATACTTTCCTTTGTTTGATTATAAAATATTGTGTTACCATGAAATGAAAATTAAGCTGAAATTACTGGCCAGCCACTGTAACAATTTCATCTTTTTTCCCTCCTGTATGTTATACATATGTGCTTTTTATTTTCTTTCTAGATCTTGGTGAAGATTGTGTGACTGTTAAAATCTACATTCTCTTCTATTTCCTCTCTGGTACTTTTTCCTTCTCTCTTTTAGCTCTTTTTCTTCTATCTCTCTGACATAATCTTACCTACTGCCCAGATCTGACCTGGGGTGGTAGGGTTTTGGAAAAAACTGCCCCTATCTATATACCCAGAGTCATGGCCTCTTTTCTAGAATTATCCATCTATCAGTGGCCAGTATTCTTAAGGTAACAAATTAAACAGTTTGAATGCTATCAAGACTAGCGAAAGACTGAACAACTCCAGGTGAGAAAAGCTATAGAAGGAGAAAAACAGTAAGAAGAAAGAAAGAACAAAAAAAAGAAAGATGAAAGAATAGAAAGAAAAGCAGGGGTGGGGGATAATTTTTTAATCATTTCACCCCAAGTAAGGCAATAAAGCCACTAGGATGTAAGAGATTACTGAGTGTTAGAGAATATGAGAAAAACTACTATTAAGGAGAGAGGACAATATAAGAATTAAGAAGACAGAAGATAATGATTGACATTGCATTTAAATTTTTGAATATCAACCGGGAAGCAAGGACACATAATGTGGAAAGAAGGCATTGAGATGTTGACACTAACAAGACATATTGGGACAGAGGCAAATAGCAAGTATCCTGCCTAACAAGTTTATATAAATGAATGGCATAACAGGGAGTAGGAGAGATAGTGGAAAGAAAACTTACTAAGAACTACAAAGGATAGGAAGTTGTGGAGAGCCATGATCATCCACGTCCTGAAGGGACATTACACATACAAGAAGAAGTAAGATGTTTTGATAATTAATGTGAATTTAGGAAAAAAATTACTGTTAGAATATATCTAATTATATGATGTATAAAATAAAGTTCTGAGTATTGCAGAAGCCACTTAAAAGATAACAAGGGATATTTGGTTTTCAAGGATAACCATTAGCTAATCTTGTAGGTTACAGATTTACATACAAAATCCAACTCATAATTATCTTCTTGGTAGCTGATTTTATTAATGTAAAACCTTTTTTTTATACTTAGCCAGTAAAAATAACAAGCCAAAGTCAGGTAACAATAAAAACAGAATAATAGATAGAGAACAACATTGGAAAATAAAGGGATTAAAAGAATCAGCATACATGCTAGGCTCTGATAACCTATTCAGTAGACCTAGCATAGAAATGAACAAGATGCAAATAAGAGAATTAAGAAATAATAGACATGAGGTATAAGGCTGCAAAAGAACTACTACCCAATTGTTCTATGAGAGAAGTGAATATAAATATTGTTTAAGTGAATGCAGCTACTTGATAGTTCCAAGTTTGTGGCAGGAATTATAGTCCTGATGAGTATAAAAGGTCTTTTTTTTGAGTGCATTATCTAGGACACCAGGATTGATGCTAACAGAAAGAGAAGTAATTCTCAACAATGGAGATGAGACACATTAACAACAAGTGAAAAAGGAGGATTCATGTTTTTGCCTCAGGTGATATACAAAAATTCATCACAGGGTTCTACCACATGCTACTCTTAATATGAGACTTCTGGCTGTCTTTAGTTGTCAGCAGTGGATTTCAATGGCTAGGTTACTTTGGTGAGTTCCCAATCATAATGAGCAAGGGACAGACAAAGGACCATGTTAGCTTGGATTAGCCTTCTGCCATAGAGTTGAAATGATGGTGATTTATATAATTTTGGAGTGACTCAAAAAAGAAATGTTGTAAGGATTCTTTCTGATTGGTCAGAAAATATTTTTATGACTTTAATTTTTCTTTTTTGTCTTCGAATTGGATATACAAAGCCAGTTTTTTAATTAATTTGGTTTTAAGATTTATCAACTCATTGTTAGTTATTTAAAGCTAAAACATATTTTGGATTGCAAGAATAATACTTTTTAGTTGCAAGTAAATATTCCTTTTACATTTTTTTGGAGATAACAATGATTTTTCCATATACAAATCTTACTATTTAACTAATAGCTGAGGGAGAAGAGCTGGATTTATACCTTTTCTAGGGGTATTTGCATATAAGTGAACGTAATGACCTTGACTGGTATCAAACTCAGTTCTTCGATTTCTCATTCCAAGCTGTAGGGATTCCAACTGGCTATGATGGGTTCAAATAGTTAAATTCTTATAAAAATAAGTAGAAAGTTAACTACGACTGCAAACTACAGGGTCATCAAAACCTGTGAAATGAAGTTAGCATAACAGAGAATGACATAACTGCTAACAAACTTAATCTCTAATATTTAACACTATATTTTATTTAACTCTTAACTTTATCAAGTCAGTGTGAGTGTGTACAGTCTTGGAGTCCATTTCAAAAATGTGAACCATACATTCTCTTTCACAATTATTGCGAGACTCTTTTACTCCCCTCTGGAGTGGTTGTTTATATATCTATCTGTCATGTATCTTGTTCCCATACTTTCAAATCTAGGTGAAGCAGTGAGGTCATATGATTCTGTATTCAGCAGAGAGATCACTTTTATTCTGGCATGACACTATAAAAGGAAATTCCATAAAAGTTTTAATAAAAACTTAAAATATTTCTTGTGTATTTAACAAATACTTGGGTCAGGTAGTAAAATTTCTATGGTACAGGTTGAGAATCCTTTATACAAAATTCTTGGGACTGGAAGCGCTTCATTTTTCAGATTTTGCAATGCAGCCTACTTAATTTGTATATAACATCTATAAGATGGGGCAGCTTAGAACCCAGGCATAAACATGATATCCCTTTTCATTTCATGATGCAGCTTATACATATACCCTGAAGGGAGTTTTATATAAAATTTAATAAATATTGTGTACATGCAGATACAGGTAATAACACTAGTCATGTAATGCTCACACAGATTTTGAAGTGGTGAAATTAAGATTTTACATAAAACTTGCAAACAACATACGCTACATGGGTGGGCTGGGGAACCCCATCTAGGGTAGATGCATGTCACCTAGGAGAATTTCCAGTGTTTTCTGAAATTTTCAATTTGTGGCAAGTCATGTCAGCACATGAAAAACTTTTGGATTTTAGAAAATCTGATAAAGGATACTTTAATCTTAATTCTCTGTGAACATAGGTTCAAAGTGAAATTGACTCATTTTTGTGTAAAAGTAGGCTTACATGAGCTCCAAATTCAAATTAGCATTTATTAACCAATCTGCAATGTTATCTCAAACACCATTCAAGCTTTCAAAACTGCAGACAACCATATATGTGGTGTTAGCAATGAAATTGAAAGCTCCCTCTAGAAAATGATTAACAATATTTTCCCTTCTACAATATATATTAAAAATTGGGAAATATATTTATTAACCTTATATTTATTAACTTCTGAGTTTAGTAAATCTAACTTTTAGCTTCCTTGATGCTATTCTTTTCTTATAAATATGTCATACAAATTAAAAAAAGATAGTTTTCAGTTTTTTGGTAAACCAGGAATGTTGTACACCATGCCAATTACTCACCTTTTATATAATTATTGAGTTTACATATTTTTGCAGTATCCTTCTGCATTTTTAAAGTAATTTATACAAAATGAAAAATATACAAATGAAGACATGTAACCAAATGAATACTGACAGTAGTAACAATATATTGCTGATTGTTGACTGCTGGAGAATTACATGCATACATAAAACAATGCAAATACATGATTCTCGCGTTAAGTAGTCGCATACACCTTTTCAAACATAATAACACAATTCATTTCTGTTGTGTTGTAAAAAAAGGAAAACAAAATATTTTTGTTGAACTTTATTTTCAAGGAATTTGTAAATTGTTTCTTTTAACTTGAAAGTAAACAAAGATTGCATTTATACTTAATAAGAAAATTATTTAAACGTTTGAAGATTTTTTTACTTCTCATTTCACATGCTTGTTCCTATACATATACATGCCTTCAGTAAACAAAAAGAAACTTCACCAATTTAAGTCTCACAACATTTCAATAGGACTTTTACTCACATTGTGCATATGAATGAGGAAGTCTTTTATATACACATTTCCACTTTACTCTTTTTATGTCCTTCTTAATTGGTCTTGCCAAGGCAATAAAATGTTTGTTATATTTACAATATTGCTTGTAATGAATGAAATGATTATCTCTTATAATTATTCACATCTCCCAGGAAATATCACTGCGCTAATCTGGTAACACTGAGACCTCTCTTCCAATCTAACACTAACTTCTCAGGAGGGAAACAAACTTGAACCCAACTTCAAGTGGAATTACTATATACGATCTATCATTAAAGATGTAGGTAAAATTATTGGCTCCCTGTACTGCTCCAGTAAGTACCTGACTCCTCATGTTATTGTGTGGGGGAGATGTCCAAACCTCACTTTCCAGTTTTGATAGAGTTCAAAAGCATATCTGAGCCCTTGTTGAAGATGAATTATTTTCCACACTCCAAACTCTCTCTCTCTCTCTCTCTTACAGGTGGGATTTAGTGAATCTCTCACAGCGAGAAGTAAGTTCCACTCAAACAGATTCTTCCTACAAACCACTGACCTGTGGAACAGACTCTGAAGATGACGTTTACCTGATCACTACAATCTTAACCTGTTCAAGTCTCGAGTCAACCATTATCTTCCCTTCCTATCCATATGAACTACCCCTTAACATAACCCTCTTTTTCAAGTGGCTCTCAGGCCTTGTTCAGGGTGAAACCTACTGCAAAAAAATCAACAAAAAACAAAAAAACAATCAGTTAGCAACCACAACCCACCAGATATATATGGTCATTATTAGCCATTATGAGATATCCTTTAGCAAGGATAGCACAATCAGAATTATTTATTCCTGGGATTGTATAAAAGGTTTGATGTAGAATGCCCAGAAGTTTACCAAATATAACGACTACCTGAAAAACGCTATAAGACATAATGGCTTAAATGTTGTGACTATAAACTATAAAATCCATGAGGAGGATACCTGTTCAGATAAATCAGTATATAATAATGATAATTCATCTTCTTGGAAATAAAAATACTATATACTGTATTTGGTCATAATTGTTTCCCTCTGATTTGGTTAACTGTACACATGTGAAATGTCTACAATATAATATTGCTGCTGCATATAACACACAAGTACATGGATGTCCAAGTCAACTGTTAATGCTTAGATCTTTCCTGATACATTGTAAAGCATCTGCTGTTTTAACACTCATATACATTTGAAAAGTAGTCCCAAGCATTCAATTTACATAAGTTATTGTCAAGAAGGGTGGGGGATGCAAGAAAAGAAAACTATGTTTTAAGAAGTAGATTGTATCATGTTTCGAAAGTCTTGTTACTTTCTGAAAGCCAAACTGAATTTGTGAAAGGATATTCATACATTAGAAAATCGCTAAATATAATATACACAAAAATGACTATTTGTTGGTTCCAATCAATAGTAAGAATGGTTGCAAAACACTTTCCCCTCCCCGGTTTATAGGCAGAAGCACACAGATGCATGCTGGGATTTTTTCCTAGCCAAGGAAATAGGCCAGTTCTTGGTTTCATCTGACCCAGTCCTGGTTTGTTTTGTCTTGTGGTCTGATTGCTATATTCGCTTAACTAAATTTGCTCCTGTGAGTAGCATTCTGACTTCAAGACAAGACAAACTGGAATTGAGTCAGATGAAACTGTAATTATTAGTTTGTAAACTTTTGCCATATTTCTGCAGCTTTCCTAAATACTGTTAATTTACCTTGCATATATTGTTTACTTGCTTTATATTATTTTTTATCTTGTTCTTTTCTTGTTATTGTTTATTGTAAACTTTGTCATTTATATTTGTTGGACAGCTTAGTCATTTATTTACTTCAAATCCTGCCAAATCAATTTATCCATGGCCCCTCTATTGTGTTTAATAATACATATTTAAAAGAACAATTTTTGCCCAAACAAACTGAATTTGAAAAGTAAAGAATCATTTTTAGTAAAACGTTCTTTCTAATTCTTTTGAATGTATTGAAACCACATCTAATGAAAAGTTGCTTTTAATAATCCATGCATTATTTATAAATCATATATTGTTCAAATTTTGAATGTTCTTAAGAACTCTAGGAAGGATGGAGGTATTAGGTCAGGAACCTGACTGAAGAATACACCTTGGTCCTTGAAGGAAGTTTCCATAATATTTGGGCTCCAAACTTGGGAATTATTAATATGAAATATAATCTGTCCTTGTGTAGTACTGGATTACCTTGTGCTACTGTCACCAGGTAATCCAGCACTACCTGTCACATGGTCAGGTCATCACAGGTTTTTCTGATGAGGACATTAGCTAGATACTCAGCAGAATTATAAACAAGATCTGTCAAATGGTGGATGCACCTTCTTGTCGGGTAGACTGCAGCCAGTTTGATGATGACATGGCATTGTTGGACAGAGAGGTTCTTAGACTAAAATCAATGGCCAAAGCAGAGGGTCCCTCCAATGGAATCAATGGCCATGTCTGTGAACAAGGTAATCCTTCAAGTTAGAGGACATCAGCTATGGTTTCATATGGAGAGGGATGGACTCCACTAGGTCTATTTGTCCAAAACATGCTACACATAAATGAACACCTCTCTGGGTTTCATAAGACTAATTATCATGATGATGATGATGATAATCTGTTCACAATCAGGTGAGTTTTAAGTAGCATGTGAAAAAAATCCTTGACATTTTGTAATTCATATTTTATAAATTTCTTATCAGCTATCTTTTCATTGAGCATTTTTTCAACTTTTCAATGACTGAATTTTTTGAAGAGTGCCTAGTTTAATACAAGCTTTCCATTTGAAGTTATATACAGGGTGTGATGAGTGTTGATAGTATGCCTCTATTAATCTTCCCACAGGCCTTCAGACTCAACACAGAGACCTACATCAAGTGCCTTCAGTAGTTAGTACTGCCCTGGGTCAAGAGGGCGGCTGCTGTAAGATCCTATGTCTGGCAACAGGACTCTGCACCATGTCACACAAGCAGGAGAATACAGTCATAGCTATCAGACAATTTCTGCAACCACATCACCCCTTACATATGACAAACTAACTCCCCAGACTGCAATCCCCTTGATTATTATGTGTGGGGCACAGTTGAGTGAATGACCAACAAAACTCCTTGTAAGACCAAGATGAACTGAAGGCAAGGATTATGGCAGCATTCACCAACTTAAACAAGGAGATTGTCCTTAAGTGTTGAAGGAGATTCCGAAGTCATCTGGATGCTGTGGTTGAAGCCAATGGTGATTTTATTGAATAAATTTAATCTTTAAGTAATCTTTATTTCAAGATATTTTTGTGTAATTTTGGTAAATATATGTGTTAAAATGAGATGTCAGTGTTATTTTAATTTTTGTGTAATTTAGAAGACAATTTATCCATCGCACTCTGTATATAACAAATTGGAAAATAATTTTCATTTCATAAAATGACATGTTCCATCCTTTAGGAGTTTATCAGACAAAGATTATGTTTACATTGATATGACTACACATGCGTATGAATGAGACACTAGGAATTTTAAATTTACAGAAATATATTAATTAATGAATATCAAACACTTAAAATGCCATAGGTAATAATCTTTATTTCATGAAACCTATAAAAATAGCCTTCAATCTTTCAGACCTGCAAACCAAATATATATATATTTATATGGAAATATATATATATATATATATATGATTTTATAAACAGTGGCTGCTGCTGCTAATGCAACACTCTTCAACTAGAATCAAGCTCTCCTAGCCACTGACGTCTTTCATAGAGTAAAAACGTTAAAATTTCCCTTACTCTCTGCTGTGTGATGATGGCTTGGGGGTAGAATCTCTGACTGATGCCAGATCAGTCAGGTTTCAATCACTGCTTGAAGCAATGGGATATCTAGCCTCATTGATGAGCTGTGATACACTGAAACAGTCTATATATATATATATTTTTTTTTATCAGCAAAAAACAAAAATTACTTCAACATGGAATATATATATATATATATATATATATATATATATATATATATATATATATAAATATAAATCTATTTAAACTTGGTGGGTGAAAAAACCTGTGTAGCACAATTTTCAAACAAATTTACATCTGAGGAAAAATGGAAAAAAAAAGAAAGCACCAGAAACTTCTGAACAGGGCAAAAGAAATCATCCAGTACCTTAAATCTCTGGTACAAAAAATAAAAAAACAGCAAGTAATAAGTTAAACCAAAGAGTGCTCAATACACTAAGTAGAGCAAAAGTAAGAGCCTGATACTACCTACCTAGGATTCACCACATGGGATCATCAGGGTGAACTGGCCAGTTCACCCTGATGATCCCATGTGGTGAAACCTAGATAGGCTGTACCTGGCTCATTAGGATTTATATATATATATATATATATATATATATATATATATATATATATATGAATGAAAAAATAATATATAAATATTTTTATATAAAGCACAATTTTAGAGGGAAAAATTATAACAAAGTAGAAAAAATTTTCATGACTTCATTAGATTAAATTGATGTTTAAATTTCTATTGTCATCATAACAACAGAATAAAATCATGAATAGTCATCGGATTTTATTTAAGAATATGTAGCTCTCAGTATTTACATGAAGAGGATATATATTAAATATACTTTCAAGCTCCTCCAATACCCTAACTATTTCATATTCAATGTGAAACAAAAGGCTTGTAAAATATTTCAAAATAGAAAAGCAGGTCCTTGCTAACAAAACCAATGAATGAAAATATATTATTCTACCTTCCAACTATCACAACTGCAATTGAAAAGAATCTATATAAACTCAACATAAAATTTGTCACAACTATGTCTAAATCAATAAAAGGCTTAAATAATACAAAACAAAATAATAAGCTAAAACTTGAAGGACAAATTTTTACAGATAATAATTGCTACATAGAATACATAGGTGAAACCTCATGGAATTTAAATAAAAAGATTATATGAACACAAAGAGATCTCTTACAAAACAAAAAATTCAATGCATTAGTTGCTCATCATAATGAGACTGACCATAATTTTGGTATAAAAATGCTACTTTAATTGAAAGAGAAAACTATTTACTAAGACAAAAGGGTTTAGAAAGTGCTTTAATCACTAAATCATCCACAGTAAATTTACAACATTTCACTATTCTTGGCCGATCTTCTATTATAACCATGTGGGATATTTAATAACAATAGTGATTGAAGCATAAACAAAAAGAAAAAATTAGATTATATACCCAAAGCATATCGAAAGAAAAATTAATTTAAAATTCTCACTATTCCTCCTTCCTTCATGTAATGTAACCACATCAATTTAGTCCAATGAAGTCCTAAAGGACAAAACATACTGCACAAAACCTTTTTCCACTGTTATAGTTTTTTCCCCATTATATATATATATATATATTTATATATATATACAAACAATTTTTATTAAATTTCACTAACAAGGTCGGTCTATTAAATTTTTTATTATATCTTTCCAATTTTCAAATGAGCTCTTTTTGCTTTTATACACCCTCTGATACACAATTCCCAACAGAGAAAATATTTATTTTCATTTTGAGTCTTTCTTTGCAAGCAGTCCTGTATAATATTTTGGTGTTATCTATTAACATTTTTCTTATGCTAAAAGTATTTACGTTGTTTGTGATGTGCTGATTGATAAGTGCACAAATTGCACTAAGTTTTGACAAGTGAATCTACAAGAGAGTGTGGTTCATGTGTGGCCAATGTAAGAATTTAATGTTGTTTGTTGATTAGTGGAGATACAATCTCCCAAACAACAGGAGAATTCATAACTATATATATGCATAATGTTAGCATCATTTGGCCCAAGGCTAGTCAAGCAAAACTGCGATTAGAATAATATTTTTGTTGGGAGAAGTGAGGTTTGCCTGCCTTCCTTGAGCACTAGTTTTTTTAAATTCTGCTTTTTATTTGTTCTATACAATATTCAACTATCAGTTTAACACACACACACTTATTTCAGAGTATAAAACTTGCTCATTTTTAATCAATTTTAATGTCTAAAACATACCTGCATATTATACACAAATGTTCCAATTTTGGAAGCACTTGAAGCAAGCATGTGTCATATTACTATGGCAATAGAACCACTTGAAATAATGTGAGAATATTAGGTACATACAAGGAATTCATGTCAATGGCTCTGTGAGATAAGATATCAGGGGATTCAGTCAAAGAACAGATTATCTTTGGATCTTTCAAGATGTCTGGGATAAAGTAATGCTCTGGATGGTGCTAAGAATAAAATACAGATTGAATTTTCTGACGGGGAAGACAACAGTTACAAATTGGCAGGATTTGAAGATTTTGGTAATGGAAAATACAGCAGATGAATTTCCTTACCAACATTTGTATACTGTGATTTAGCTTTTATGTTAGATTTTTCTTCCATTACAAAGTTTGAAATATTTTGTCTATATTTTTTTTTCTTAAATTGTAACTTAAAACTTAGGGCCTATATACATAAGGAAGCATTGTACATAGGTAAGCATTATACAGTGTAAAAATTATATATATATAGGGTCACATTATATTTACTTGGAGTGGGCAAATTTCCCTGGACTATTTAATAAACTGTTTTTTTCATAGAAACATTTGCACCACCCTCCTAATACATACATACATATATATATATATATATATATATATATATATGTGTGTGTGTGTGTGTGTGTGTTTGTGTGTGTGTGAGATAACAATATATAAATTTTTATATATCAAGAATAATACTACTAGGGAAAAATGTATGACAAAGTGGAAAAAAGATTTTGTGCAACATGTTTCGACCTTTAGGATTTCGTTATACAAAAAGAAAAAAAAATTAAATTTAAAATTCCCAGCATCACTTATTCATGTGCATGTGTAGCTGCCGCACTGACATAACAAATTCAATCTGCTGAAAGACAAAACGTATCAGACAAAAACTTTTTTCTACTTTGTCATACAATTATTTATATATATGTGTGCAACTATAGACATTAATATAGTGGACAATTATTATTTGAAATAGATCTGCCATTTTTTTTATTTATAAAAAAGTGTGTATTATATCTATAAGGCTGCACATTCAAGAAATCCTAGTAAAGAAAATGTTTGCTCCTAATTCTTTAGAAATTATACATATATATATATATATATATATATATATATATATATATATATATATATATGATATGATAGGTAAAGAACAAATAGGAAACATTTATCAATCTAACATGTTTCACTTTAATAAAAGTGAAACTTGTTAAATTGATAAATATTTCCTATTTGTTCTTTACCTATCATATCCATATATCATATCCATAAACTTCTTCAGAGAATGTGATATGGAGAAAAAATGATTCTGGTATTTTTATTTTTTATTTTCATTGGTTAATCAGGCTTCATGTGCATTTGACTTGTCAAGCGGTGTTAGTATAATTTATTTAAAAAATAAACAAGGTCTGTGTGCTTAATTTTTTATTGCATTTTTCCAATTTTCAGATAAGGTGTTGAGTATTGTGCTCAAAGTTGTGGATAAACTGTTCAAAGTTCATATTTTGTTATTTTTGTTTGAATACTTTTGACTTTCACAATCATTATGAAGAACCGATGTGGAATCTGTGTGGTAGTTAGGCTTCCTTTGTCTACATCCTGTTTTTTGGTGGGGAAGCTGGACGTTTGAAATGATCTCGTGTGATGTCATGTGTAATGGCTATTGGGAACAAGGCCACACAAAAAGTTTGTGATTTATTTATTTATTAATTTAATTTAAATTTTTTATTTTTATTTTGTTTTTTATTATTATAATAAATTGTGCACATCAATTATGTCATATGCACTTTAAGATACCTTCTCATGTCATGAATGATATTTAATGTGGGTTGTTTATTTTGTATAATAATAGCTTCTAGTAATAGCTTTTGTGTATATACAAAAATCCAAAATGGTGGTATGACCAATCTGCCAAAAGACCTGAAAATAAAGTCAGGGAGAGGGAAATGTTATTAACAAAAAAAGCAAATACTAAGAAAAACCTTACAAAAAAAAAATTAAGAAAGAATAAAAGACCAAAAGGAAGTAAATAAGTTCTCAATTGCCAAGCTATCCTGACAGAGCAAAAAAATGTTTCCCAGCGTCATGATCTTCAGGTGACCAGAATAGATAAATAGATAGATAGATAGATAGATAGATAGATAGATAGATAGAGAGATAATAGAGCAAGAGGTAGAGAGGGATAAGAGAGAAAAAATTATAAACCTTCATTAGTCCAACACAAGAAAAAGTCTAGACATTGTATACTTCAGGCCAAGTTATAGTGCAATTGAAGCCCAGATCTAAAAAACCCTTTCAAAATGTTTGAATTTCAGAAATTTGGTGCAAAAAGTAATTATTTTAAAAATATTTGACCCATACTTAGCCATAATCACATGTCAAAAGTGAAATAAATGAAAATATGTATTTTTGGTGTGGACATTAGCTAATATTAAATAAGATAACGAGACAGCTACAAATTCTAGTAAAATATATGATTCATATTATGTTGAAAATTTTGTTAAACACAGATTTTAGATTCTTGACAAAATCCAAAGGCTCTCTAATATAATTGATCTTGACCAGGCATACTCGACTTCAGTCATTTTCTCACTGATATGGTATGACATCTACAAATATTTTCATGTCAACTGTTCGGACAAACTTTTTCCCTGGTGCCCTGATTACATGTACTTAAGTGTGCGAATAGATTGGCAACTGGATACCACTGTTTTACTTTTGAAATACCTATATGCAACCGCCATTTCTACTCCAACAATTTCTTTTCTCAGAATTTCCACCTGTGAAATTCTCTTTTGTTTTTCTTGTTTCTTGCTAACTACAATCTTCGAAAATTTAAATGCAATGTCAATCACTATCTTCTATCTTCTTGATCCCCATTCATTTTTTGTCCATAAAGCATATCAATATTTTTTCAAATAGGTTTTCAAAAACCTGTTTGAAAAAACATTGATATGCTTTATGAAGCCAACATGAAAATGTTACTGAAAGATTTGACACATTTTTCCTTTATTGTATGGAAAATTCCAAACTAGAAAAATAACCTTTGGTCAGTGTAGTCAGAAGGAAACTTGAGTTTTCCACAGTTAATTAAATTGGTATATCTTTCATACTTTTCATAATAAAAATTGGTTTTACATTCACTAGGTTGATTATCTTTTCTTGCAACATATCCAGCTATGTTTAATTTTTTAATCAAATTCACCCCAAGCAAGGCAGTAAAGCCACTAAGGCACAAAGGGTTATTGGATATGAAAAAATTAGAAAACAGAAAGCATTATGAAAGATTGGGATCAATAGAAGAGTAATCAGGAAGACAGTAGATAATGATTGACATTGCATTTAAATTTTTGAAGATCAAAGTTAGCTGGAAAGAATGAAGCAGGAAGAGAGTTCCACAAGTGAGAAGTGCAAGAAAAGAAGCTGTTAGCATAGAACTTATGGTTACATCTAGCCAATCCAACTATAAATTGATGAGACCTTGTTGCTAATCAAGTACTGCATTTAAATTCATACAGTCTAGGTACCATAGTGAACAGCTCATAAACAAGAGCCATTTTTTATTTTATCAGAAAGAGAGGATTCTAAATTTTCAAGATTATCAAATATTTCTGAATCTTCCTCACAAAGTTTATATTTGCAAAGTTTATATTTGCAATAGTCTGAATTAAAATTAAGAGCATTTTGATTCAAAAGTAAAGCTGTCTGCTTGATATGTAGATTTTCAATGCATTGCTGAACATTTATAAAATAGGTGCCACCTGATCCTTGATGGCATTTACCATTTTACTAATGGATCAATTGTAAATTGCCCAAGTGGCAAATATGCCTGGCTTGTGGCTAAAAGGTGGTGATATAGATTAACAATTCCATTGCATATATGGTGTATGACAGTGGCTGTATATCTGGATAATTGAAAAAAAAAATTTTTTTATAGACAATTGCCTTGGTCCCCACCCATATTAAGAGCCATTCTACAAAACTCAATGATAAAATCAAGTCAGCTGTCATCTAGGGATCTGATTTCAGTTTGGAGAGGGTCATTAGGTTTTATATCGGTGCCAAGGGCTTTAACATTCAGAATTTTCTCACATGACAGAGTCAGTCTTATTCTAACATAGTCCAGACTGAGTGAGAAGTGCATTATAGATTTTTTTTCAGAAAACACTCCAAGACAAGTGGAAACCCGTTGTCTTTCTATGGGCTTTAGAGCAATAGAAATTTCCCTTAAACCTGAAAGTTTAACAAGTCTTTCAGATTCTAGATGATATAATTGTTTAAGATGGGCCCCATTTTACTTGTTTTTTTTTCTTCTTCTTTTAATCAAATTTATCTCAAGCAAGCCAGTAAAACCACTAAGACACAAGTGTTTACTGGGTGTGAAAAAATTAGAAAAAGAAAACATTATGAAGGAGAGAGAACAATAGAAGAAAAATCAGGAAGACAATAGGTAACAATTGACATTGCATTTAAATTTTTGAAGATCAAAGTTAACTGGAAAGCATGGAGCAAAAAGAGAGTTTCACAAACTGTTAGCATAGAACTTGCAATTACATCTTGTTGTCAATCTAGTACTGTGCTTAAATTCCTAAAATCTAGTTACCATAGTGAAGAGACCAACTGAACAATTACCATAAAAGTATTTCTAGAGAAGGCACAGGAAAGCAACTTTATGGCAATGAGAAAGTGACTGAAGATGAGATACCAAGTTAGGACCAATAATAATAATTTGGATTTTATCAAGAATATCTAAATAAATAGCAGGAGGATCATTGGCAGCAATGAGCAAATGATAACTTATAGATATTAGATTCTGGAGAGAAAAATTGTCTGGCATAACACATTGAACAAACTTTCTTAGCAGCTTGTCCTAGCAATAGATTCAATGTAAACCATTTTAAACCAAGATGAGTTTGCCAATCTTTTCTGCAAGCCACAAATTTAGACAATTCTCCAACAGATGAATATAAACCAAAAATTAAAGGGTATTACAGGACGTGTTGGGTAAAATTTAAAAAAAAATCCAGCTCCTATCACATAGTATAGCCTGGTACAGTAGTTATTGCCAGTGTAGTCAACTCAAATTTTTTTTAAAGTGATATTCACTCAGTACAAGGCCCGAGAGCCACTCGAGGTAGAGGGTTACAGAGTAAAAGTCACAGATCATGTACATATGGAGGTGGGAGGGATAACGGTTAACTCTAGACATGAACAGGTTAAGATTGTAGTGATCAAGGAAGCATCCTCTTGGGTGTTGTTTCGACAAAGCTGCTTGAGTGAAACTTATATTTCACCAGGGGAATATGAAGAGAATGAAGGGGCTTCACTACAATGTGCATGGCATGGTGAGTCTTAGCCGTGAAAGTTAGAACTGGTGGAACTAAGGCATGTAATTTGTCTGAACACTTTCCATGTTAATAGCAATATGGCAGCCAGATGCTCGTGATGTTTCATCTGTGGGGAAAAGGGGTTGTTGGATAGAAAATAAAAAGGTCAATTTTGAAAGAGATTTTAGACCACCATTACGATATCAAAATTATACCCAGTATTGTTTGAACAAGTGAAGATGGATTATCTCAAAAAATTATCTGCTATGATATCGTAACATTTTCTTGATAGACACTTCATCATTAAGAATTATGCAATTTTTTTAACTGGCATTAAGATTATTCAACACAAAGAGAAAGGATTGTTTAAGAATATTTGAAATTTTTTTATGTAATCCTTGTTAAGGTCAATATGGATGGTAACTGAAAATCCTCTGTTAATCCATTGTACAATGAATGTGATAATTGCATCATACTCAAAAAGTACATATGATTATTTCTGGGATGTATTTCATTCTGGCCATTTTGGGGGATATTGCTAGAAATCATGATATTCTTCTTGAGATTAAAATCCATAAAATTTAAATAATGGATCACTTCTTTCAGTTATAATATCAAATGAATTTATACGATTTTTTGGACAAACTTGTAATATAGTGCTTAACTTCGTTTCAAACTGCAAATTTTTCAGAAGTTCTCACCATAAACAAAGAAACACCACTGACAAATTTAAAAAACTGAACAGTTAAAATAATTTCAGCTGTAAATGCTACAAATGAATGCAAAAAATCTTTTTTGTTGTTTATTAGATTTTCTTTTAAATTCATATAACTAGTCTTATCTAATTACAAAAAGGGAGACATGGTGGAGTAATGGATAGTGGCTCGGATTGAGGAATCGGAGAGCCGAGTTCAAATTCCAGTCAAATCCATTACATTCATTTATGTGCTAATACCCTTGGGAAAGGCATAAATCCTCTTCTTTCCCCCCAGCTATGGGTAAATAGCAAGACAGACCAGGTTCTATAGCCTTGGATGGCAACTGGTCTACCGCAGAAAGAAATGGCAACCTACTGTGGGAAAAATCTGCTTCACCAGTCATGTATTGAAAGATACATGATTATCTAAGCGTGTATCATGCATAGCACATAACTGAACTGAATTACAAAAACCCAAAAAAAAAACAAAACTGATTTCATCATCCATTTGGTTTCAAATAGCACTGTAGGATTTTTTGATAAGCCTTTGAACAGCAAATATTGTTGGTATCTGACTACTTGGCACACTTGGCCATACAGATGGTGGATTTTGGGGGGTGCATTTTTTAATGAATATCTACTTTATCAAAGTTTGAAGGCCAATTGTTGTAATGTAAGCAAAATGTGTGCTGAGAGTGGGGGAAACACTTAACCAATTGCTCACCCAAGCAACTATGGCGGTAATAGACAGAGAGGGGGAAAAGGATAGAAAGTAACAAAAGTGACACTGCCTTGAAAACCACAGTAATTTTAGGAACAAATGTGCCCATGTGACTGACTTCACTAGACACCATGTCTTGTCAACTGCTGGCTGCTGGTTTTCCCATTGCTTCTATTAGCATGAGGTATCTTACAAAGGCCTGGATCTTGACCAGTTGCAGAGAGGCCTGTATCTAGATATGATAATCTGTCCTGCTGCTAGTGGTGAAAACCTGGATGTAGGAGTTGTCGAAAAGCATGTCCACACATCATCTGGGGCCTCTTTTGCTTTTGTACCGACACATGTTTGCTACACCAATGCAGTTGACAAGTAACAGTATTATCCGTAACATTTAGATTAGCATTCGGAACAGATTTTCTCCATCACTCTCTCTCATTTTTTTTTTTTTAGAAAACAATAAACTGGTATTTTACTGACTTTATCACACTAAAAATTTTGTTAGCAACAAAGGAAAGAGTACTGAACTGTTAAATAATATCAGTCCTCCTATATATATAGCAGTGAATGCTGAACAACATTCTCACAGCTGAAAAGACTTGTAGAGGTTACTGTCCCATAGGGATCTAATAATCCTTATGCATTTATATTATTGCAAAAGTAACACAAAATAATGAACAATAAGAGAACAACGATATTCACGACAAAAGTAATTTGTATAACAATAAATTTTATATCATGAATGTACAAACAAATGTTGAAGAAGTTGTTTAAAAAGTTCAAATGTTCTTGTCTTTCAAGATTTGTGTTTGGGTAATGTTCTGGTTTGGTAGATTTTGTATTGTGGAGTAATGTGTGTAAAAATGAGAAAGTACAATTCAGTATAATTTTGTTTGTGTTGAAAATAAACAGTTTAAGGTTTGTGAAAAGTTGTGTGAGTGAGTGAGTGAGTGAATGAATGAAATGGGCATACTTTGTGTTTTTGACTTGATTATCTTTCTTTGATGTTTGTCGGCTTTAGTTTTCTTGCATTGAAAAAGATATGCTGACTGTTTTAATGTTAAAAGAATTTTAACATATAGTCTGAGTAGTGACACGTATGGTATAGATCTTGGTTGGATTTTCTCACCTCACTGTCCGTTTCTGAACTTTGTATCGTTAATATACACAATATGTGTCATGTGGTAGGCTCCAGAATGTTTGGTGCAAATGTATTTTTGCTTGGGTCAAAATCAGGGTCATCACATTCGGATGTAGTTGATGACATGTAATTGACATTTTTAAACTAATCAAAATGCATTGATTGTACAATTTAGTTTGGAGCCTGTAATTTGACGTTTTTAAGGATAATATAGAATCTGGATTCTATAGACTTCATGTAGCAAGAATGTGGTTCTATTCTGCTGAGAATACCATGAACTGAACATGTGAGCAATGATGAAGTTTTAGAGACAATAGAAACAAAAAGGATACTTATACTTAACATCAGGATGAGATAGCTGAAATTTCTAGGACAATAAGGAAAAAGGGCTTGGAAAATTTGATGCTCACAGGACAGATTGAAAACAAGAGGGACAGAGGAAAACAATGCATAACAATAACATACTTTTAGTGGGCTTGAGTAAAAATGGATGTCGAAACAATGTTTAGGAGAGATAACAAAAAGACCATTTAAGACTAAGAAGAGTTACAAAGGACAGGAAATTATGGAGAGCCATGATCACCAATGTTCTGAAGACACACTGCACATTTTGTAATTAATTAGTTTTGCAAGCGAAGACACAACATTTATGGGGAATTGCCAGATGATGGGTAATATTTGAAAAGATACATTTTTAAGCTCTCTAGATTCAAAAGAAGGAAAACAAAAAAAAAGGAGAGATAATTTGGCTTGAAAAGTTAATACACTTTCTTTTTTAGTTGGTATTTTTTTTTCTATTGCAATTTTTGGCGGAGCTCCGGGTACATCAAATTCTAATTAATTATCCACCTTTCAACTTTTCTTCCTGAAACAAAAAAAACAAAAAAACACCAGAACAATGAATAAAAATATAATATAAAAACAAAATAAACATGAAAGTAACTTTAGAAAGGAAGTATGCGGATTTATTTTGTCATAAATAATATTATTATTCTTAGAAGTACATAGAAAAACTGACTCAAAATCAAAAATCTACCTGGTTGTTAGCAGTAAGTTGAATATAGTGTTAAAAAACGCGTTTATTTTACGCACGATGTTTAAATTAAATAAAAGTCGATATTTTTTTAGACATCGTGCGTAACAACAATCTTCTTCTTAATCTTTTGTTACTTTTTTGTAGTAATAAAAATTATATTAAGTTTTTTTGTGTGTTGATATGAAAAACTATCACAAAGAAAAATAAATTATGTGACAAATAATGGCTTTTTAAAATAATTTTTTTTGCAGAATCGAAGAAAAAAATCTTTGAAAGAAAAAAGCATGAAAGTAATAAATGTAAGAAAACATTATTGAAATGAAGAGACTGAGAGAGACTGTTGTAATTTGTAAGAAGAAAGACTAGAAAAAAATTGGATTAATAATTTCTTTTAAAAATTTTAAAATGTTACATTTTTCATAGAAGTGTTCTAAAAATTCAACATACTTTTTTACCTTTAAATACAAATACAGATTCTGCAAAAGAAGAAAAAAAAAGTAGTTTATTTGCTTTTTTTAATGAATAAAAAATTTAATGGAGAAGAATAAATTAAACTTTTTTAAGTGAAAAATGTTAAATAAACTTCCAACCAAGTGACAAGAAGACCAAGTTTCCCAAATTACTTTTAATTAAAAAGTCTGAACTGAAGGAAATAAAATAAATACTTACTTAAAATAAATAAAATTGAAATAAAGTAAATAAATCTTATACTTACAGTTACTTAAATAAGTTAAAATTATTCGAAATGTAAAAAAAGCAAAAATTTATTTGAATTCCTTAAGCCGACGACAGCAGCAAAGAACCGCAAACACAAAAGGAAACTAAAATGCGTTGCTCCCAGTGCAACAACGAGATTTTAGATATGCATCCAGTTAAAATGGGGAGAAAAAAACTTTCAGTTACAGACACTATGGCATCGTCTTACGCAAAGGATGAAACCATATAAAAGGAAAATTAGGAATAAAAAACATTGTGTTATTGTTTCCAACCGTTTGTCTTGAAAATCAGCACTTCAAAACTGGTTTGATTTGGGCTTGAAGACCAACCAATGGAACTATATCCTTCAGCCTCTTTATGCACACATGCATATATTTGTAGATATGCATAAGGGGCTGCTGAAAAATTCTTGATCATGAAGCACTTCCACTGAGAATTTTGATGTTTGATCAATTGGTCAGATTTTGGGAGGTGGGGAGAATTGAGAAGTTTTCAGCACCTCCATGTATATCTATGGTTCATTAATTTATCCAAAGTTCTGGGATGAGAAGTTATTTTTTACATTCAGACTACTATTTTTGTTGTTATCACAATGATTTGACTTTTGTGTCCTCTGGCTTTCTACAGGTGTCTGTCACCAGGTAACCTTTAAAAAATTATGAAATAAGCCCTTTATTTAATCTACAGGTGTAAATTGTTCTTGTTCTGCTGTCCATGTCTAAGAGTAGATTAAATGGCAATTCCCTGAAAGTTACCTGAATTGAGAGACACTTGAAAAATACCAGGGAGCTCAATATTTCAAACATTGTCATAATAACAACAAAGATGAAAACATTAAATGTTTGTTTGATTTGTATTTATGGCTTATCAACCTATTGCAGGTTATTTAAAGCCAGAAAATAATTTTAGATAGTAAGAATTTTTTTTTGGAGATAATAAATATTTAGTGATACAAGTCTTACTAATTAACCTATAGCTTGGGGAGAAGAGGTGGAGTCATACCTTTTCCAAAAGCAATTGTGCATAAGTGAATATAACGAACCCAACAAGAATTGGAACTTGGCTCTCTGATTTCCAATTCCAAGCCATTATCCATTACCTGACCAGCACATCCAAGCTTACAGCAGCAGATATTCCCAAGTGGTCATGCATTGAGGTACTGACAAGGCTCAATGTTGCTTAACCAGTGAACATATGGAAACTGGTGTTTCAATGTGATGTGGTCATAAGCCAAGATTAAATGTAAATAATGTTAATAAGTATGGTTCATTAATATCAATATTTTTATTTATTTTCATTTGGTATAATGAGGCACCTAGTGAGGATCATACTCATGACAGTATCAATGGTTTACAAGATTCCTTACTCTACAGTGAGGTGTACTAAATGGTTATTTACTAAGCTTAGCTTAGTCTCATTGCTTACGCAAATACAATAAGAATTTATTGCACAATCAAATTAGTCTGTGACAGTAACATGTTAACCATTGTGCCATGGCAGTGTTCCCATGGTTCATTAATATCTGTTCAATTATCCATTTAAACTTTTCCGCCTGGAGTAACTTTAATTTATTTTCACTGCATCCAGAAATCATCTTGGCTACTTTGATTTTGACTTTTTTTTTTATTTCCCTGTAGACAATTTACAAGCAGAGATTGGAATTTCAGTACTTTGCAGACAGGTTGTACAAAAAAAAAAAAAAAAAAAGATGAAGATATCCTTGAAAATTAGACATGCCTCATCCTCAGCCAACAATTTTAGAGATCTCTTTTGTGCTTAAAAAAGGAACAAAAGAAAACGGATGGAGATTTAGAAGAAAAAGGAACTGAGTTAAAATAAAGAAGATTTGGTTTGGTGCAAAGTTGAAAATGAATGAAATAAAAATAAAGACAACAAAAATGGCTGAAATGAGATGTTGAGGCAAATAAGAAGAAAAAGAAATGGATAGGAATAAAAATGACTATACTACAGATTTTCCCTTTATGGAAAGAGAAAATACAGTCAACTCTACCAATTTGTACTCTAAGCTATTTTCCCCTAACAACCAAAGACACTTCATCCATTACTTACTTTCTTGCTTGTTTTATCTTTCAGGGCAAACTCAACATTTTAACTCTTCTCTGAAAAAGAAAAGAAAAAACTGTCAAACAACAAAAGAAAAAAAAAATCTGTACACTGTCTCGTAAAAAAAAATAATGTCATCTTACCAAATCCAATCTCATACTAATAGAAACATCAGCAGAAGAAAAATCTTTTCATTATCTATAAAAGTTTATTTTTTTAGTATTTTGTTTTGAAATTGTTCTGCCCCATTGCCCTGGCTCTCCTTTTTCCTCTCCTTTCTTGTCATCCTTGCTCTCCAGTGGATTGCCAATGTTGGTCATTCTTCATGCAAGAAATGCAAAGAACTCCTTTTCTCTCTTTTTTTCTAAGACAGAGAGTCTATGACTATCTTTTGGATTCTTGACTCTCCTCTAACTCACTGACTGACTGTGTGCACCAGTCAACAGTAAATTTACGCACAGCAAGGAGCAGTCAGATAATGGGACATGCTTAAGTAAGTACCAAAGGAAATAAAAAGAAGTTTGCAAAATGAAGTCTGTTCTACTTTCAAGTTAATTTTTTTTTTTTCAGAAAAAAATAAGAAAAGATTTTGTTACATTTAAACTAATTTTTTTTTTCATAGTCTATATATTCTTTCTGTCGTCATCGTCTGTTACTCATCTAAATGTAGGACCAAGCAAAACCATCTTTTACTTGGTGTTTTTCTTCCTCAAATGAGAAATGCCACGAGGCACTGGAAGTTTTAAACTGATACTTTCTGATTTTCTACTGGAAGATTCAAATGAAGAACATAACCCCAAACATATGGATAAGCCCTCTCTCTCTCTGTATGCATGTGCAGACACACACACACACATATTTGTGATCTAAAAAGAGAAAGGCCTTTGCACACAGATATGCATACATCATCCAAACAGAGGGAAAAATGTATTTAAAGAAGAAAATTTAACTTATTGTAGGCCATTTGAACCAATGGAAGTGTGCAAACATATCAAGATAAAAAGAATTCCTGTCTATACTATATATTTCCTGTCAGCTCTCTTATATTGAAATGAGTTTTTTGCAAAAAATTCCATAACATAACTACGATGTTCAAATTTAAAATTTTAAAATAACTATAACAGAGCACATTCACACATTTTTAAAATTCGCCATCACAATGGAATGCATATTTTATTGCAGTTACAATAAGTTTATCTTTGTAATTTACTCCTGAAGATGATCTTAGAAAAGATCAAAAGTACTTAGATTTAAAAAAAAAACTATGGTACCTTCCTTGATGAATTTAATCGGAACATCAAGAAACAGCTTAGACAACTGGGAAGGATCAGTATAAAAATAAGTAGACACAATATGTCTATATTATTCAATGAAATATATTTGAATGAAAACATGCTGCCTAAATATACACACATACAAATACACACACAGACACACGCACGCACACACACACACACACACATATATATATATATAAACAAGTTTAAATTTTTTATATTTTAATTATATTTTTCTAATTTTCAGATGAGGTGCTTAGTATTGTGCTCACAGGTGTGGATAAACTACTATAAACAACATATATCTGTATATATCTGTTTTTCTTTCTAAAAAAGAGGAAGTATTCTGCTTTTGAAATTAATTGTTCCCTCACCAGTAATTAACCATCACCCGAGGAGACACATTTGTAGTGTTAAAACATGATTATGATTATATAGTGATTTTTAACATGTTTTTGTTTTAATCTCTGATAATAAATAATATTTAGCGCTACTCTGTATTGAGCCCTCTTTTAAATTAAATGGTACGGACAGTGGAATTATACTCCATTTGTTCATATCTTACCTGGATATATATATATATATATATATATATATATATATATATATATGATTAGAAGAAATATATATATATATATATATATATATATATATATATATATATATTATATATGATTAGAAGAAATGTTCCATGTGTGCTTCTTATAGTATGTAAAATAGATAGGTTAGTTAATAAAACAAGAACAAATGAAAGGCATTTATTAAATATCAATAATTAACCATATGACAGAAATGAAGCATGGAAAGAAAGGTTTTGAAGTCCAGAATTTTCAGACATGCCTGTGCCCTTTATCAACAGGGCAAGAAATAAACAGAGAAATGGGAATTACCAACAGATTCTTTTGTGGACGGTGTATTTTCTGGTGGAGATCATATTATTAGCAAAAACATTATGCATTAAATGCATCTGTACTCACACAAAGATTACAACTTGCACATAGGACAACTTTACAATAATTTTTTGAATTACCCACTCAAAATAATCAAAGAATGCATCACCAAAGTTTCCAAACTTAACAGAAACACTCTGCTCAACTATGTAACTAAAAAGAATCCAGAATCCCCATGATCTTTTATTTTAATTATAACATCCAGAAACTTTCCAACACATTAAATAAAGATTTTCAACATTTAAAATTAGACAATACTATTAGTAATTTATTTAACGATAACCCCTTACATGCAAGGCGACAACCTCACAGCCTCTTCAGACTTTTAACATTATCAAAAATCTGCAACACATCATCTCACCAAGGGAATGTCATCTGCAACAAACCCTGGTACCTGGCCTGCAAACACATCATAACTCACAACATTTACACCCCACCCTGCCAGTACTCATGTAGTATTCAGACCACCTGCTCTAAACTGTGGCAGTTCCAATCTTGTATATTTACTTTTCTGTCACAAATGTGAGAAGGGAAATTATGTGGGAGAAACTGGAACAGAATTCCGTTTACAATTCCATAACCACAAGAAAAGCATCAGGGACAACAATAACAAAATTTTCAGTCTCTGTACACTTCAACCAACCTGGTCATAGTATTGATGATGTTGGGTGCATGCTTTTAGTGTCTGGGTTTGTTAGCCAGGAGGATAGATGCAGACCAACTCTGTATAGTATATCCTAAAAGTAAATTCCAACAAAAAGGGTCTAAACAGAGATTTTGGTTTACTCAGAGAGTATAATTTCCATAAGGAAACCCATTATCAGCAACACCACTCCTCGGTTGAGTAAGCCCTCCAATCACATTGTAACTCTAAATTTTAACAGCCATCTCCTACCTATTATATGTTTATGTTCTGCCACCTATGATTTTCCTCATTATGCACTATCCAGTAATGGAAGTATTGCCATGTACCCTGAAGGCTACTTTCCAGTCACCCTCTTTTATACCATCTTTGGTTCTATGACTATAGTTCCTTTACATATAAGCTTATGTAAGGAGTGTGGAAGGTTAATGTAGATACATACTAATCTTGTATTATGTATTATGTATTATTTATATATTTACGTGTATTGATATTCATAAGTTTGTGTGTATATTTACATGCTGTTATGTGCACCTATCTACACAAGCACATCTATATATCTATACACTTTTCCCCTCTGTTTTTCCTTTATTATTTTTTATTTTTTCTGCACCTCCCCCACCCCCATTTTTTTAACAGTAGATTTACAAATTATTATCCAAAAGTCTTATCCATTTTTTTGTTCCTTCTTTCCATTTTATTTCATTTAATTATATTTTATTAGTACATATTCCTTTGTTTCTCCTCATTTTTTGTCTCATCAGATGTTATCCTAACTGCAGCCCATCTCTCTGAATTTGACAAGTTATTCTAACTACAGCACGTTGTTCTGAAATTGACAACTTGGTCAAACAATTTTCAGCTACATTGACTACATGCAAGATGTCTTTCCCATTCTGCAACCTATAACTCTCCTCATCTATGTTTACAATCTTACTCACTGACTCCCCCTACTAATAAGAATATACTGGCCTAACACTTTTACAGCGATCAAATTCGTAAATTTAAGTTTATTCTCATAAAAGTTTTGCACAGTGAGGAATTAGATGAAGATCGTTTTTTTTGCTAATAATAAGATCTCCGCCAGAAAATACACTGTCCACAAAAACATTTGCCAGTGAGTAATTTCTCTGTTTATTTTTCACCTCATTGATAAAGGACACAGGCATCTCCAAAAATTTTAGACTTAAAACCTTTCTTTCTATGCTTCATTTCTGTCATATGGTTAATAATTAATATCTTTCGTTTGTTCTTGTTTTATTAACTAACCTATCTATTTATATATATATATATATATATATATATATATATATATATATATACACACACATATTTTCACACATGCACACATACCTGCCACCTAACGGACCATACAGCCATCAGACAACATTAATTAGCAGTATAAGGATCATAGTAACTTTAGACAGCCACTCACAAACAATACCAAAATACTAGCCAAATCAAATCAGATAGTAAAAAGAGACTTATGATCCTTGAAGTAATATTCATACAACAAAAACAATAAAAATTAACTTAAGAGCCTGCATACACAAGTGTGTATAAAAAACACACATCACACCTTGCCTACGTTTTGCCTACATCACAAAATTCACCATTTGTTTCTACCAACCCTGAAAATGTTTGATAGAATTTCCTCCTTTTATGGGAACGATTATTCGTAATTCTAGAGAACATCATTGTAAGAAAAAACTTAAATTTAATCAACAAAAAATGTCTGTTGTTTTTAGTAAAATTTGTCTTAACATTTGCTGCCTAAATACACAGAATATTTATTTATATATATATATATATATATATATATATATATATATATATATATATATATATATATATATATAAATGAATATAACATATGAATATAAATGAATATAATATATGAATATATTCATAAATGAATATATATATATATATATATATATATATATATATATATATATATATATAAATGAATATTCTGTGAATAAATAAATATGCTATTTAATAATAAAACCAGACTTTAAAATGGTTTTATTATTAAATAGCATATTTATTTATTCACATTTGCTGGCCTGCATATTTGAGAAATCAGAGTCAGGATGTTGAAAGTAACACCAATCAACTAAAGGAAAAAGTTTTATATTTTTATAAATTATATATATATATATATATATATATATATATATATATATATATATATATCAGTGGTTGGTGAAGGATGACTTGGGAATCAGAGCATGCAGTGCATTATTCAGTCTAATTGTTAAGGCGGAGAGGAAAAAGAACCTATTTGCTGCTTCAATGGCTACATATGAAAATGAGACCCCACCTACAAAAAAGAGTTGTTTTAACTGCTTTTAAGAAAAAAAAAGTAAGTAATTTTGATGCAATCTTGTTCCCAATTCAACAAATTAAAAGTTTCCATTTTAATAAGATATAGACTTTTTATTTCAATTTTTTTTCTTATTTTACTTGACAACAGGTGTAAGAAAATGTCACTGATTGATGACTGGAAAAATAAAAGTTTGTAATTTTGACGTAAATTAAATATTGTTTTAATTTAAATTGTTTTAATTTAAATTGTTTTAATTATCCAAATGTTCTTTTAAAGAAAAGTCCAAACTTTCTTCTTTCAAGATTAATACATGAAATTTGAATTTAAACAGTTTTAATTTAATTTTAAAATTAGGTACTGCAGTGATTTTTAAAAAAAAATGTCTATTAACAAAATTTAATATATTTAATGAAATAATATATTAGGTTGGTGCAAAAATAATGTCGTTTTTTGACGTTCAAACATATGCGAGAAAACAACATTATTTTTGCACCAACCTAATACAATATTATTACAAAATCTTTTTGCATGAAATTAAATTTTAAAAATAATTTTGATCATTTAGATTTAAATCTTATGGCATTGAAATGGATGAAAACTTGTCACAAAAAATAGACTTTGCCAGTTGTTCCTTTTCACTCCATGTATTAACTGGTCAAAAACCTTCTGGGTAATAACTGATTCTGGGTCTTAAAAAAGGGTCAAGAATACTCTCCATGGGTTAAAACTTTTTAAAAGTCTTTAAAAAACAGAACTTTTGATGTGACACAAAATTCATCAGATGTTCCCTATATACACTTCAGAACTTTCATCTAAATCTGTCTGACTATAAATCCTTTGAATAGGCAAGTCTTTAATTTCAGCTGTACACAATAAAAACATCATCACTTCAGTAGAGAGTGTTTGCTGGCTTAATACAGCTGGAAAACAAGCAAAAGAATTTCTGCTCTTTGGTGACTGTCTCTCTTTCACCACTCACTATTATATTCTGTTTCTCATGCAGCCCAGTAAAAAGGTTAATAAATTCATTCCTTTTACTTGTGTTTTTTCTCATTAAACAACAAGCATTTTCTATACTTATACTCCCTAAATAATATTGCATGTAACAATTATCCTAAGAAATGAAGAAATGGGAAATACAAAAAATAAATGAAGTGTGTGCATTACATATATGGACCCTTCATCCTTGGTATATATATATATATATATATATATATATATGAATAAAAAAGTGAACATAGAAGTTAACACTTAGAGGTGACAGTCTGTTTCATGCTAGATGCAACCATCAGGCCTGACGATTGCATCTAGCATGAAACAGACTGTTGCCTCTAAGTATTGACTTCTATGTTCACTTTTATATTTACACATGCTCTATCTCTGATATTGAGCACTTTATCCCATAAACATAGCACATCTCTTAAGACTATATTTCTTCATATATATATATATGCATATATATATATATATATATATATATATAAAGCAAGAGAGAGAGAGAGTGGAAGAGACAGAGAGATAGAAGCAGTATTCATATAAAAACATATTTACTTTATTTTTTGTTAAATTTGCTACATTCATATTCTGAATATTAATTTAAAAATTCTGTTATCATTCTAAACATTTTCCTCATTAAGAAAAAAGTAAATAAAAAAAATTAAAAATTGAAAAATAACAAAATCCTTATCACCAGGCACACCATTTCTTTAATCCACTGGATAGTCTTTTGATTTTTGATTAGGTTTGTTGAAAACTTGTGAAATTGATTCAAAGTTCTCTATTAAAATTAGCCAAATTTTTTGTGCCTAAACATTAAGCGATGATTATTTAAATCTAAAAAACATGGTAAAAACTACATCAGCAATATTTAGTCTAAGGCATTATTTTTTTTTACAATGATGTTCACCCTGTACAAAGCCCAAGAGCTACTCAAAGGTAGAAAGTAAGAGGCACAGTTTATGAGGATATTTAGGGAAGGTAATGTTAACTCTAGTCATGAACAGGTTAAGATTGTAGTGATTGAGGAAGAAGCTGCTCAAGTGGAACTTACATCTCACTAATATAATACGAAGAGAATGACATGGTATGGCAGGTTTTAGTCATGAAAGTTAGAACTGGTGAAACTAAGGAATATAGTTCATCTAAATACTCTCCATGGAAATACTGATAGTCTTGCAATGTATCATCTGTGGGAAACGGGTTGTAAGGAAGAAAATAATTTGTCACCTACAAGGATGTTGAAATGAAAAAGTGAAAACTAGGCAACTCCTGCCCATATATGTCAGCAGTACTCCATTTTTGGTCTAATCTGGTTCTTGTAAAAGTAAAGGATAGCATGAGGAGTCAGGTACTTACAGATGTGGTACAAAGAACTGGCCATTTTTCCAGCATCAATGGATCATATGCATGTTCCACTTGAGGTTTGGGTTGAATTTAAGTCCCAGTAGATGCTCAAGGCATGAGGCCTCTCTGAGAGAATGTCTCTTCTTCATTGCAAATTTGTGAATGCTGACTACCTTTTCCAAATTTTAAATAATACTTCTCAGAAAAGGAAGAAATTCCATCAGACATTTTCAGAAAGTCTGTCGAATAAGGCTATAAATCCCTTCCAGGCCACGATATATATACAGCAAAATCATGCAAGTAAAATTTAAATATCTAGGAAGTATTTTAACAGAGGATAGAAAATGTGACACTGAAGTCTGAAGAAGCATTGGAACAGTGAAAGGTGCCTTCCAAAAGCCAAGCAATGTATTAAGAAAGAAGAAAATTTTGTTAGAAAAGAAAAAAAAGTTCTGTATTGTTATGTAATATCAGTCCTCCAATATAGCAATTAATGCTAGACAATCTCCTCACAGATGAAGAAGAGACCTGAGGCAACAGAAATGTGGTTCTACAGAAGAATGCTGAGAATACCATGGATTAGACATGTGAGTAATGAGGAAGTTTTAAGAAAAATGAAACCAAAAAGGACACTGATACTTAGAATCAGAAGGGCACAGTTGATATTTCAAGGTGCATAACGAGGAAAGAGTGCTTGGAGAATTTGACACTTATATATTGAAGGCAAGAGGGACAGTGGAAAGCAGTGAATAGCCCACCTAACAAGTTTGTGTAAATGGTTGGCAGACATGGGGATTAGTAGAGACAAACATTACTAAGAGCAATAAATGACAGTAAATTGTGGAAAGCTATGATCATCCACAACCTGGCACAGCAAAGAAGAAGAAGAGGAAGAGGAGGAGGAGGAGGAGGAAGAGGAGAAGAGGAGGAGGAAGAGGAGGAGGAGAGGAAGAAGAGGAGGAGGAGGAGGAAGAGGAAAAGAGGAAGAAGAAGAGGAGGAAGAGGAGGAGAGGAAGAAGAAGAGGAAGAGAAGTAGGGGGGGAGGAGAAGAAGAGGAAGAAGTGTGTAACCAAAAGCTTTCTAAACATAAACAGATATAATTTTGATATATTTGTGAATTTTCAAAAAGAAAAGCATTTTGAGTTGTAACATTATTTTGCATTGTTTACTGTTTTTTTTTCTTTTACTATTGGTTCGATAGTGAATTTTTTATTTATCTCTCAGATATTTATGTTTAGCAATGACAATAATAAAAAATGTTCTCATATATTTAATGATAATTTTATATTTTCATTCTTTTCTTATTTATTGATTTATTTCTATTATTGTCATTAAAGTAATAATAAGTTGAATTAGTACATTTCATAACAAACTGTTCAGTCCAACATCCAGTGTAAAATATATAAGGTTGTTCCTTATCATGGTCGAGGGCTTTCATGTCCCAGTGATCCCAAGAGCAAAGCCTTCTGGAGTTCTAACTCTTAGGACTACCCATGGCGGTAAGGTTGAGGAGGTGGGATCAGACTGAACATGACCAACCCCCAAAGAGCCCAACAGCAGAATAGGCAAATATCAACATGATCTCAGTAGCCAAATTGACGGAAGAGAGCAGCACCAGTCGAGCTGGTATAACCAAGGAGGACTTTGACAGACCAAGTATTCAATAACCCGATGTAACCATGTTTGCCATATCTTGCCCTCTTACCGCTATGGGTGGTCCTAGGAGTTAGAACTCCAGAAGGCTTCCCTCTTTGAACCACAAACTAGGTGCTACTGGCCAAGTGTGTGGGCTTTTCTCTTGTGCAGAGTTGTTCACCCAAATCAAATTGACGTGAATGGCTTTGTCAAACTCTCTGATTCACAGTCATCTCTGCCACTGCCATTAGAGGAGAGAGAAAGGGAACAGAGAGGGAGGATGATTTCTCAACCCATTGTGGGTTATTTAAAGCCAAAACATATTTTGGATTGTAGGAGATTGCTTATAGAGCTCGGTGTTCCCAAACAGTCCCCCATCTAAGTACTGACCGGACTTGATGCTGCTTTGATGATCAAGATCCTATGCATTAAAAATCCTAAGAACTGAAATAAGAAAAAAAAGGCAAGCTTTGTGTTTTAGTTTAAAACAAAACATTATTTGAAATTTTTGATGTAAACATGGTCTTTGCTTTGTCCCTAACCCTGAAGTTTGCATGTCATTCATTGTTCTGTATAAAAGTCTCTAGCCAGTATTTGAGTAGACATTTTCCTCATTTAATTGTGGCTTTTATTTATTTATGAATAACATTTCTTTTTTTTTATTTGTGTTACTACTTTATTTTTCAAACATTTGTCTGTATCCCTCTGCAGGTTAAATACATTCTCACTATTGTTTCACACTTATTTATTGCAAATGATTTTCTTTCTCAATTTGCTTGTATTGTTTTATATATAAACATAGATTTTAATGTAGATTTATATATTTTCCCATTCATCCATCAGTTGTTGGCTATATTTCATTCTCTTCTTTTGTTTTATTCTTTCATTTCTCATGAGAAAATTATATATATATATATATATATATATATATATATATATATATATGTATGTATTTGTTCATGGATGTAATTTGTGAGCGATATTTTTTGTCAATTTTCTAATGTTTAATTATTTCTTATTTATTGTTTTTAAAATAACCTCCAAATATTTGTATATAAGTATGTATATATGTGTACTTGTCTGCTTTGCACATTCATTGTTCATATGTAGGTGTGTGTGTGGGGGGTAGTTATATATGCATAAGAATATATAAATATATATAGGCTTGTGTATATATAATATGTGTGTGTATGTGTGTGTTTAGTATACTACCACTGAGTTTTTTTTTCTTGTTTATCTTAAAGTGAATTTTCACAATTCCCTGCCTCTGTATTGTTGCATATATTCATCTGTTTATTCTCCTGCTTTATTCTTTGTCTCATTCTTTTGCTTTGTTTTATGTTTTCTATTTTATGTTTGTCTTTCATTTTAAAAATATTTGAGAAAAAGAGCAAAAATATTGTCACTAAAATGAATTATTCTTTCTTATCATAAGTCTTCTTTTTACTTTACTTTACATCCCATTTCCTTTCTTTCTTTCTTTCTCTCATTTTTCTTTCTTTCTTTCTTTATTCTTTTTATCCCCCCCCCTTTTCACTTTCTATCATCTTTCTTCCTTGCTTTCTTTCATTTCACTTTCTTTTCTTTTCATTTTCTTTCTTTCTACCCTTTTCCAATTTCTATCACCATTCTTTCTTTTCATGGTCTTGCTTTATTTCTTTTCATCTTCTTTCTTTCTGCCCCTTTTCACTTTATATCACCACCTTTCTTTTTTGCTTTCTTTCTTTTTACCCACTTTTCACTTTATATCACTTTTCTTTCTTGCTTTTTTTCTTTTCACTTTCTTTTCTTTTCACTTTCTTTCTTTCTTTCTTTCTTTCTTTCTTTCTTTCTTTCTTTTAGTTCCTGCTCTTTCATTATTTTTTTCTCATTATAACACTTTGACCTTTTTAACAAGAATATTCGTCTTTTAAACAGAGTTTATTTCTCCAAGAAAATAATCAGTATTCTCTAACAGAAAAAAAAATCATGACTCTTGATCTGAAATAACATTTTGGTATAAAAAATGATGAAACAATTTTACCACACAAACTAAAACCAAGAAAAACAAACAAACAAACCCTAAACCCCAACAAACTCCAAAACTATTTTCCATTATTTTCTTGAATATGAAATTGTCTTTATCTTTTATTTTCATTGTTAAAGAATAATTTACCTGAAAAGGCTGTTCATTTAAAAGCCAGATTTTCTTTCTTTGTTTTTAGAACTTGTTCTTTTTTTTTGTTTCATTTTGTTTAGTTTTTGTTTGTTTCATTTTTATTGGCTTTTTAATTCTGACTGTTTTATTAAGAGCATAAAATTTCATTTTTAATCTTTTTCTGCAAATTCACAGAATCTTAAGCCTGGTCAAATAATAACAAATTGTATTTTTTTTTTCATAAACATTTTCTGATATCTTTTATTTGCTATTATAACATCATAGTTCTCATTTTTAAAATAAATTTATTTTGTTTAATTATATGTTGGAACATCTTTGACAGATATGAGTTTCTACCTGTTGCAGTCGAGATGTCCAGTCTTAATTGTCTTCAATTGGTTCTATGGCAGAACCAATTCCATGTCAAACTGAATGAAACTGTTTGCTAGTTGCAGGGTTACTCAACTGCAGACATCTGTGGCAGATGTCTGCAATTGAGTAACCCTGTAACAATAGCAGAATCCTATTAGAAATAATTTTATTATTATTGCTTGAATTATTAATTTATTACATATTTTGTTAATGAGATAGAAATTATTCAGTCATACAAAACTTTATATATATAAAAATGATTACATTTTCCCCATTTATAATAATAAATTATAACAAATTTAATATAGCAGCTAAAGAAATTGAATATAGGATAGGTTTCACTAAGTGTAGTCTTGTACAATACCACAAAATGCTACAAAACCAAAATATTAACATGAAAACTTGAGTCATGTTCTTAAATAACCTAGATATTGAGACTCCTATGGATGTCAGGCAATGGATGTTCAACTTATTCAGAAATGTCTAATCTATCAGCTATAGGCAATTGTTTTATCATATTAAGGATTAAAAAATGTCTTCACATGGATGAATCTTCTAGGTCTTAAAAAAGACAATGCTTCATTAGAACCTAGAGACTGGCGTTACATAATCACAAAGAACTCTGTCAAATAATAAAAACATCATTTGAAAATTTCTAAACAGCAACAACAACAAATAGATAGCACATATAATTAAAAGGGAAAATAATGACATATTCAAGATGGTGACTTTTTGCACAACATTAATTAGGAAGGAAACTCCCATCAAGTCTAATTTCCTGAAAAACTGTTTTAGGAGAAAGATTTTATAAATTTCAACTGACAGTAAGACTAACTCTTTAGTCAATGAGTGTCAAATGTTTCCTGTATGGAAACGGCTTATCTCACCATTGTTCTTTTTCTTTTTTCAATATCACTCTACTTTCATTAAGGTTTGAAATATTTCTGAATATAAGTTAGCTTTTGTACAAAATCATATTCACAGCATATCCATCAAGTGTGTGTATATATGTATATCTGTAATCATTTAGATTAAAACTCCTTCTTTTATGTGCTATATCCTTTCAAAACATTGGCGATCGTGGTTTGCCACAATTTCCTGCCCTCTGTAGCTCTTAGCAATCTTTGTTTTTCTACTATCCTTCCCACTCTCTGTTCTGTCATCCATTTATGCGAGCTCATTATGTATATTATTCACTATTTCTCTCTGCATCTCTTGATTCAATATATGTGAGTGTCAAGGTTTCTGAGCCTACTTTCCTTATTATGTGTCTCAGATCATCATCTGAATTGGCTAGATTCAATTTCAAAATTTGGCCTTCATCTTTGCAAATATCAGTCTAAGTTCACACTTATAGCTTTGCATGCATTTATAATTTTCCTTTATAACAAAATAAAATGATTTTCACAAATGATATCTGTGAGGCCTCATATATAGTTACAAAGCCCTGGTAAATAGTTATAGTGGATATCAAGATTCTCTATACTACCTTTGATGCAGGTTGATATTTTCACTTTAATAAAACTTCAAAAAGAAGACTGTTCATATAAAACATATTAATGAGGATAGGGATGAAACTGTTTAATGGTATACTAGTGAATGAATTTAGTCAAACTTTTATTTCAAGTTTTCCCTAAGGAGTTCTCAGCTTTTAGTTGGCCCTGGTGAACTTGAATGAAAAAAAAATACATGCATGTTGTTAACAAAGAAATCTAATTAATTTGTGGAGATTTGTTCAAGTTGGTAAAGCACTTGTCATTTGTTAGCATGTTTACTCATCCAAAGGTAAACAAAGAACTTCTTATACGCTTTTGAGTTATTGCTTATTCTTTCATGTCATTAAATAAGTTCATTGCAAAAATACTTTATATATAAAGTGGCTACTCATATAAATTGCAGGTAAAATGCATTGTTTAAATGAAGTACTAGAAAGTGGAAATTTTGAAGAAAGAAAGTGAAAAAAAAACAAAAAAAAACAGAAAGAAACAAACAAATGGAGATTTTGAAGAAAGTGGAAAAGCAAAAAGAATGGAAAGAAAGAAAAATGAAGATTGTGATGAAAAGAGAGAAAAAAAAAAAGAAAGAATGAATGAAAGAAAAGAAGAATGAATGAAAGAAAAAGCAAAATTGAAAATTTTAAAGAAAGTGAAAAAAGAAAAAGAAAGAAAGAAAATAAAGAAAGAAAAAATGAGGATTGTGAAGAAAGAGATGAAAAAGGAAGAAAGAAAATAAGAATGAATGAAAGAAAGTCAAGGAAGAATGAATAGAAAGAGTAGGAAATGAAGAAAAATTTAAGATTGTGAAGAAAGGAAGTCAAAAAAAGGAAGTGAATAAAGAAATGAAGAAAGAAAGATTTACAGATAGAAGGAACTAAAGAAAGAAATAAAAAGAAACAGAAAAAAAAAAACAAAGAAAAATTAGAAAGAAAAAAAAAAGAATTAAAACATTAATTGTAATTTGATATAAAATTATTTTTATTTTTGTTTTAGGTGATGGGTGCTGAAAAGTTTTCACTTTTACACTTACAAAAATATAACCAAATGTCCAAAGATGAGAATTTTTTAAATTCCTTTTTGGTCAGGCTGTGAACTTTTCAGTCCACCTCATTGTAATAAGGCTTAATTTATAATTTTGTGGATAGTTTCTGATGAAGTATTTTCTTCCTCAATTTATTGAATATAATAATTTATACCGTAGCAAAAATGAATTATACAATTATGTACATCAAAACACTTATGTAAGGTCATTTATTTGTATAGAGGAAAGGAGAGTCTTAAAATATAAACAACATTTAAAAGGTTCATCACTCAGAATGGCATTTAATTTGTCAAAAAATGTATTTTTCTCTATATTCTATTCCTTGTTTTTATAATAATTTCTTTATAAAATTATTTCAACACAGGTGTACACATTTTAGCAGGCATTTTCAATATTTGTATCATTTATACATACATATGTTGGGTTCATCAAATTTTAGAGAAACATATAGTTAGATGGAGTATATGAAAATAATAAATTATCAAATTGAATTTGAAAACCAATCAAATTGCTTACATAATCTATCTATCTATCTATCTATCTATCTATCTATCTATCTATCTATCTAAGTTTCTTTATATCTATCTTGGTTTCTTCATATCTATCTATCTATCTATCTCACCCTTTTCATATCTATCTACTTATCTATCTTCATATGTATCTCAGTTTCTTTGTATCTATCTATCTATCTAAATTTCTATCTATTAGTCTCTTGATACATATCTATCTATCTCAGTCTTTTTCTATCCATCTATCTAGCTATCTTCTTTCTTTCTTTCTTTCTTTCTCAGTCTTTTTCTTTCTATCTATCTATCTATCTATCTATCTATCTATCTATCGCAGTCTTTCATATATTTATTTCTATTACAGTTGTTCTAATCTATGTATCTATCTAACACAGTTTTTTTCTGATCTATCTATCGCAGTCTGTTCCAATCTATCTATCTATAAAATTTTTTAATGGATTTTTATGTGGATGTAGATGCTGGTTATTGGAAGTAACAGGAAAAATTAAATCAAATCACAAAACAAGGCCAAATATACAATATATTATATATTAGTATATACTGTACATCCACTTAGATTTACATATGCATATATATATGTGTATAGACATATATATATATGTACACATACATATACACACATACATATATAGGTATACACATACATATATAGGTATACACATACATATATAGGTATACACATATATATACACACATACATATGTATGCACATACATATGCACTCATATATATATAGGTATACACATGCATATTCACACATGCATATATATATGTATGCACATGCAAATGCACATATACATATATATGTATACACATACATAAAGACACAAATACATGCACACACACACACACACACACACACACACACACATATATATATATATATATATATATATATATATATATATATATATATATAAATGGTCTGACGTGGATGACTTTAGTAGCCAGGTATTGTAGAGCACTTTTCTGCTTAAAGCTCTAAACTCCTCTACTGTGGTTCTGTTGTTCCCTGTGGCATTGAGCCCTTTTTTGTCACACCAGCAAGCCTTTTCTGGTGGAATTTTTTTCTTTTTTGGTCTATTTTGATCTTGGCCAGATATGTTATCCTCCACCTGGCGAGTTTCGTTGTCTCACTGTCTTGGACTCACCTGGCGGTATAAGGGTTCCTATTATACAAACTACCTGCCTGTTGATTGTGTGAAAGTGCATGAAACTGGAAGTCATGGTTATTCACTGTCCATCTGGAATTTGAATTAATATATGTTAAGTTCTGCCATGTTTTATGGCATTGAGCACTTTTTTTCCCAGTGTGCAATCTTATGCAAACACTTTTGGGAGCTGCTTATTCTTATTTGTAATTATATATATTAAAACTTTTTCATAATTATGAGAGGATCCTATTAAAAATAAACAGACAAAACTTGTCTACATTATTTAATGAGACATGTCATAAAAACATGCTGCCAAAATATACGCAATATATATATATATATATATATGTTTGTACATATATACTAAAGTAAGGCAGAAATCTTTTGTTCAAACATGATTTATTAAACAAATACCTCTTGGCTTTTATATTTTTTCTTTGAAAATGTCCAATGTCAATCAAAAGTACTCAGAACATTACACACAATTTGGGCAAGTTCCTTTAAAAGATCCACCTGACATCAAACAACTTAATCTCCACTCATAGAAATTCATGGAAAGTCTCAATAGACTGTCTGTTCTATTTAATATATATATATATATATATATATATATATATATATATATATATATATATACATACTTGTGTTTTAATATGATAATATCTAGTGTATATATATATGATGTAGGTCTATATATTTAACCCATTAATGATTTACCCTGCACTCTCCAGAAACCACATACCCTCGATTTGGCAAATGTTATTTTAATCGAGTCAAGAAGTGAATAAACAATTTTTTTATCTATGGGAAATTTAGTCTTGTATTCTCATTAGATATTACTCACATTACACAAGAAAAAGGAAAGAAAGAAGGAATAGAAAGAAAATAAAAAAAGAAACTAAATAGAGAAAGAAAGAAAGAAAGAAAGAAGAAAGAAAGAAAGAAAGAAAAAAGAAAGAATGTATAAAAAGAAAGAAACTAAAAAGAAAGAAAAAGAAAAAGAAAGGTGAACAGAAAGAAAGAAGAAAAGAAAGTTAAAAAGAAAAGTGGAAAAGAATTAAAGAAAGAAAAGAAGAAAGAAAAAAATGAAAAGAAAGAAAGAAACGAGGAACAGAAAAAAATAAATTGTAAATAAGACAGAAAGAAAAATGGTTAACTTGTATGGGTCTTTGTTGTCTAGAAAACATAGTATAACTTCAATGATAACAGTTGAAAGAAGTCAACTTTGCACTTGTCTCATCGAGAATTTATAGCATTTTTTTACTTTTTGCTCAAGATTCAATCAGAAGGTAAGATGTCATTTTTACTTTTGAGAGAATAATCTTGTATTAAATATGAATATCAAAAGTGAACTGATATTTGTTAACTGTATATCTCCTTAAATTTTTTATATGCTCTCATTAGTTGATAGAATATTTTGAAACCAGATGTAGACATAAAGATTTGAAAAATAAACAAGGAAACCTACCACCGACTTGAAAATTATTTCATATTCACATGAAAACAGAATCAAGTGTTTATTTTTCAAACTCTGTGTCCACAACAATTAGGCTTTTATAAAGATTTGAAGAATTGCGCAGCAAACAATTCTAGCTTTACTAGAAATTGTACTATCTAAATTGTGGGTGTGAACAAAATATATTCCAAATGTTGATATATACAATTAACCTGGAATTAAATATTTGAAAGGTAGATAGAAATTTTTTCTGAATCAACTTTTTTAGCTGACTTAAAAAGATTCCATTTTTACCAGATGAGTGACTTTCTGTTTCAGAAAAGCAAAACATTATTTTCTTTTTCCTTATTCTTTTGCATTTTTTCTTGTTCTGCTTGCCAATGAATTATTTGAATGTCTGCACTGTGTGAGCTTAAATGAATTTATTTTAACTCTTTCTCTTTCAAAGATGGAGATCTTTGAACTGAAGGCATAGCCAATAAATTGCTAAAGTTAAAAGATCATTGAATGGATTCAACTTTCATCAGTGAATACCAGATGATATTGTTTTTCTTTTTTTTTGTTGGCTTTATTTGCTATATAACTTTCTTAGGATCAGGACAGGAGTGAAGTTTTCTTTTATGTGCTATACCCTTCAGGATGAGGCCAATCATGGTTGTCCATAAATGTCTATGCTTTGCAGCTCTAAGAAAATTTTGTCCCCTTAATATCCCTCCCAGTCCCTTTTTTGTCATCCATTTGCACAAGTTGGTAAAGGAGATTACTCTTTGTCTCCCTCTGACCCTCTTGCCTGTGAGTGTCAAATTCTTCAAGCTTTCTTTTCTCATTATGTATCCCAGAAATTTTAACTGTCTCTTTCTGATTGTAAGTATTCTTTTAGGTTCAATTTTCATTAAAACTTCCTTGTTGCTTAGATAATCTATCCACAGTATTCTCAGTATCCTTCTGTAGAATTACATCTTTGTTGCCTCAAGTCACCTCTTTATCTTTGAGGAAATTATGCAACATTCATTGCCATAAGTATTGCCACCAAATAATTACCTCAGATTTTAGAAGTTCACAAATTTAGTAAATGGAAAGCAACAAGATTTACTAGGATATTATTGTACATCCTGGATTTATTGGTGCTAGCTGACTACTGGTATCATAAGCAAATTAAATTTGGTGTACCTTCTATACTCACACTGATACATATAGGTGGATAGATTGGTTACAGAGCAAATTCATTGCTTCTCTGTGAACTGCCATCATCAAGAAGAAGATGTGGTTGTCACATTTTAATAGAGTTAACTCTGGTAACGCCCATAGAGTAGTCCCCAGTCATTTATGAAGATCAGGTTGTTTTATTACAAAGTGGACAATATCAGATATTTTAGAAATGAATGCAGATTTTAAGCATTCATTTTAAAATTATAAAATAATCTTCATTGGTTGAAATAAAAACCATTAGAATCTGTCACCAAATTTATTTCTACAACTTTAAACTTGGTTGCAGTGTAGCACAGTGGGTTAGAAACATGACTGCAGTTTGAAACCAAGGAAGTATTAATAAATGCTTAGTGTAATATTAGTTTTAAAAATGTTGTCATTGATGAGAATGAATTAAATTAAGTGAATTGAGATAGTGAAAGATACCTATTAAAAGTTAAGCAAATTATTGAGAAATAGAAAAATTTCATTGGGAACAAAGAAAAGATTATGGAACTATTTTGTAATATTAGTACACTCTTATATGGCAGTGAATGTTTTCAAGAAAATGAAGATAAAAAGGAAACATACTTGGCATCAGAAAGTGATGATTGAAATTTCTAGAACACATAATGAAGAAAGAGGGCTTGGAAAATTTAAAACTCAGAGGACATATTGAAGGCAAGAGGGACAAAGGATTGGTAAGTTCTACTTGAACAGCTTCTTCTCATGAACCACTGTTCTGTGGAACTGACTCCCAAGAGGATGTTTCCCTGATCAATACAATTTTAATCTGTTCAAGTCTAGGGTTAACTGTTATCTTTTACTTTATAAATTGCCTCTTACTCTGTAACCCTCTACCTCAACTGGCCCCAGGGGCCTTTTACAGGGTGAAACTCTCTGTAAAAAGAAAGAAAAAGCAAACAGTGCATAACCTAACTAATGTGTTTGCATAAATGGTTTGCAGAATAGAGATTAAAGGATATAGCAAAAAAACAAACATTCCTAAGAGCTACAGAGAACAGGAAGTTGCCAAAAACTATGATCACCTACATCCTGAAGGGACACGACATATAGAAGAAGAAGAAGAAGAAGAAGAAGAAGAAGAATACTTCTAAATCTTATTAAATATCATGAAAAGGTTAGGGTTTCTGCTCCTGCAGACAAAAATGATTCAGTGTTCCTGGCCCTACTGGAATTAAACACCCCTACTTTTCCTTTTGTGTGTGTTGGTCAATAAACCAACATGAGTAACTATATATATTAGGTTGAGTCATAAGTAATTTACATTTTAGGAACCAACTGTAATGATGACCATATCATCTTAACGAGACACTTCTTAAATATGTCATAAGAGGTGATGAAAACTGGATTATATATAACGCCAAAGGTAGCAAATTGAAAACTGACTCTCAAAAGTATGTCCCATGGAAGAAAGTTAATGTTGTGCATGCAGTGGGATGCAGCCTATCATTTATTTAGAGTTCATAAAACACAATGAAATATTAAATGCACATTTATATATCCAGCAGCTGCAACGTATTCATGAAAGTTTGATGGAAAAGCACTCAGTACTTGTGAATAGGGAAAAGTTGTTCTCCAACATGACAATACTCACTGGCAAAGATAATGCAAGAAAAAATTTTGGAAATCAGTTGGTCAGTTCTCCCCAACCCACCGTATTCATCTGACCTTACTCTAACTGATTATTGTCTTTTTTGATCACTGCAAAAATGCTTTGATGGTGAAATTCTATTAAAATCAAGATTCAAGTGTTTGTTAAAAACCTTTCATCTCAAAACTTGCGAGATTTTAGTTAAAATACATTGAAGTGCAGCCTGCTAAGTAGCAACCAGGCATTGCAAATAACAGTGAATGTATGGAGTGAATAACATGTAATTGTACTTTATTCTTTGAAGAATAAAGATGATAAACGAAAATGGAAATTATTTATGACTCAGACTAATAATATAGATTCCTTTTTTTCTCGTTTTCGTTTCATATCTGCTGCCAACTTCACTTCTGGGTTAAATTTTTAATCAATCAGCAGCTGACTGAGACAATCTGACAATAAACCTGCAGGTCATCCAATTTCCCAAAAGCGTGACCCATTTAGTTTTCAACTCACCCTACCAGACTGGTATAGTATTTCTTTGACATAATTCCTGCAAATCCATGAAGTGGACTCATCGTCAGTTGGTCAATATTTACTTGACAACTAAAGATAACCATCGTGTGTATCATTAGAAAGATAAACTGCCCGTTTACTCCTTGTTTCAATGGGAAATACTAAAATAGTCTTGACTGATTCGGTATGAAAATGTATTAGCACTGGGATTGCTGAGTCATTAAAATAATTGAACTCAGTAATACAATACATTACCAAACAATTACCATATTCTGATGGCTTAGGGGAAACAAGAGTCAAAATTTTTAAATTTAAGAGACACTCATAAATATCAATTAGGTTAATAAATCTGCACCCTGGATTTTTTTAAATATCTCCATTCCTGAAAGAATTACTTCTTTCCCAAACTAATATACAAGACTATAAAAATGTTAAAAAATTTAAAGAAAATGGTTAAATTCATAACTTTACATAAATTAATTCCAAACTAAAACAATAGATAAATTGTTGTCTAAATTACACACAAATTAAAATAATATTGATATCTCATTTTAACAGATATACTTACCAAAATTACACAATAATATCTTGAAATGCTAAAGAGTAAATTCATTTAATAAAATCACCATCGGCTTCAACCATGGCATTCAGACAACTTCAGAACCTCCTGCATCTCTTCTGGATGGTCTCCTTGTTTAAGTTGGTGAATGCTGCTATAATCCTTGCCTTCAGTTTATCTTTGTTACAAGGAGATTTTTTGGTCTCGCACTCAACTGCATCCCACACATAATAATCAAGGGGTTACAGTCTGGGGAGTTAGGTGATGTGGTCGCAGAAATTGTCTGACATCTATGACTGGGTTCTCCTGCTTGTGTAGCATGGTGTGGAATCCTGTTGCCATAGATAGGGTCTTCCAGCAGCCATTCTCTTGACCCAGGGCAGTACCAGGGGGAACTTGATGTAGGCTTCAGTTTTTGAGTCTGAGGCTCTGTGGGAAAATGAATTGAGGTATAATGCTGCCATTACCAGTGATTGCTACAATTTGCACAAAATTAAAAATATAAAATGGCGACAATTTATCTATCGCAATTTTATATATATATATATATATATATATATATTGTCACTTGTTCATCAAAAGAAATTATAAAGAAAACAAATTGGATGACAGGAAAAAACAATATTTTTATAGTAAACAAAAAATTTTTTATTTTAATTTTAGGGATTTGGTCAGTGACTAAAAAGAAAAAAAACATAAAGGCTTACTGGCTAGAAGTTAGAAACACTTCAAAATAACCTCTTCGGGAGGTGCTGGTTTTTGTGGCATTGTTTACATGTCAGGTCAGCAAAGGGTAGTAAAGGTACTGCACTGAAGCAGATTTTGACACCAACTAACTTTACCTGCCAACTCTCTTAATTTTGGCACCAACCAACAAATAAAAATACCCAGTTGAAAGACCACCTCTTGTAAGGTCATCTGACCATATCAAATGACCCAGAACCTGGAGAATATTCATTTACAAAAATAAGTTTATATATATATAAACTTAACTATTTATATATATGAAAGTGAACATTGAAGTCAACACTCAGAGGACTGACGATTGTGTCTAGCATGAAACAGCCTGTCACTTCTGAATGTTGACTTCAATGTTCACATTTGTATATATATATATATATATATATATATATATATAGAGTGGGTGTATGGGTGAGTGGTTCTGACCCTGAAGCCTGATGTTGAATCTCATCATGGTTGAGTTATCAAGGAGGTGTTTTCTTGATAAAATTAGCCTGGAGAGCTGATCACATCATTTGGCACCATTGGGAAGTGGCTGAGAAAAAACCTACCATTGTTTGACCCAAGTCTTATGAATTAAATTTGGTAGATGAAATTGTTTGCAAAACATTGATGGATGTGTTAAAGTTACAAGTCATCATGACTGAGGGTTTAAACCTACTGGATTTGTTCAAATACTGATCATACTAGATTTTGCACACCTTTGCTGAAATTGCAACTAAAGTCTCCTCAGTATAGGTGGTGGGGGATATGTGGATGTTGAATAAGCACAAATGTACCTGATTGGGCGTCAGCAACTGGGATTAGCTAGCCACTCTAAGTGACTCCATAATCTCCTCTGACTGACAGAATTTCTACTACTTGTACTACTATACCGGGGGTATAGCAAAATTGTCCAAATCATATAACAGCAAAATTGTTCAATTGTTAGATTAAGCTTTGAACTGCTGTATCTTAGAAATTATTAAATATATCTTACTGGAATTCTCCACGGTTTCTATAGCACTATTGGACTCTACTTTGAACAATAAGAATGTATTTAGCTCTAAGTTGAATTGATGACCCCTCTTACTGTTGTGACCTCCTGATCCAGTTTTCCTTTCTACTGTTCCCTTTTTTTAAAACTTATTCACCATTCTCTTGATGGTTCTTGAATGAACCTTGAAGATGGAAGCCAGAGTATGAAGGCCTGAATGATATTTTTTGTCACACCATTGCTCATTTGGGAAGATATAGTGGGACTGACACAAAATGATTTTAACCTGTTCTCTTTCTGGCTGAATAACTCAAAGCGTTTTTCAGTGATTCTTATGATAAATGGTGTCAAAATGGCTAAATGTCTTATCTGAAAACCTGGAAAAAAGAAACTCAATTAGTTTAATAGTTTCTTTTTAGATATTAAATATTTTGTGGGATGGACAATTATCCCATGCTGTTACAAGATTTGGACACTTTTGCTGTTATACTCGGTATATTCGCACGTATGCTAGAAAAATCTGAGACTTTTAAAAATTCTGTTAATTTGGTTAGATTTTTGGAAGTAGGTTGGGTGGTAAACTTTTCAGCACCCCCTCATATGTTGAAAATACTTTTTGTTATTAATCTTTCTTAAGTTGTCAAAAATCGAAAATTCTCAGCAAAAGTTATGTTATTTTCCATTTCTTATTTTTATGATTTTTGATTAATTTCTACTTTGCTAATCAAAGACATTTCTATTGATTTCAACACATGAATGAATATTCTTTCTTTAGTGTTCAACTTGAGGAAAAGCCTTCCTCTGTCTGTTTTGTCATGCAATCTTATTAAAGCAATTGTTCTTATTTCTTTTTTGCACTACACATTGAAATCCAAAGTACAGGGCTGGCTGGCTTTGCTCATTTACCCAAGTACGCCTCTGTTTTTATCTCTTGAAACACTCAATTTCATACTTTTAGAGTGGTGATGACACATACCCTGAATCCATTAAAAAAATTCTGAATGTGGAAGTAATAAATTTGAAACACTTCAAATACTTTGGTGGATAATGAATTTAGTATATATAAGAGATTGAATATAGGATAGCTTGCATTTGTTGTAGCATTGTTTAATATTCTAAGATGTTACAAAACCAAAATATTAAGTGAAGTAAGTTCCACTCCAACAGCTTCTTCCCACAAACCAGTTCTCTGTGGTAGTGTTCTCTGTGTCTAGAGTTAAACTAACCCTTAACAAAATCCTCTACTTCAAGTGGCCCCAGAGCCTTGTACAGGGTGAAGTTTACTACAAAAAAAAAAAAAAAGAAGAAATTGAATAATGGTGTCCAACTCATTCATAAATGTCTAAATTATCAGCTCGACACAACCAACTAAGGCAATGAAATATTTATCATTTACCAATTTATAAAGCAATAGATATGAAAACAATTTTTTATTCATAAATTTATAAACCTTTACCAAATTATTAAAATATGGGAATCAACTACAAAGAAATCCTTATTATTTACCATTTTATAAAGTTTACATTAATTGGAAAATTAACCAACCATTCCCATACACAATATAATAAATATTGTAAATAAACAATATAATAAATAAATAATGTTTAATATTTTTGTTGTCAATTCTCATGAACAAAATAATGTATAAATTCACTTTCATCATTTTTCGGTTTTATTACAAGTCTGATCATTGGTTTTTAAAACAATAAATATTGCTGAGAAGTGAAGGTAGTTAAAATAGTAGTTGTGTCAATGGAAAAACTGTTTTTTTGCGGGTATGAAGTTTTATTTTTGAAAATTTGTGGAGCACTTGTATTTTTGGAATTTGTGGAAAGTTGAAAAAAGGATAGGATAGGATATCAGATAATAATACATTTTCAAAGAGAAAATAAACTGTAATATAATATAATAGACAAGTTATTGTTTGTTCTTACTGAACCAGAATATATAAAATTCTCTACATGTGTTTGAATCCAGAACCATTAGGTGTCAGATGGTTTTGGGATTTCGTTATCTCAGTGTGTTTTTAATTTTTGAGATGAAGAATCACAGGGACTAAAACAACACACTATTCACACATGATAACCCCTCATCAGTACAAATAATAATGGACACCTGAAGATGGCCACAGAGTGTTTAAATGAAATATTGTATCTATAACAACATCTATAACAATGAAAGATAAAAATAATATATTCGAAAAAAAGATTGAATAAATCAAAGTATATTGATAATTCTTATTCTAAAAACTAAAAAAACAAAAGCAGTACAAATCTTCTGCAATAACCAAAAGTCAAAACCATCTGACATTGGGTTTAAAAAGCTCCAGAAATATATGACTTTGTTTGGGAGAGTGACTGAGTGGATACAGGTGTTGGTTAATAAAGTGTTGCTATCATCTAGTGGTTGTAAGTTCAATTCATCAATCAGGTAGTGAATTCATTATATATTCTATAAGAAATACCTATACAAAGACAAAACATCAGCACATATGCTCTATTAGCCAAAAGACACCTGAAGAGAGTCAATGGGTACTTGGTTAATATGTATAACAATCAAAGATGAGAAGAATAGTTCAAATATATTAAATAAGTCAAAGAATAATGTTTATATGTTAAATTATATGAATTGTTATCAAATATAGATCAGAATAATAGGATAAGGAACAAATATGAAATGTTTATAAATCTAACATGTTTCACTTGTACTAAAGTTTCATGAAAGAAAAAGAAATGTAGAAAAGGAAAGAAAGAGAAAAAAAGAAAAAATACCAAAATTTTTTCTCTTTCTTCTAGATAACATCAGGTATTTATACCAACATACATACATAATGGTTGGCTAGTTTTGTTTTCTGATCACATCTATCTGCTAGGGAAGATAGTCAATCTCTGTCACTGACACCTGATCAGGTACATTTGTGTTTGTTTAAGATCCACAGAGTCCACCTATGATTTATACTGCAACTATGCTGAGCAGACCATAGTTGCATTTTCTGGGAGAGAGTGCATAATCTGTTTGAACAAGGTCAGTACACATAAAACTTTGGTCACAATGACTTGTGAATTTGTGTTAGGACAACTGTCGATTGCTTCTGAAAAATTCCATCTATCCAATTTAGGATAGAAGGATTAGGTCAACCTGTGGTATTGTTTTCAGGCACTTTCCAAAGGTGCTGCATACAGGGGTTGCCTCCTCAGAATGATAACATCAAAAATCACCTTCCTGAGAAATCAACCCTGGTGAAATTCAAATCTAAGTCTCATGTTTGGAAAGTGAACATTCTAACCACACAACTGCATGCTCATTGACATACATACATATGTTTGGTGATTAGCATATCTTATTCAGATGAGAACCACCCTCTCACCCCTCACATTACTTGTGATGGTTTCCATCTCGTTTTGTGTCCATAGCCTCTAAGATGACCCTTAAGACCAGCATTGGTTTTCAGACATACATACTGTAACCATGTATGCACATATAGTAATAAATACATATCTATATACATCCATATATAATGAGGTGTGTATGCACTGGTGTACATCATGTGTGTTTATGTGTAATATATACTTAATGTGTATTGATATTATTATCATGAGTGTATCTTCTGTGAATATACATATGACTGTGCATATATATATATATATATATGTAGATAAACAATTATGAATTATGACACATAAAAAAGAAAAATATTAAAATGCACATGTCAGTACTCTCTCTGTGTCGCTGTCTCTCTCTGTGTATATAATATATATATATATATATATATATATATATATATATATATATATATATATGTATGTATATATTTTAATATAAAAATAACATTTAAACAAATAATGTGTGTGTGTGTGTGTGTGTGTGTGTGTGTGTGTGTGTGTGTGTGTGTGTTTACAAAGGAGGTGGATAACAATGTGTACTTTATTGGAAATTTTAGCAATAAATATCTGATTTAAAAAATACAAAATAGTCTGAAAGACTCAAGCAAAAATGTCATTAAATGGAAAAATTGAAATAGAAAACAATGGAAAGTGAAACAAAAACAAAAGGTGACCCTCTACTAGGGGAGATAACTCTGGTGATTAAATTATAAAGGATTATCTTAAGCAAAAAAAAAATTATTGTCTCTTGTGGTTACAATTTAATTAAAATAAAACAAATCAGAAAAAAAATTATTCGTCCATTAAAAAAAATAGAATAAAATAAAAATAAAAGAAATTTCAGAAGAGTCAATCAAAATTGTGAATAGACTGGATATTGCACAAATTTGTGTTTTCTTCATGAAAGTACAGCCCAAAGATTAGAACATTGAATGAAATATTATAAAGTCTAGCATTCTAGCTCCAAATGCCAAGATGAAAATTCTTATCATGCAATGGTTTACAAAATATTTACAATTTCTGAGAATATAAAATGGTAAAATTGGTTGTTATTTACAATTTACATTATTTCTTGAAAGGTAAAATTTTCCATCTAAAACAATTAACAAAATATCTGATGTAAGTACAATGTATTGTTTGAGTTAAATTCAAAATATTGTCTGATCTTAAGTACAAAATATTGTCTGATGTAAGTACAAAATATTGTTTGATGTTATCAGAAAGTATTGTCTAATATAAGTAGAAAATAATCTTTGATGTAAGTACAAAATATTGTCCAATGTAAGTAGAAAGTTGTCTAATGTAAGTACAAAATACCAATGCTTAGTAACCTTAGTAAATTCCTATATGATTAATACTGAATTCTTTTATAAAGATTCTGACATGATTGTCAGATTCATAGAAATTCTTGCTGACCAATTCTGACATTTGCAATGTCTGGCTTATTAAATTTTAAGAATTTTGTCCAATGTCATAAATGAAGAAATATTTCTTCAGGATGCATTTGGAGTTGAGTATAAAAAGAGTACGCCATTTTCTTGTCATCTCTGATGTCATTCTTATTCAACATAATAGATTCCAAGATATTCTTAAGTGAAAGAAAGATAAAATATTGGCAAAACTACCAAAAAAGGAAGAAATTCCATGGTGCATCTTTATAATTTAGCAATAATAATTTATTGACTTTAATAATTTAAAAAGAATACCACACAAATAATATTTTTAAACTGTGGAAAAATTTATAATTCAAGGAATTTTTTTTTAATCAAGTTCACCTCAAGCAAAGTGCCAAAGCCACTGAGATGCAAGGGGGTTATAGGGTGAGGAAGAATTAGAAACAAGAACATTGTTAATAAGCGAGAAGTAAAGAAGAGCAATCAGAAGGACAGTACATAGTGATTGACATTGCATTTAAATTTTTGCAGATTAAAGTTGACTGGCAAGCATGGAGCTGGAACAGAGTTCCACAAGTGAGAAGTGTGAGAAAAGAAACTGTTATAGAATTTATGGTTACATCTAGCCAACTCAACTGTAAAATGGTGAGACCTTGTCATGTCTAGTACTGTGCTTAAATTCAAAGAGTCTAGGCACCATAGTGAAGAGCTGATGCACACAATTACTATGAAAGTATTTATAGAAAAGGCAAAGGGAGGAAACCATTATGGCAGTAGGAAAGTACCTGAAGTTGAGATGCCAGATCAGGGCCAATAATATTGCTGATTCTTCTTTGGATTTTATCAAGGAGCTCTAGATAAATAGCAGAAGCACCGAACCATGTGGCAGCAATGTTCCAAACATAGGTGAATGATAGACTTATAGATATGTAAGATAGACTCTGGAGAGAAAAATTGTCTAGCATGACACAGTGAACCAAACAATGTACTTTTATCCCAATTTTTTTTTTTTATTACTACAAACATTATTTTAGTGCATAAACTTTTGTTGTGGACATCATTACTTTTTTAAACAGTGAAATTACATTTTCTTTAATAAAACTTCCTATGTCTAGGCCATTGGACATTAATTACCAAGTATGTATCTGCTAAAACAATGTTGATAGTAATAAAAATAATGTTGAAATAAAATTTATTAATTGCTTCAATTACAGTGCTTATTTTTCAGGTATATGGATACAGGTAGCAGATCTAGACAATGAAAGTCCAATTGAAAGATGTGCATCTCATAAAAAAGGGCAATTGTTTTGCTGTGGAGATTTCTGTAGCTGAATTGTAAAGCATGTCTTGCCAAGTTCTGTAATGTCCCAGTCTTGTAAAAAGTAACAAGTTGTCAGTCAGTCAGTTAAGTGCCATATGTGATACATGCTTGGGCGATCATGTAATGTTTGATACATGACTTATGAGACAGATTTTTTTCTGCAGTAGTACCATTTTGTTTTTGCAGTAGACTGGTTGCCAACCAAGGCTAAAGAACCCAGTCTGTCCTGCTATTCAACCCATAGCTAGAGGGAGAAGAAATGAATTCATTACATAGCTAAATACTGTTATTAGTAATAATAAGATCAAAAGTTTGTCATTAGGACATATTTCTTACTTTTAATTTGCATTACATTTTGTTTATTTAAATAAAATTACTAATAGCTGACAGGAAAGTAACCTCAACATGAGAATCAGTGTCTTTTATTAGAGTACTAGTGTTCTTTAGAGGACTCACACATTTATAGGAGTACTAGTGTCCCTGTACCATCAAAAATGATGGCAATTGTTAGAAAGTTCTAATAGTGAACTACATTGAAACAAAAGATTTGACACAAGGTATTGAGATTCAATAAAGCAGAGATAAAGAATTCACAACTAAAATAGGTGCCAATGAACCGTTTAAATTAATCTGTTCCCTTTATATTTTTTAGATGTTCAATGGTATCTGTGATTCATTGATTACTACTGGTATTATATAAATCACTTTTTGCTCAATATCTTTCCATGCTAAAAATTTGATGTGTTAATATAACAGTGAAATGAAAATATTTCTTGAAAGAAAAAGAATAGCAAGAGAACAACAAAGGTGGTAGTAACAAAGCCTATTTCAAGACCAAATTAAAGCAAGATGATCATTTAACAGACAACAGTATCTGAATGCCTCACTTGAACAAATAAGATTGCACTCTAAGACATGTAGGAGTTAAGAAATTGATTAATTAAATGGTTTATTTTCCTCAGGAACTAAATGTATCTAAATGCAAATAAATATCTTATTTGTATAGATTATTAAAATAACTAAGGGAAATAATCATTCATAAATTTACAAACTTAAGTTGATTTATCTCCCTTCCCACTACAGACAGGAAATATATAAATAAATAAATACAGGAAATATAGAAATAAATACACATTGATAATTATTATATGGTTTGATAGAAAGGCTTGTTTACACTATTTATATGCTGACTAGTGTCCTCATCTTTGTTGTTATCACAATATCTTGACTGTTTTGTCCTCTGGCCTTCAACTGGTGTATATTGACCTGGGTAACCTACAGGAAATTCCAAACTGAACCCTTTATTTAATCTGAAAAAAAAAGAGTATAGAAAGTGTTTGCATACACCATATATAGGTAGGTAGGGACAAGTATATAATACACAGAACAAAATTACTATATTTTCTAGTTCCACCAATTCTGACCTTTACTATGAGGTCATTTCATGTTACTACCACAGAGTCAAATCACCCCTATTTTCTCCATGCTTGAAATGTAAGAAGGAAGTTCCTTTCAAACAGCCTTTTCTTAAGAACTGTCACTCTGTGAAACAGACTCCTGTGTGGGTGCTTCCCTGAACACAACAAACTTAAACTCTACAAGTCAAGGGTCAGTCATTATCCATCCTCCTGCTTTCTCCTTTGTACCAGCTTCTCTTCTATTTACATTATGCACCTCATTCATCATTACCATTTCAAATATAGCCTTCTACACTGACGAACACTCGAGCCTTGTATTGGGTGATATTTAGTAAGAAAATGGAGAAATACTATGTTTTCTGACTACTAGTTTTCAAGTAGATTATATTGTAGCTCCATTGCAGGACAATTCTTTATGAGTTGTTGGTTGTTCTTTATAAGAATGCTTCAATAATTAATTTTCTAAATTTTATTTGACATTATACTTTCTAAAATAATTCAGAAGAATGTGGATACTGCACATATTTTATACATATATATATATATATATATATATATATATATATATATATATATATATATATACACAGACACACACATATATATATATATAGTTATGTGTCATTGCTATATATTTTATTAGTTTGCATTTTGTGTGGGTTTTACTTTTCTGAACTAATCAAGCGTCATTTTTTCAGTATTATTGCAAGTTGAATTTCTGATGCAGAAATTTTATGATATCAAGTGTAAAAACACTTTTATTGAACCAGTTCAAATTTGAGAAGTGTTTTTCGTAGTATTATGTTATCAATTTGTATATTGGTTTCATGTAGTCTATGTTGATCTGTGCTTACATATACAAGCAGACATATATATAATTATAATATATAGAAAGATAAATATGTAAATATAATTTATATTGTGAAGTAGATATAGAGATAAAAAAGGGAAAAAGAAAAGGGGAAGAAAGAGAAAGAGCAAGAGGAAAAGAGATAATAGTAGGAATGAAGGTGTTATAAACAGAGAAATAGAGAAAATGTTATAGAAAACAGGAAGAGAAAACAGGAAGAGAAAACAAGAAAGAAAGAAAGAAAGAGAGCAAAAGAAACAGAAAAAAGAGAGAGAAGGGATGGTTGAGAGAAGTAGAGAAAAAAAAAAGAAAAAGTAAGAAAGAAAAGGAGATTTAAAAAGGGATAGAAAGAAAAGTTTATACAGAAATAAACTGAAAGAGAAGGAAATCAAAAACTAAAGAAATAGTGCAAAAGAGAAAGATATAAAGAATAAGATAAAAAGAGAAAGAAAAAGAGATAAGGAGACAGTGGGAGATATAACAAAATAAAGAGGAAGAGTTAGAGAGTGACAGAGAAAAAGGAATTATTTTTTCCAAAATATATTTTCATTCATTATGATAAAAACTGATTCTTTTTCATTTTCTATTGTTATTCTTCTTTCTTACCCTTCTCCTTGAAAGCCCATATCTGTCCATCATTTTTATCAAAAAATAGTGCTTCTACTGAAACATGGGTATCCCCAAAATAATATTTAGAGTAGAAGGAAATAAAGTTGGATAAAGAATCCAGTAACTCATGAGAAATTTCTCCATATATGGGTATGCACGTATGTATGTATGTATGTATGTATGTATGTATGGTATGAGATTGAAATAAATGAAGAAGAAAGTGTAGAAACCTGTTTTTTCAAATCCAATATTTCTTTATTTGTATAAATGATCTAATTTAATTTGTAATTTTGTCTAAATTACTGATAATCATTTTTTTCACCTTGTATATCTTCCTTTACCTTTCAAATGACTTTGTACTGCAAAACCTGTTCCTTGGACTGTACTGTCATATTAGATATAAAGAGAAAAGACGGGGCATTACATTGTGGTTTCATCAATTAAAAGAGTACCAAAGAATCTTTGTGAAATCGCATGCTAAAAATGCCTATGTAATACCAAACACATATTCTATAAAGCTAAGCAAATGTTCCAATGTTTATTTTTTTAAAAATCTTTTTGCCCCAAGGAAGGTAGTAAAGCCACTAAGATGCAAGGGGTTACTGAGAATATGAGAAAAAGAAAACATTATTAAGGAAAGAGAACAATAAAAGAACAGGAATTAAGAGAGCAGAAGATAATAACTGACATTACATTTAAATTTTTGAAGATCAAAGTTGACCAGAAAGAAAGAAGCTGAAAATGAGTTCAACAAGTGATCAAAGGTCATTGTTACTGCAATGATCTCTGTTGACAAGTTGGAATCTATATGACACAAGGCTTCACTTTCCTGTAAGTGGGGAACCATATAGTAGTTTGTCACCAAGAATCAATCAACAGAGCATGCCTCCTTATTGTACTTAAAAAGGGAAGCTTACGGCAAACATTTATGGTAGGGTTTACTGCTAAGATGTTAAAGTTCTTGTTTTCCTTTTAATAAAAAAAGAAAAATGACCTTGTGTTAATTCTCTATTGTGAATATAAGAAGACAGGCATTCTTTGTTTTTCTCTTTTGCCAGAACATCCCCATCCTCTTGATGAACAATAAAATCCTGCTCTCTAACTTTTTGGAGTCATGTTTAGATCTAGCTCCACTGCAATGTGTCAGTTATCATTGTTTTACTCATTATTAGTGTTATTTTTTGAGCTCTGTGTAATTCACACTGTGTAAACACCCTGATGGGCTAAAAATATTGTTAAATTCTAAGAAGCTTGTCATATTGTTACATTAAAGAAAGCAAGAAGAAAAAAATCAATTTGTTTATTCAGGAACCTTTTTTTTTTTAAAGATTTTGTATTATTTTGTAATTGTGTGAAATTTCACTTCAATTATACAAGACAATTCCTGAAGTTTCTGTGGAGAGATAAAAATTCATTGCTTTTGCCCTTCTTCAATAAACATATTCAACTACTTTGATATCTATTGTTAACAATAATTCTTTTAAATATAAATCTTTATAAATTTAGTGGGTGGGTTTGGTGGATGGATGGGAATACCCTAGAAAGATAATAAAATAACAAAGAGATGTAAGTTAGGATGATGTAAAAGGATGCAGATTGGAGTGGGTGTCAGTTTGTATTGGGTGACGGAGTAGGAATTTAACAAAACACAGAATGCGAACAATTACACAAAAACAAAGCAAAAGAAAAAAAAAGATGAGAAAAGCTTGTAAAAGCATAAGAATCAATGTGAAGCACAAAGAAATAGATATACTCTCTCATTAGATTATATTGTTTCTGACGAAGATTGTCTTTTGAGGATTCTGGAGAGAGATGAGAAAATGAACAAAAGGGTTATAAAAAAGCAAGAAAAAAATTCAGCAAAAAAAAAGATTATAAATCTAATAACAAGAATTATGATCGTAATAATGAGTGCAACGTTCTCGTTAATTCTACAATTGCTAATCATTATATTATTAATAATATGACAATGACAAGAGCTGATAACAAAAATGTTTACATGTTTTAATTCTTATGGTGGGAATAACGATGAAGTAAAATCGAGAATTGAAAAATTTTAGAAAAATAATGTGTGAAATGATGCTTGCAAAATAAGGAGTTCAGATTCAGGATTTCAAGGAAAGGTATGTTCAAAGAAACAAATTTACTGGTTGAGATTAAAATCAGCAAGAAAAGAAGCAAAAAATTTTTTTTTAAAAGTGAAAAATGGAATGAAAACAATTGAAATAAATATGAGATTTGCTGTTGCATTTTCTAACTCTTTTAAAACATTAAAATTATTTTTACAGACTTGATTGTTATAACTATCACTGTTTTAAATTTTCCTTATTATCTCTGTATCCTCAAGTCATAGATTTCTTCTTGTTTTCCTTGGAAACATTTCTGAATGCTAGTTTGTTGTAAAAGGATCAGTCATTTAATATACTTTGACATTTTTTCCCTCTTCTAAACATGTAGGTGACTATTTACTAAGAATAGCTTAGCCTGGTACAAGCCCACAACACACAAGAACTCAGTGATGATCCAACTTATTCATCTTCATGAAATCAGCTTGTTGACTTAATCACTCTAACAGATGCTCCAACAAACATATACATCAATATATACCAATGTACACATGCACACAAATGTGTGCACACACACACACATGTATGCATTTATTTATGAACATGTAGCTGAGTAGTTAGAATGATAGTGTTTCAACCATAAAACTCATGTTTGAATCTCACTATGGTCAATTTATCAAGGAGACAGAGGCAATCATGGCTCTCCACAGCTTCTTGTCCATTGTAACCCTCAGCAGTTTTTCTTCCTTTCCTAAGGTCTTCTCTTCCCCTGTCCTTTCATACATGTTCATCAGGTAAATGGCATGTTACATTCCCTTATTTCTCTAGCTCTCAATACATGCCCTTATATGGGATGTATTGAGAGCAAGCCCACCCAAGCCCCCTCCCTTTTTATTATGTGTGCAAAGAATTTCAGATATCTTATCCTGACTCTGAATATAAGTGTTCTTTCTATATCTGTCTATATTTCTGAGATGAGGTATTATGTCATGACACAGTGGAAAAAGGCATTGGTTAGATCCAGTGACAGAACCCAAAGAGTGTGAGTTCAATATCCGGTTAAGGCAGTGGAGAACTTTCAGAGGGAAAATTAACAGGAGATAACTGATAACTGACATCTATTAAACATGGCACGTGGAACTAGAACAATTTACCCCAGTGAGTGAAATAAAGGGTTTGGTTCGACATTCCAACCACCTGAAGAAGACCAGAGCATACAACGGACGAAATGTTGTGATAAATATGGTGACAATTGTCATAGAATTAGTGGCATGAGTAAAACTTATGATAAAAAGCAAATAAAAAATGATGATCAAATTAAATATGAGTCAACATTATTTAATAATCATTGATAATGTTTTTATCTAATATCCTTTATTACTGATCCTGCACTGTCCTATCATTGCTGTAGAATTGATGTCCTGAATAAAAATGGATGAAAAAAAGCAAGTAAAAATTATGATGAAAGTAAATATGACTCAAAAATAAATAAATTTTATTCAGATTTTTATTCAGTTTTGACTATTTCTTTTTCTGTCAAAATTTATTGAGTATTTTTTTTTCAGAAATTGGTTTTAAATAACTCTAACGTAATTTTGCTAGCATGTATTCAGTCAGTTATGTGCCATGCATGATACACACTTTGGTGATCATGTATCTTTTGATACATGACTGACAAGGCAGATTTTTTCTCGTAGTAGGTTGCTATTTCTTTCTGTGGTAGACCAGTTGCCATCCAAGGCATAATCATACCTGGGGGGAGAAGAAGAGGATTCATACCTTTCCCAAAAGGTATTAGCACGTAAGTGAATGGAATGGATCTGACTGGAATTCAAACCCAGCTCTCCAATTTCTCAATCCAAGCTGCTAACCATTATTTTCTAAAATAAATAAATGAGTTCTTGAATCCAGAATTCTTCTTGAAATAGTTGCACTTTTCTAAACGATGTCAGGGTTTTGTGTCCAAGCCCAGGTTTAAACCTAGGATTATTAATGTTGGTTTTCAAAATAGACAAACCTTCTCAGATTGGAATAATACATTCTACCCATTCTATTCCCCTACATTTAGCCTTGTGTCAGACTAAGTTTGGTAAATCTTTATCCAAGCCACTCCCCACATGTGCACCTATTTCACACCCCCACATTGTTCCACTTACCCCTGTTATAACATTTACTTACACTCTTATTAAATTTTTTCCATATATTAAAATTTCTCAGCAAGGTGCCTGATAAACATGCTTTACCAAGCGCACTTCTTCGACCCGCCACTTAATGTAATACCCTCTCTCGCCGACTCTTCACAAGACCTTCCCCACTTTTCTTGACTTCCTTTTATCAAAAATCTCATTTTTGCCATTTTACATTTAAACATCCATCAGTTAATCTTTTCGTGTTTTTTTTTTTCCAAAACCCAAGCTTCCATTTATACCATATGGCCATCCATCACTGTCATCTGATGAGTTTACCTATTCTCATCCAAAAAGTTTTTAAAAATTGTGAGAGAAAATTATGTCAGATGAAATACAGAATAAAACTGATAAATGTTTTAACTGTAGATTTTTACAATATATATATATATCTATATATCTATATATATATATATATATATATATATATATATATCTGTATGTATAGATATATATGTATGAATGTGCACACACATATATATATATATATATATATATATATATATATATATATATATATATCACATTAAATGGTGTTATTAGTGGATACTCATATTTGAATAGGTGCACTGTTTATATATTAAACAGTATATTTATTTATATTCACCTACCGGTCTGAAATTTTGAGAAATCTTATTAAAGAAAAAAAAAATGTGTCCTCTTTGCCAGGAATTTGACCATGTTTAAAGTGATACAAAACTGTCAGATTAATTAATATATATATATATGTGTACTATTTAATGTATAATGTGTGTGTGTATATATATATATATTTGTGTATGTATGTATATATATACACACAAACACACACACACACACATATATATATGCACACACTATACACTATATAGTACACACACACATAATATATTTGTGTGTGTGTGTGTGTAAATTATTTTCAGATTGAGTGTATCTGTAAAGAAACAAAATGAATAAAAAGAGACAACAGGAAAAACAAAGATAACAATATTATCCACAATAATAAATTAAACAAAAACAGATACATAACACTACTTACCATCTCCATAACATCCACTATCCAGAACAACTTATCCCATCTAAGCAACATCCAAATACTCACAACCACTTCCAAAATCATTATGGATATAATCAGAACTGAAAACACCCATAACAATAATAATTCAGAACCAAGCATATATAAAATAAATAAATTGCCAAAAGTGTTCCTCACAATACAATGGAGAAACATGCAGAAATTTAAAAAATGTGTCTATGAACACGAAAGGGACCTTATACATAAAATAATTATCAAATGCATTAGTCATATTCAGAAATAAATTTGACCACAATTTTGATCTAAAAAATGCCACACTCATCAAAAGAGAAAGTAATTTACTCAGAAGGAAAATTCTTGAGAGTGCTGCTATCAAATCTGATCAATTTATAAACCTACACCCCTTTTTTTTTCCCAATCTCACATTTCCTGGAAGAATTAATACTTTCCCAAACCAACATACATGACCACAAATATGTTGAAAAATCAAAGGAAAAGGTACACTATGTCAGATTTTATTATGCAACTCCAAGTTTGCACAATAAATTTGTATTAATTAACTAATGTTGGTTAAATTTTCATATCAGTTGGTGTCACGAATACACTAACTGCATCTCTGTATAGAAGGCTATGTCCTTCCACAAACAGAAGCCACCTTTTTGCCATACCTATGCATACCTTTTTAACTCTCATGCAAACCAAATCAATGTCTACCTCTGCAACCCAGACCTATGCCTACTTTTATATACAGCAAAATAAAAAAAATTCAGCAATAACTTAGAAAATGTTGATATACAACAAAACAAAGATTTTTCAGGATATTCTGATATTTATATGATAAATATTTATGTGATTTCACATTATAATATTAATAATTATTTTTTATTGAGTTCAAGCAAGGCAGTAAAGACACAGAAACTCAAGGGGTTACTGAGTGTGGAAGAGTTAGAAACATTGGTTAGGAACATTGCTAAGGAGTGAGAACAGCCCAACTGTAAATTAGTGAGAACTCATTGCCAGTCAAATACTGTGCTTAAATTTGAAGACTCTAGGCACCATAGTGAAGAACTCATTTGAACAATTACCATGAAAGTATTTATAGAAATGACAAAGGGAGGCAACCTTATGGTGGCAGGAAAGTGACTGAAGCCAAGCCGCCAGATCAGGGCCAATAATATTGCTAATTCTTCTTTGGACTTTATCAAAGAGCTCTAGATAGATAGCAGAAGCATCAGACGATACATGGCAGCAATATTCTATGCGTAGACAAATAATAGACTTATAGATATGTAAGATACACTCTGGAGAGAAAGCATTGTCTGGTATGACACAGTGAACCAACCTTTTTGGCAGCTGACCTAGTAATGGATTCAGTATTTACAATAATTCATTTGGTAGTGTGAACTCTTATTATGCCACTCAAAAGGATTGTTTATCATATTGTAAATAAATATATATATTAGAGTAGTTATGAAAATCTAATTTGTATTTCATATATATAAACATAGAAAGATTTTAGATGATCTACTTTCCTTAGTGTCACCAGTTCTTACCTTCATGGCTAAAACATGCCATGCCACAAACATTGTAATAAAGCACCCTCATTCCTTTCATATTCTAGATGTAATTTCCACTCAAGCAGTTTTTTTACTATGAACTGCTACTTTGTGGAACTGACTCTCAAGAAAATGATTCCCTGATCACTACAATCTTAATCTGTTCATGTCTTGGGCTAACCATTATCTTACCCATATATCTGCATAAACTGTGCCTCTTACTCTCTAACCCTCTACCTTGAGTGGCTCTTGGGACTTGACCAGGGTGAACATCATTGTTATAATATATATATATATATATATATATATATATATATATATATATATATATGTATATAAACGTCATCCACAGACAGACTGTTTCGCTGTTTCACAGCTCATCAGTGTGGCTAGACGTCCGATTGCCTCTAGCTAGGATCCGAAACCCACTGAATTGGTATCAGTCGGAGATTCTAACCATTAAGCCGTCAAGACGGTAGGGATGAAAGTGGATTTTTAGCGTATTTATTTTTAGAAATACGCCCAGTGACTGACAGTGACTCAATTCGCATCTGCGAAGAGTCTCGCTATATAGCTATAATAGTCACTGTTTACCAACCCACACCTCGTCCCCAGAGAGCTCAACTGAAATTGATATTTCAGGAGTTTTTATTTATTAAACAGTGTCTATCGGTCCATACACTTGATACAGGATATAATAATATCTGAATAATAGAACTGTCAGATTAAATATAAATTTTTTAAAAATTGCTTTGTTTACATTTCAGATATAAAACTGAGCAGATATGAAGCATTTGAGAAAATAATCTGATTAAAGAGGATGTGCGTTCCTTAAAAAAGGAAAACAGAACCTTGCTTGCTGTGACATTCTCCATGGCTGAATAGTAAAGCACACTGGATTAAGTGGTGGTTTCCCCTAAAAGAGAGACACAAGTTCAATTGCTGCTGGGAAATGGATTTTCTTTTCTAAGATTTCTCAAATGCACACACTGATAGATGTAATATACACTGTTTATTAAATAAAATTGTGGTGACTATTTCAAATACTATCCACTATTATAACTTATAACATTTGAAGCATAAAAATGTCAGATTAAAAATAAATCCATTAATTCTTATATATATATATATATATATATATGTGTGTGTGTGTGTGTGTGTGCATGTGTATTTACATTATTCATTTTTATTCTTAGCATCGTTTATCTTACTATTAAATCAGGAATTTTTAGCAACATTGTTATTGACTAACCTTTCGATAGTTTATTGAATCAATAGTGGTTTTACAAACATAAACTGCTCTAAACATTAGGTAGCTAGAATTGATAAGAAGGTGGAAGAACATACGAGAGAATTATTTACTCAAGGGGAGAGAACAATGACCTGACCAACCTGCATTCCAAAAGAACTTTAAAATGATGCATAACTTTAGGAACAGGATATATGTGCATTACTTGCTTTGTATGTTACAATGAAAGTGAGAAGAAGAGGAGTGAATTGTTTTCCCAAGGACAGACAGCAATAATCTCATTAACTAGCTTCTAAAAGATATGCAACTTTATGAACATCATTTAGTTCACTTGATAGTTACACTAGAATATATTCAAAAGTTCAGGGCTGGATTATCCTTCAGGCTAATTTTGGCTGCAGCCTAGCGCTTGTCAAGCTTTTATAAAACAATGATTTTAATTTTCTAAATGTTATAAATTCTAAATAGTTTCATAAACTGTAATGATATCAATATGACAAACTCATATTTATTTGATAAGAAGCAAAGCAAGGAAAAGAATGTTTTAGCTTGCATCATTGTGTTTGAAATAGGTAAAATATTTAATTTTAGTTCAAAATGTTTACATCTTGGAAATTTTTATAAAGCAGTGATTTTAATTTTCTAGAAGTTATAACTTCTAAATAGTTTCATAAACTGAAATGATATCAATATGACAAACTCATTTATTTTGATTGTTTTATTGTTATAATGTTGGTTATAAATATCTGTTTTTTTTTTTTTTTTTTACTCGTTATCGTTGTTGGTGGAACTCGTTGTTGAGTATTGGGGTGCTTATCAACATTTCCTTTTGTATGAAATGAGTCCTATGTTGAATCTGAAAAGATGTCCACAACCACTGATATAGTAGGGTAGGAGGATTCAGGGAATGGCTTTTCTTTGGTTTCTTTTCTTCTCTAGTATTTGTCTTCTGGTGTTTTTGTAGGTTGTTTTTTTCATGGACAGCTCTTCTCTAATTAGCCTGAAGATTTTATCTCCCAATTCACCAGATTGATTTCAATTAACAATCAAATCAGTGGCAAGTCATGATGGTTTCTAGGTTTTCCAACTTTGCTCAGAGGAAAACTTTGTTGTTCGTGATCTAGTCCTGCCACATATTCTATAGGATTTGATGAAATTTAATTTGATGAAATTTAATTCAAGTTTGGGAATGTCATTTTGGTAGAGTACCTAGGTCAAAAAGGTGTACAGAAGAGTTGAGATTATAGCAGCTGGGTAAACCATGAGCTTGGTGATTTGTGTTAACTCAAGATTGCTAAAAACCATTTTGAATAGCTTCCTATATGCTGCATGGGCAGCCTTGATTCGGTTATTGATGTCTTTTTTTTTTTTACTACAGTTGTGTTGAAACATGTGCTAATTTGGCTTACAATAAATAGTAAAAAGGTGATATTTCTTAAAGAATATTTTTTTCACAAACAAAAGATAGCTATTCTAGTTTATTTAAAGAATTTGCAGTACGTTTACCTCAAGCTAAGTAAATGTTGCTGTTATGATGTTGATTTGGGGTTAGTAGAGACAAACGCCAAATAACACGTAACAATAAAAAGGGTTTTAATAGGTTGGTAAAAAGGTACAGAAATCGCCTGAGTAGTCAATAACTAGCTCAGCTAAGAACTTCTCTGTCTATCTGTCTCCCCCATGTCAACTGACATGCCACTATTTAAAGTCTTTGTTCACAGATGCAGACAAGTTCATCTTCAAGAGGGGTGGTAGGTTTCCGACACAACAGTTGCTAAAATATATCACAAGTAAAAAATACTCAAGACAGGTCCAGACAAGATAGAGGGTGGCTCCATCTGAGTGGGTGGGTGCATAATTTCATTAGTCTAGAGGACCCAAAATCCAGCCCTGTTCTTATGCTACATAAAAGTGAGAATGTGGTCATGTAATTAAATAAGTGTATGCATGATCATATATTATAATGAATGAGAATCTAATTTATATATATATATATATATATATATATATATATATATATATATATATATATATATATATATACAAGTATATAATTGGTGTATACAGAATGAATTTCAATAACCAATTGTTGTTTTGCGATGAGTTTAAGACCCCATTCACACACTTGGGATTAAAATATATATACATGTATTGTTAAAAGACCGGATATTGTAGCGTCTAGTCGTATGTAATTTCAACGAAGAAATAAATTGAATAACATATGTATTTTTTCCTTTCTCAATAATTTTATAGTTTTTAAACTTAATAGTGATTAAATTTGGTTTTTAAATTTGGCAGTTTTTAATTTTAATATCAAATTTTATCATATAATTTAATAATTATTGGTTAGAATAAATTCTTTTTAATATTACCCATATTTTAAAGATCTGAATAGGTATTATAACATGATTTTGTTGTCAAGATTTTGAATCTTCCTATACTTGGATTTTGATTGGTCATTCTAGCTTTTGTAACAATGTTTTCCCCTAGCGAAGGATCGTTAATTAATTTGAAACTTTTAAAACCATTTATTTTATCTTCAACATCATCACTTGATAAGACACTGAGGGTGTTGAAACAAAATGGCTATTTTTGTAGTGATTTTATAACATATTTATGTTATAAATATTTTTTTTTTATAAATAACAATTATATATATATATATATATATATATATATATATATATGTATGTATATATATATATATATATATATATATATATATATATATATATATATATATATATATATATATATACAATGGTGAATGAAAAGTAATGCCATTTATTTTATTATATAACAAAATAAAGAACAAAACCAAACATATCGTACATCAAGATATAGCTATATATCACATGTTCATGTCTCTACTTCTGAACATAGTCACCATCTCTCTAAATGGCAGTGTTTCACCTATGAATGAGAACATGTATCCCAGGTTCATAAAACTAAGCTGGTTGTTGATGTAGCCAATTCCTTTACAGCAGTTTCTCATTCTGAGCCATTATCCATTACACCACCTGCACATCCAAACTTACAGCACCTGGTATTCATAGGTGGTCACCCATCTAGGTACTGACCAGGTTTGATGTTACTTAATTTTTTTAATCCTGTTTTAACCTGATATAGCCATATATGTATGCATATATGATTACCATATTATTTTTCTTATGTATATAAGAGTGCTATATTTTAAATACTCTTATAAAAGTTATTTAATACAAGAAAAAAATACAAATTTTTTGATTATAATAAAAAATGTTATTTGATGTGTGTGCATATATATATATATATATATATAAAGAAATGGACAAGGTCCGACAATTTATTTATTAAAGACATTTTTATGTTTAACGTTGTTATTTATAGATACAAGTATTTAAGCAAATGCTCTGTTTATGATAAACAGTATTAAATAACATTTACCGGCCTGAATGTCCGAGAAATTTTCATAGAAAATATTCGTTCTTTGACAGGATTCGAACCTGCATCCTATACGGAACCGTCATATACGCTGATGTGCCTTAACCGTCTCGGCCACAAAGAACCTTTCGGTAGAAGTTTATAAGCAGTAAATTCGACCTTATTACTTATTACTTGATGAATTTGATGAACTGGTAATTTAATTGTGAGTTCAATCCCAGTCTAAGTGGAAACAGTGAGCAGTAACTGACAATTTCATGGGAGCCAATGAAATAGACTTACCATGTTTCATTGCTTATAAGACACTCCGATGTATTAGACACCCCCAACAATTTTTGCAGTAAGAAATCGGAAAAAAGTTTTTTCCTTGTACTTCATAGGCCTCCCCACGGCCCCTCATTTTAGCCACTGTATCATCTGTTTTGGCATGAAAAACTAATCATGACAACTTCAGCACAGACCAAGAAGTACCAAATTATTGGTATTATTTTGAATGCAATAATTTAAAGAGGAATTGGACTGCATAATAGCACTGAAACCTAACCTTATTGCAGCCTGAAATTCTCACTAATTGTGATGAATTCATCACAAACCAGGATGGGGCATGTAAATGAAGATACAGAAATAAGCTTAAGTTTGATTTATGTGTTGGTTAAAACATATGATATTGCTTACTGTAGTGTTTGAATCCTTATACCAGTATTATAGCTTGAAAGCCTCATTACCGGTAATCTTGACAAATTTATCCTGACTGCATAAATAGCTTCTCTCAAAATGTTGTTAATTTAATTTTGAAACACTGAACTTGTTTTACTTTCAAGGGCTCAGAATCAGATGTAACTGGGAAACTGATGTTCACCTCACACTCCAAATGTATAACATCTGCAACTGACCTTAGATTTATAAGATGAAGGGTGTTTTTTGGAAATATCTTATAGGAAAAGAAGTGTCTTATCAGCAGAAATGATAACCAAGAATTTAAAAAATTAAAATATGAGTTCAATGATTTTCAAATTTCCTTAAAAATGTAGCAAGGTAGATCCAAAATGAATTAAGCCTATTATAAGCAAAAATTAAAATAATAGTTTTAATGCTTTTAAATTTCCTGAACAAATGCTGCATTGTAAATGCAAAAAGTAATTGGAATTTATATATTTTCTCAAGAAATAAAACAAAATTTAAATGGGTTTAAGGTTTCTTTAAAAAATGTTAAAAGGTTGATACAAAGAAAGTGAATGAAATTAGGCCTTTATACTGATTATTAGCAAAAATAAAAGTAGGACTTTAAATGCTTTTATAATTTAAAAAAAAATTTAACAGTTTTAAAGATGACAACAGACAAGTCATTCTCACTCCATTTAGAGTAGTGCTTCTCAAACTATCTGATGTGGAGTACCAGTAGTTTTCTTTTCAATGTACAAGAGACCAGTAAGTGTTACTTTCCAATTCAACTGGATCATTTTTTTTTTAGATATGTCTTATTTCAGAGTAATTTTAAGACAATCTGTACTAAATACAAAAACATGATGTCTTATTCATTCTAAAGCCAGTCATCATTGATATAACAAGTCTTCTCTTTACCAGGGATCAGTACCATATTTGGACCATATAATATAACAATCCGAGAAAATATTATTTGGACATTCGTAATATTATTCATTTATATGAGATTATGAATCTAAGGAATTCTATGCTAATTTTTAAAATTTTGGGTCCAAATACAATTAGCTATTCCTTTTTTCCACAATCAGGCAAATTTTTTAAAGACTAAATTATAAAAATATGTCCATGAAAATAGCGTTTGGATATTATTTGGTGTGGTTCCAACACAGTCATACACTTCATCATCAAGAAGGTGTTGTCATACATATTTCAGTTCACTGTTTTTTTTTTTTGTTCATTATATCCCATTTGTTGTATAGCATGAGTGAGTAATTGAAAAATGCAGCCATAATAAATATAAAACTAAAATGAAAATATTAAAAAAACTGAGTCAGATATCCAGGCAGTCTCCCATGGTGTGGAATGTGACAACTGTTTCTTTGTTTTCTGGAAACTCTCCACATACTGGCAAATGATGGCTCGCATATTAACACTAGTATGCGTAACATACTTTGAGTAGCACTAATGTAGAGTATAGGGTTATCACCTGACCATTCTGTGGTTTCCATGGCAAATATGCTTTTTACAGGGTGGAGTCTCTGATTAAGAATTCAGAGCTATCCTTTTTCCTAGACTGGGTGATAACCAAAGCTAGGGAGCCTGTCTGCCCTGTAATTAAACCCCAAACTGGAGAGAGGAGAAATGAATTCATACTTTTCCCAAGTATATTTGTGAAAAAGCAAATGAAATAACTTCAGCCAGAATTTGGACATATCATGCTGATCCCATTTTCATATCTTGTTGATCTCATTTTCATATCATGTTGATCCCATTTTCATATCATGTTGATCCCATTTTTATGCAGATAACCACTGTGCTATATGTGCATTGACAGTTTTAAAGAAAGGGAATTGAATAATTTTTCAACAAGTTAATGCCTGTGAAAATTAATTTGTTAACTTATTGAAATTTTGCTTTAAAATACCTTATTTACTTGAGTATAGTGCAAGTTTTTATGATCAGTTTTTTTATACAAAACATTAGGAGTCACACTATATAGAGGTAATTTTTTTGAAGGTGTTAACAATTGTACATAAATGTAAACAAATTACAGTATCTTCATATCAGATATTTTAAAGTAAATGGTTTTTCTCACCATTTTTGGGGTAGCTTTGTACAAAAATAATGAGGGCCATTTATTTACTGTAAAATACATCCAGGATGATACCATGTATGGCAATAGTTGCCTATGGTAATCCTACTAATATAGCTCAGAAGCTGGAGTCATGTTATATATGAACTATACAAAAAGATCAAGTTTTTCTAAAAATAAAATTTAGGGGTTGCACTACACATGAAGTAGGCATATACGCAAGTATATACAAGGTAGTCCTTGTAATTTTTATAAAAAAAGAGATCTTTTCTTGACAAATCCAAAATAAAGAAGATTTTGATTAACAGATTTTAAGGTAAAACCTCAAGTAATTTATTTTCCTTGTCATATTTAATCTTTTTATATGAAATAACTGATATTATCACCAAAATACAAAGTAACCTGAAATCAACATTTGAGTTATATTGAAAATAAAAATCTTCTTCCTTCTATTTTACTCTCCTCCTCTCCTTCCCTTCCTTTCCTCCTCCCTCCCTCCCCTTCCTCCTCCTATTCTTCTTCTTTCTCCTTTTGCTCCTCCTCTTCCTCCTCCATACTACCTTTTTTCTCCATCACCTCTTTTTATTTGCTCCTCATTCATCCTCATCCTTCTTCTCATTCTACTCCACTTCCTCCTTCCTTCTTCTCTTTCTCCTTTTTTATTGCTCTTCCTCCTCATCCTTATTCTACTACTCCTGCTCCCTCCTCTTCTAGTTCCTCTTCCTCCTCTTCCTCCTTATTCTACTATTTCTTCTGCTTACTCTTTCTCTTTTCCAGTCCCTCTTTTTTCTCCTCTTCTTCCTCCTCCTCCTATTATTCCTTCTTCTTAGTCCTCCTCCCCTTCTAGGTACACTCCTTCCTCCTGTTCTTTTTATTTCTCCTCTTTCTCCTCATTTCTTCTTCCTTCTTTTCTTATTCTACTATTCCTCCTCCCATCCTAATCCTCATCCTACTCCTCTCCTTCCTCCTCTTTTTCTTTTCCTCTTGATCTTCCCCCTTCTTCCTTCTCTTCTTCCCTGTTCCCTTCACCACTTCATCCTCCTCTACCTCCAACTTCTTCATCATCCTCTTTTTCCTAAATTTATCTATTTCCCATTTTCTCTTTCAACTTTCTTCTTCTTCTCCCTTCTCTTTATTCGACTATTCCTTCTTTTTACTCCTCCTCCCCTTCTAGTTACACTTCCTCATCCCCATACTCTTCATTTTCCTTATCCTCTCTCCTCATTTCTTCTTCCTTCTATTCTTATTCTACTATACCTTCTTCCTCCTCCATTCTTCTTCTCTTTCTCCTCTTCCTTCACTTTTTCATCATCCTCTTCTTTTTCCTAAATTTATCTCTTTCCCATTACCCCCACTCACACCTGCCATCACAACTTTCTTCTTTTTCTTCTACATTTCCTTACCAAAGAATGTCTGGTAGATTAACTGTACATATATTCATGTTTGCTTAAATGAAATTCTATACTGTCTATTAGCAGGCTTTTGATTTTATTTATTCATTCTTTCAGGAAAGAAAATTTGGATGCTATTTTTTTTGTTAGTTTTATTCTCTTACTCATTCTAGCTTATTCTTCTTCAATTTCTTTCAGATTAGCCATTCATTCATAACAGCAAAATGACCTATATTTTTTGTTTTTTCTCTTTCTGAATGCTTGACAATAGCATTTTGTCTACTGCGCATTTAAAGTGTGCTGTGTGCATTTAGCATGTAAAAATTCATGTCTGACTTGCTCTTTGCCTTTAAGTGATAGTTCAGTGGTTAGATCATTTAATTAGAAACCATAAAGTTAAAGTTCAACACTACATTTTATAAAAAGAGACATTTGTCAGAAAGAGTATATAAAGAATCTCCAAAGCCCATGTTGAGATAATTTTTTAAATTTTATTAACAATTTCAAGTGAAGATTTGAAGTGAGAAAACAGAAATCATAAATTCACTCATCTTAATAAAAGGAAAACAGTATCTATTAGTTTGAATTAATTCTAATCGAATAGAACAGTCTGATAGAAGACTACATTTTTAAAGTGAGACCTATAGAGCCATATAAATGCACAGCTAGGGAGCCAAAAAATAGACAGTGAGAGATCTTTTTAAATGAGAATCCAGGGAGATGTATAAATGGGCCGACATAGGGCAATATAAATTGATAGTCAAAGAGCTTTATTGAACAGCTAAAGATCTGTATAAATGAGAATCTGAGGGGGACATAGAAATGTGCCACCATAGATCAATACAAAGATCCTTATAAATGGGTAACTAGAGAGCAATTTAAATCTGATTCTAGGAAGACATAGAAATGGGAAGCTATTGGACAATATAAATGTGTAACCAAAGAGATTTAAAAATGTGTAGCAAGAGTGCTATACAGAGAAAGCAGAGAGATAACTGATCTTAAACATATCCTCTTTAGTCTGTTGTTAACTGGGGCAAGAAATGACTTAATTTTAATGCCACTAAAACAAACTGCTCTCTTTTAATCATCTTAGAAAAGATGTTTTACCCTCCATCAGCATGGCTGATGCTAACCTACAGAATAATTATTCATTGAATCTTCTCAGTCAAAGTTTTTCTATTGATATGAATTTGAATGATAATATTGAATCAACTCCTAGGTCTGCTGTTAAGAATGTTGGATCACTGTGTCATTCTATCTTACACCTCTATAAGTCTACCATTTGTCCATGCATTGAATATTGCTGCCATATATGGTATGGTGATTCTGCTGTGTATCAGCAGATTCTTGATAAAATGCAAAGAAGAATCTGCAATGTTATTGTTCCTGACCTGGCATCTCAGCTTCAGTCACTTTCCAACTACTATAACATTTACCTGTACTATTTATAAATATTTTCATAACAATTGTTCTAATGGGCTTTCCTTTTTTTACCTCAACTTCATCAATTTAAGTGCAGTACTAGATTGGCACATAGGTCTTATAATTTCATTGTTGAAATTGCTAGATGTTCTATGTAAATAGTTTCCTTTCTTGCACATCTCATTTGTAGAATTCTCTTTCAGCTTCTTTATCGTCAAAAATTTAAATGCAACATCTATTGCTATCTTCTGGCTTCTTAATTCCTGTTCATTTATTGTCCTTTCTCCTCATTTTCTTTCACTCTCAGTAACCACTTGCATCTTAGTGGTTTTATTATCTTACTTGTGGTGAAATGTTTATAAAAAAAAACAGAAGTACACAATTATAGGGCAATTTAAATTGGCAGCTATAGAGTGGTATAAGTGGGCAACTCAAGAGTCTTATAAAAATGCAGCCAGGGAACTATATAAAAAGGAAGTCTCATATATATATATATATATATATATATATATATATGGACATTGAGAAGTGATACTCAGCTTTTTAAGAAATTTTCTGAACTATATTCTATGAAAATCAAAAATTGTCACTTCAATATTTTTATAAATTTCTCAAATTAAACCATTTAAAGGTAATTTTTTATTTTTCTATGAATAATGTGTGATGTGTTAATATGAAGTAAGAAATTTCTAAATGTAAAAAATAAACTGTCTATACATCTGATTGGTTCAGTATGTTCAACTTGGTAGTTGATGTAGCTGATCTCAAAAATGACCTACATTCTGTTGGTAACTAGGGCAAGGAATGGCTTGTTAATTGCCTTTAAAACAAAACTGTTAATCATCTGAGAGAACCCTTTTTGCTTTCCATCAGTATGGCTAATGCTAACCTGCAGAAGAGTGACTCATTGCACTTTCTTGGGATTACATTTTCTGTTGACATGAAGTGAAATTGAATCATTTGTTAGAACTGCTGCTAGGAAAGTTGGTTTCCTGTGAAATTCTAGACAATTTTTCTCTTCAGAATCTATCTTACAAATTTATAAGTCTACCATTTTGTCCTTGCTTTGAATACTGCTGCCATATCTGGTCTGGCTGCTCTGCTATAAATTTAAGATTCTTGATAAAATCCAAAGAAGAATCTACATTGTTATTGGTCCTAACTCTCACCTTCAGTCTCTTTCCCACCACCATAATGTTGTTTCCCTCTGCCTTTTCTATAAATACTTTCATGGTAATTGTTCTGATGAACTTTTCAATATAGTACCCAGACTTTATGAATTTAATCACAGTACTAGATTGGTGACAAAGGTCTCATCCTTTTACAGTTGAAATGGCCGCTAGATGTAACTGTAAGCTCTTTGCTAACAGTTACTTTTCCATTTTCCTGATTTCCAGCCAACTTTGATCTTCAAAAATCTAAATGCAATGTTAATCATTATCTTCTTTTATTGTTCTTCCCTCCTTAATACTGTTTTTTTCTTGTGTTCTCTCACAGTCTTAGTGGCTTTATTGCTTTTTTTGGGGTGAAATAATTGAAAAATGTGTATATATATATATATTAAGAAATGGACAAGGTCCGACAATTTATTTATTAAAAGACATTTTATTATGTTTAACGTTGTTATTTTATAACATAATAAAATGTCTTTAATAAATAAATTGTCGGACCTTGTCCATTTCTTAATATATGACGTCATTTGTTTACATTTCGATACGCCAGAGCAGTTATGAATGTACGAAATTCATGGAAAATTGGAGTTTATAAGCAGTAAATTCGACCTTGTCTACCGAACGCTTTTTTTAGCCTAGCGGTAAGGCAATGTCAGCGTATATGACGGTTCCGTATAGGATGCAGGTTCGAATCCTGTCAAAGAACGAATATTTTCTATGAAAATTTCTATTACATTCAGGCCGGTAAATGTGATTTAATACTGTTTATCATAAACAGAGCATTTGCTTAAATACTTGTATCTATAAAATAACAACGTTAAACATAATAAAATGTCTTTAATATATATATATATATATATATATATATATATATATATATATATATATTTTATGTAAGTGCTATTGTAGACAGTATAAAAATTACTGAAAGTACACATATTCTTAATTTGTGATTTTATCCATTTCATTGCAAATGCTTTCTTGTTTTTGATAAGAACTGTCGCTTTTAAATGTTTTTTGCAGTTGGAGGTATATATCTTATTTGTGTTCTCAACAGAAGCACATTGTCAGTTTTGTTCAATGAAATATGTATTAAAGATGGATTGCTGCCAAAATACACATCTCTCTCTCTCTCTCTCTCTCTCTCTCTCTCTCTCTCTCTCTCTCTCTATCTATCTCATTCACTTTTTAAGCATAAGTCCTGGGATTGAATCTCATATTGGTAATGTTACTGACCTGGGAAGCTGACCTCTGCATGTGGCACCTTAGAAAAGTGACTGAAAACCACACCATGGGTTGATTCTAGCCTTATGAGTAAAATTAAGTTGATGAAACTGTTTGGAAGACATTGATGGTTGTATTAGCACAGTCACAAGATATTATAACTGAAGGTTTGGGCATATTGACCTTGTTCAAAAACAGCTGATCATGCCAGGTTATGTACTCTCTTGGTCTGCTCAGCATAGTTGCAATATAAACCACCGGTGGTTTCTTTGGGTTCTGAATAACCACAAATGTGACTGAGTAGGCATCTGCATAATAGGGACTGGCAAGCTGCTTTAGAAGATGGGTGTGCTTGGAAAACAAGTAGCCAGCCATTATATATATATATGTATATCAAAACTATTTTCAGATAGAGTGTATCTGTAAAGGAACAAGATGAATAAAAAGACAAGAGGAAAAACTATTCTTTGCCAAAGAAACTTTTCATAGTTTTGTCCTCTGAGGGACTTTATCAGGGCAATGTCAGATTTATTTTGTTGCATGCATTTATATAGAAAAGCAAGGGTGTTATTGGTTTATCAAGTCATTTAAATTTGAGAACATTCATGAATATTCATCATGTGGTTGAAAGGTCAGTTAAAATATGTGGAGGATACAATTTTCACAATTCAAAGTCTGGTAATCAAGTAATATTCAAGAATATTTTTTTAAATGAATATTGTTTAAATTGTGATTAGATTGTTATGGTATCGGATGGACATATGGACTGTACATCTTCAAAAACATGAGGTAATGGATTTAATCCTTTTCTTTTGATTTTACAACATATTTGTGATCATGTATATTGGTTTTTCAGTAATTTTTTGAAAAGTTGAGATTGAAAGGAAACCAAGGTGTAGATTTATATTTTGATAAGATTCAATAGCAGCACTTTTGAGAATTTTCCTCCTGAGTAAATTACTTTCTCTTTTGATGAGTGTGGTCAACAAAATAAATCCTACATTGCCTGTGTCAGATAAATAAAAATTAATACACAATTATGTTTCAACACTTCAAATATGTCTCCTCAGGCAATGGTAAAATACTGGTGAGTATTTAGTTCTACTCTGTATTGAGCCCTCTTTTAAATTAAATGTTATATACAGTGGAATTATACGCCATTCATTCTCATTTTACCTGGATATATATATATATATATATATATATATATATATATATATATATATATAGAGAGAGAGAGAGAGAGAGAGAGAGAGAAGAAGAGAGAAAGAGAGAGAGAAAGAGAGAGAAAAGAAAGAAAAGAATATATAATTGCCTTATTTTCATGCATGAATATATATGTGGTTAGATTAAATAATTTGTGGTTGCAGGTTGAGAACAAAAATACTTGATAAAGTACTCAATTTGAGTTGTATTAAAGAAATTGTTAGATGTATTGAAATCTATTTTGGTTTGTTATGTCAATGTAGGAAATGGTACTTCCTGATTTATTTTGCAATCCCAAAGAATTTGTCATTAGATTACCTTTAAATCCAAATACCAAAGAAAATCACTTTTGGAAACATGGAAAGAACTTAGTGGAAGAGATTTGGTTTTCGTGCTTCCTCAAAAATCCATTTCCGCCATTTTTTGCCTTTTGGGATTGACTTGATGCCAGATGTGAAAACCAACCACAAAGAAGCAAGAAAAAAAAAAGAAATCTTGACGCTTAGTCTCAGAGTGAGCAAGAAGGGAAATGGAAATTGGGGTGGAAAATTCTTGGAAATGGTTTTCTTATAGACTTTCTCACTTCATTATTATCATTGCGATGTTTTTGTTATCAGCATCATTTCAATCATCTTTGTTAGTATTCTGGTTTACATAACAGATATATTTTTTAATCATTTCATCCCATCTGAGGCAATAAAGCCACTGAGATGCAGGGGTTACTGAATGTGAGTGAATATAAGAAAAAGAAACATTAAGGAGTGAGAACAATAAAAGAACAAGAATTAAGAAAACAGTAGGTAACAATTGACATTGCATTGACATTTTTGGAAAGCAAGAAGCTGGAAGAGAGTTTCATAAACAAGAAGTGTGAGAGAGAAAACCATTACTATAGAACCATCATCTATATCTAGCCATTTCAACTAAAGTGATAAGATCTTGCTACCAATCTAGTACTGTGCTCAAATTCATAAAGTCTGTATGTTGAATGTGCATCGATACAGATGCAAAGGAAGCCCTGGATTGCATACAGGCATGTCAACATCAGTTACATATGGTTTTTCTGTGATAGCAGTAGGACAGCTTGGTATGTCTAGATACAGGCCTCTCTGCAACTGGTCAAGATCCAAGTTATTGTAAGATGCCTCATGCTAATAAAAGCAACAGGAAATATCAGCTGTCAGTAGTTGAGAAGATACAGTGTCTTTCAAAGTCAGTCCCATGAGCATTTTGTTCCTAAAATTGCTCTGGTTTCTGAGGCAGTGTTATTTTTGTTACTTCCCATCTCTTTCCCTTTCTCTGCCTATTACCCTTGTAGTTGCTGGGAGAATAATTGGTAAAAGGTGTTTTCCCCCCAACCAAAATTTTTTAGGTTGTAATAATTTTATTTTTTGGAGATAATAATGATTTGATGATGCAAGTCTTACTAATTAACCTGTAGATGGTGAGAGAAGAGGTGGATTCATACCTTTGCATGTAAGTGTATATAACGAGCCCAATGGGAATTGGAACTCGACTCTCTGATCAACAATTTCCAATCATTATTCATTACACCACTTGCACATCCAAACTTACAGCACCTGCTATTCCTAAGTAATGACCAGGCTCGACGTGATCATACAAGAACCAGTGTTTCAATGTGACACCGCTGTATGCCATACAACTTGTACATCCAAAATTACAGCACCTGGTATTCCCAAGCAGTCACCCCTCTAGGCACTGAATAGGCTCAATGTTGTTTAACTTCAGTAATCGTAAAGAACTGGTGTTTCAATATGATATGGCTGTAAGCCCTTTATATCACCAGCACATCCAAACTTACAGCTTCTGCTATTCCCAAGTGATCACTCATCTAGGTACTGACGGGGCTTGACATAAATTCAGTGATTGTATGGGAAATGGAAGTTACAACAAGATGTGGCCGAAGCCTAACTATAAAATAAGAAAATTTAAATAAGCATCATTTTTTTTCCAGATATTATACATTTTCTTCTCAAATTATTTTATATCTCAGATTACTTTTTGTTTTAATTTTGCAATTTTCTTTTTTAAAATCATGAAGAGTGAACACTAAGCATTTTGACTAAAGCAATTGGTGAAGCTGGCAATTGGTGTTATTTGGAATGGTTGATAAAACAATGTCTAGTTGTCAATTGATTCGATCTTTATAAAATGTAAATAAGGATTTCCTTATAGTTGGTTCACATATTTTAATAATTTAGTAAATGTTTATAAATTTATGAATAAAAAGTTGTTTTCATTTTTATTTCTTTATAAATTGGTAAATATTGCATTGCATTAGTTCTAATTGTATTAGTTTTTAGAATGTTGTAAATATAAAATTATTCTTGTAAATAAACAATGTAATAAATAGTGTTTAATATTTTTGTTCTAAATTCTCAAGAACAAAAAATTTATAAATGTTCTTTCATATATTCTGAAACTTGACTTGTGAGGCTGATTGTTGACCCTTAGAATTACAACTTTGGACTTATGATGAGAATTGTAATAAAAACTAAATATACAATGAAATTGTAATTATAAATTTTTTTTTGTTCTTGAAAAATGAAAACAAAAATAATAAACACTATTTATTTATTAGATTGTTTATTGATACTATTTTTTATTATATTTTTATTGAAATGTTTGGGAAAACATTGTCTAATTGCCAGTCAATTTGAACTTTATAAAATGGTAAATAATAAGGATTGCATTATAGTTGGTTCACATATTTTAATAATTTAGTAAATTTTTATAAATTTATGAATAAAAAATTGTTTTCATATTTATTGCTTTATAAATTGTTAAATGATAAACATTGAATTGTATTAGTTTTAATAATTCTTTTAGTTTTTAGAATATTGTTAATATAAAATTACTCTTGTAAATAAAGAATCTAATAGTCTTCAATATTTTTATTGCAAATTTTCATGAATAAAAATAATGTATAAATTCATTTTCTTATGATTAGTTTTTATTAAAATTCTAATCATTGCCTTTTAAAACAATGAACATTGCCAAGGAGAGAAGATAGCTAAAATAATAGTAATGTCAAGGGAAAAAACTGTCCTTTTGACACAGTTTTTTGGGGATATGAAAGTTAAAAATTGTCAATATTTTCATGTTTACATCTGCTGAAAAATGACATTATATTTTGCGATGAACATTTTGTTTCTTACTATACAACAAAATTGAACCTGTTGTAAACAGAATCAATATGAAAGAGCAAAAAGCAAAACAAAAGTAAAATAACAAATACACACATTTAATTTCTGTCAATTAGTATCTATTTTTGAGATGTGGTGTTGTTATTGTGATCCAATGATCTTTTGGAATTTGGTTCTCAACATGATTATATTTATCACCAAAAACAAAGTTGGATCAATATACCATCATAAATGAAAGAAAAGATTCCATTTAACATATTCTGAATGAGAGATATCAGATGAAACCTTCAGGGTGAGGGGTAGAATGGCCAAAATGGTTTCATAAAAACAATCAAAGAGTTGTTTTGAATATAGAAAACATTCTTTTTGTTTCTTTTGTTGTTACTGGGAATTAGCTGATCCCACCAATATATTTACTGCCATTTATTTGCTGTTGACTCTGACTTTTAAGGAAAAAAATGCAACTTTACCATTTTTCTTTGCAGCTTGTGGAATAGATGGACCAAAATCTTGTTACGCCAAAGTTTTATTGAATTATTTGATAATGTGATATCAAAAATCAGTGACACCCAAATTATAGGAAACACAAATCATATGGATCCAAGATGTTCTGACACCAAAATCATATGATATCAAAATCTTATGGAACCAAAATCTTGTTGAGCCCAAATTTTATGACACCAGAAGAAAGCTACAAAATCTCATACAGAAGGTAGTGAATAAAAACGAAAAGAAAGGATTAAACATCAACTGCAAGAAAACAGGATGCATGGTTGTTAGCAAAAGAATGAATCCAAAGTGCGAATTGCAAATCAAAGTTACCAAAATCAAAGCCGTGCAGAAATTTAAATATCTTGGAAGTGTTTTGACAGAGGATGGAAAGAGCCACAGTGAAATACAAAGGCGTACTGGGATACCAAACTCTTATGGAGCCCAAATTAAATGGCACAAAAATCTTTATTTTAAAATGTCAGTATAAGAAATACTTCTGCTTTGTTTATGTTTTGTGTAGGCACTCCATTCAAATATTGATTTTATATTTATGTTAATGGTGATGGTGAGATCAACCATTTCCATACAAGAAACTTTCAGCATTCATTGACTGAACAGTTAGCGCTACAGTCAGATTAAATTCATAAAATCTTTTCTTTTTCATAAGATTCTTTTCTTTAAAACAGTTTTTAAGAAAATTAGATTTCTCTAATATTATTGCTCTTTCTAGTATTGATGGGAGTTTCTTTTCAAGCTTTTTGTTTAGTGCTGTGGCCGTGTTAGGGCCAGAAATAAAGACACAAAGAGAGGAATTGAGTTAAACAAATATATCAACAGAAACAGTAATACAAACATATACAAATGAGAGTGTTACAGCAAGAATGTTCAGTTCGACTGTCAGAGCTGACTACTGAAAACTTCCCTCTTCAAAAGGCAGTACCTGCTCCTATTTATAGCTGGGAAAGTCCATGCATGTGTGGGTAAATTACCATAACATTTAGGGTAATGTGAAAGTCAACATTTTGCTTATATCGTTATTTTCCTTTCTAATTATATATGCTATCTATTTTAGTTTTTGTTGCTGTTGGAAGTGTTAAACTGATGTGTCATCCTGGATATGACGAAAAACTACATCTGGCAACAAGGCTTCTGATTGGAAGATTGGAGCTTTTGAGGAGTGTGGAACTACCTCTTAACTGCTGTTGATCCGGGGTGGTAGCACCTGTTAGGGTCCAAGCCATGGGCAAACAATGAACACCCAAACAAAAATCAACAATATGTTTTTATAATAAAATTACCAACAATAACATTTTTATAATAAAATGACAATCAATGCAACACTAAAAAAATATAAAAATACATTTTTATAGTAAAATTGCCAATAATACATTTTATGATCTACAAAATATATATTTAAAAAACATACCTTTACTCTGAATGTATAAAGTTATGTATAAAATATCTATAGCTGATGGCATAAAATTGTGTTCAAAATATTTAGATTTCAGCATTAAATAACCCATAGAGGTTGATATACATCAAAACAAAATCAACCAACCAACTAACCAAAAAAAATTAATCAACTAAACTGATGTGATTTTGTTATTTGGTAAAGTTCTTTGTAATTCTGTAGTACCAGTCTTTGAGATCTGATAAAAGATAGTCTTAATTCTTAAGGATTCACTCACTTAAAGCTGTTTATAATCATGGATCTGTAATTATTGGTTGCATATAGTTGATAGTTTACACATTTCTGAATGAGTTGAACCCCATGCATCACACCATATGAAAATAGATTTAGCAGGGCTATTTGAGAACAGGACTCATGTTCTTAGGTTAATATTTGGATTTTGTAGCATGCTGTGGTGTTGGTTAAAACTAGTCCTAGTACAACTTATCCTGGGCTCAATTTCCTAATCTCTAATATCTAATATACAGTATTGTGCAAAAATAAGTGAACCCCTAAGATAATATTTAAAATAATTATCTCTTTTTTCCAGATAATCAACAATTCTTAATTAAATTATATATTCATTAAGAAAAATCTTTAATAAATGAATTACAACCATTTTCAAAGATTTTTATCAAGCTAGAATAAAAATATTAATTAAAAATTAAGATATGCAAAAGTAAGTGAACTCTTACATTTACAATTCTGTATTTTAGTTTTACATGGTTGCCATTGCAAATAAATTTTTGTGCACATGTAAAAATCAAAATGACATGTGTTCATTTTTTTGTTAAGCTGTGTTTACTGCAGTCAAACAATATAACTCATTGTGTATGCAAAAGTATGCAGTTAGAGACTAAATTTTAAAAAATATATATATGCAAATATCAAAAGAACTTTCTGAAGCTTTAAAAAATCACATAGCTAAAACCTATAATGATGGAGAAGGCTACAAAAAGCTGTCAAAATGACACTGTGCAACAAATTAAAAATGGAAATCACTTCTTGATTGTGTTGCCATCATACCAGAGTATGATGGCAACACAATCAAGAAGTGGCTGTGAAAAATTACAGCAATAGACATCTAGTTTGGCAAGTCCAGGCAAATACTGCTGTGACCTTTGCGGTTCTCCAATGCTCATTAGCCAATGTTGGAATCAATGTGCATTCATCTACAGTACTATGAAATCTGAACAATGCCAATCTTCATGGCAGAATGCCTAGAAAAAGCCACTGGTTACAAAATAGAACAAACATGCTCACCCCAACTATGCCAAAGCTCATATTAATAATCTAGAAACATTCTGGCAAAAGGTTTCATGGTTGGATGAGAACAAACTAGAGCTTTGGGGAGGGGGAAATAAGTGCTATATCTGGCAAGCTCCTAATATGGCTTTTGAAGAGAAGAATTTGATACCAATAATTAAACATGGGAGTGACAGCATGTCGCTGGAATAGGTCAAATAATATGCATTGATGGCCCAATGGTCTCTGCAAGATACCAAGCAATTTTGAACAAGAGTTCAAGAGTTGGGTTCAAGTCAGGGCTGGAATTTCCAACAGGACAATGATCTGAAGCATTAGAGCAAATCCACAAAAACCTTCATATTGTCATAACCATAACTTTCTGCTATCTCTTCTTGCATTCATATCCCACACCTCATTCATCATAACCATTTTAACAGTAATCGTCTACCTTGAGTGGCTTTTGAGCCTTGCATTGTGTTAATTCTTTTATAAAGAATTACTTCCTTTATCATGTCATGACCAGTGAAGTAATCATCTTAATTGTGTCTTCACTGATAATATATTCTGATATTCCTCATGTAATATCACACTTTGTCTGAATAAATAAATAAAAGTGTGTAACATGGCTTCAGCAACAATAGAAACATCAATAGTAAGAAAAGAGAAATGATAGCAAAGGAGTTCAAGTGTGACAGCAGCAGCAGGCAGACAATAAGAACATTAGATTTAAAGCTACAAAATTTTAGGCTCAAGATTGTTCAATAGTTGTAATAGCCAAGGTTTGAGAATTTGGTGGTTTACTAATTGCCTGTTCAATTTGAACTCAGTGAAAACAGGGTTAGCAGTAACTCCAGCTGTACTAAAAAAAGAATGAGATATCCCTAGACATAGACAGTGGAATGAGGAAAATCTACCATTGTAGATTAAAAAGCCTCAGCTTAAAATTCCCTGAAAGTTATCTCAGAAAATAGGCACAAAAAAAATTCCAGAGATGGTCAAAAAATGGTCAAAATATTACATACTGCCAAATAAGTTATTGTACATATTTCTTTATTATGAAAATGTTAATTTAAAATAAAATCTGACATAGACCATTTATTCATATGCAAGTACTTCTCAAATCAAAATCAAAATAAAATTTTCAATGAATTTATTGATTCTTTGTATGAAGAATTCTATATAAAAGGAAAAACAACTTGCTGCCAAGGAAGAATAAATATATAGCAGCTAATTGAGAATATTTTGATTGAATCTTTTTTCTTTGACATTTTTTTGACAATTTATTTTGTTCAAATATCAAAACAATTTTGTGGTGAATCTGATATTTCTATTAATCTTTATGCTGACAATTTTCTTTATTACATTTTTTAACTGTTGCATTGTAAAAAAAAAACAGTAAACCAGGAATAATGACAAAGAGAAAATGAAAGAAAACCAGACCTTTCAACTAAAAGTTAACCATAGCCTATATTTGAATGTTATCAACCATAATCATTATCGTCACATACTTGCTATTCAACACTCAGCCCGACCATCAAGATCACAGGGAGGCTTTGCTTTTCTTTTATTTTATCTACTTGTTGATTGTTTTCTCTTTTAAAATGCAAAGTTTTTATGTGTTGATTTTTTCAATAATTTCCAACTGCAATATTTATGCCCCAATTTATTTTTATTGATTTGACATGAAAATGAATACCAAATCACAATAAGAATTCTTTTCTTGTCCTTTTCTCTTTTCTTCTCTTATCTCTTCCTATCGTCTTCTTTTTTTTCTTCTTTTTCTTCTTCTTCTTCTTATTTCTTCTTGTCATCATTTCTTTTGCTTTTATTTACTCAATTTCTTTCTCTTTCTCAAATTCTTTATTTCTTTTTTTTTAATTTTTCTTCCTTATCATTTGTACTTTTTCTCCAGCCAATTTTGTCACCATCTAGATTTTTTCAAAATTTGTTATATAGCATAATCCTTTGTGTATAGATTGCTAGGGAGTATAAGATGCATTTAAAAAAGACTTCTTTCTGTTACTAGCATATTGATTGGGATTCATTTTAGGACTTTATTCAAGACACCCCTTAGATTGATATTATTACATTATTGAGAATTGTGCTACATAGGTTTCTACTTGAGGTAAAGCCAGGATTGATTAATTTGTACCTTCTCAGAAATACCAGGTAAAACCACAATTTTTTTCCATGGTTCACACTGGCCTGTTTAGCCACCATAACCTGCAGGAATAATTTTTATGCTGTGACAGTTCCGATCACAACAGATGTTCATTTGTGTCTGTACATAATAATTGTAAATGTGTCCTCAAAGGGGCTAAGTTTTTATTTGCTGATACAATGAGAAACCATATAGACTCTAACAACTTTGGCTATAGTGACTACTGCTGGTTCTGTAATAGTATGTTAAATAAAAGTCTTCTATAACTCCTCTCCTCAATCAATTTCAGGTGTATCGTAGCGCCATGCCACTCTGTTGTTATTTTGTTTTAGAAAACGCACTCCTTCTATGTGATCTTGAATAGTTTCTTTGAGATTATTAATTCTGTGCATTGTTTTGGAGATACCCAAAACAAAATTTCTCTTTCTTTTCTGTTAATAGTTTTTGTTATGTCCAGTTACATTATATTTCATAACCTAGCATTATTTTTGTGAAAAATCGAAGGTAGCTTCAAGATCTGTGAGCGTTGCAATGCTCTTATGCCATAAAATTCCACAGTCTTGACCAACTGTAGCCGGCTTTGTGCCCAAATCCCTGCAAGTTGGGTATGGGCAAGAATTAACCAATATTTGATGATTGGCTGGAGTGTATGCACTTGGGTTCCCCATGTTAAGATTAACCTTGTGTAGCGTCCCACCCCAGTGGAAGCTCTGATTAAATACCCCAGCTTTGGCATGAGTGTACACACTCAGGTTCCTCTTGTTAAATAAACAGAACTTGTCTCTCAGTGGGGAGTCTTTGGTAAATACCAAAGACGTCTACTAGATTGTGGTTCAGATGTTATGAGCATATTGTAGTATCTGTTCCACAGCCTTGATGAGCTATGACCAATTAAAACACGCTTTGTGACCAATCCCGCATAACTGGGGGCTAGGTAAATTTTAGACTAGTGGCCCAAGTGCATGCATTTGGGTTCCCCACATTAAATAAGCTGACCTTGTCGCACATCTGGAACTCCATAGGGAGTCTTTAGTAAATACTGAAGATGTCTACTTGGTTTTTTTACCCAGTCTTCCCAGTGTAGATGAGATGTGATACAAGGTTGAGTTTAACATGGTGAAACTGTCCTTTTTAGGACAAACTTAGTCTTTTCTTGCAACGTTATATACAATGTTCCACTGTCCTCTTTAGGGCACAAAGACTTTTACCAATCCACTTCAGGCTTCATTCCCCTGCATCAAATCATTTCTTGGATCACAGTAATTTCAGCTGCCTACCCTGGGATACAACGACCAGCAAATACCAACTCAATACACAGACTGCCTACTGACCTTGGACACTTCCCAAGCTGTTTCATCATCAACCTACCAACTGTTGGCACATCTAGGACCAAATGTCAACTCTCTACCCAGAGTGTTTACAACATCTGTACTCATTATTCCTTTTCATTGTATTATTGCCAATAATAAATTTGGCATATTTTTATCTAAACTCCTCATTCTAGTTATCCTTTCCTTAGCTTGTGTCACTTCTTTATTTTTAATGTTTGTGTGGATTCTCTAACATAGACACCTGGTCCTCACAACAGGTGTTAACATCTTCTACTGATAAAGCAGAATGTCTTGGTCATAAATTCTTTATAAATTTTACTCTTGATTCATCTGGAATATCTTTGCTTGATTTTCCACTTAGAACTGAGTCTCTGTAGATTGATTTGCATATAACTCTTTCTTTGGTTTTTGCTATCATTCCGCACAAAGCATGTTGTCCTGTAATAGTCCTTAAAAATATGCTCCTGAACTGGCTCCTATTCTCTCTAATCTCTACAGTAAATGTCTTGGCTGCTTCCTGCTTGTTGGAAATTCTCTTCTGTAGTTCCAGTCTTTAAGAACTCAGATGAACCGTCTGATCCTTCAATCAGCCTATTAGCCTTCTATCACTTTTTTTAGAGTCTCTAATTAACTATCAGTTCGTTAATCTTTTCACCTTGCAGAGACTTCTTTCAGATAAGCAATATGGCTTTTACTTCTTTAGGCCAACTACTGATATATGATGATTATTACTGAAAGAGTCTAATAAAGCTTTAGATAAGAATGATGTAGCTCGGACTGTTGCTTTGGACATCTCAAAAGCATTTGATACAGTTTGGTATACCAGTCTTCTTCACAAGTTGAAAGGGCACTTTGATGTGGTGTTAGCAAGCTTGTCTTGCTAGATCAATTATGACTGAATAGTGAGTTTGATCCTCACTGGGTCTCTCATGCTTTCGGCATTGTGCCACATCTAAGTTACACTTAGAAAATCAGCTTCAAAAGTTGAAAGGTTATGGTATTTCTGAGTTAATTTTTGAAGTTAATATTTTGTATCAAATCGTGAAATGAAAGTTGTTCTGAACAGCTACTCTTCTAGACAATATTTCTCTTCAGAGTCTACCATTCATCCAGGCTTTGAATATTGATGCCACATATGGTCTGATGGAGATTCTTGATAAAATCCAAAGAAGAATTTTATTGGTCCTGACCTGGCATTTCAGCTTCAGTCACTTTCTTACTGCTGTAAAGTGGCTTCCCTGTTGCTTTTCTATAAATACTTTCATGATAATTGTTCTGATAAACTTTCCACTATGGTACCTAGACTTTATGAATCACAGTACTAGATTAGCAGCAACATCTCATCATTTTAGAGTTGAAATGGCTAGATGTAACCATAAGTTCTTTGCTAACAGTTTCTTTTCTCGCACATTGTGCCTGTGGAAATCTCTTCTAGCCTCTTGCATTTCAGCCAACTTTGATCTTTAAAAGTTTAAATGCAATGTCAAATGTTATCTTCTGTCTTCTTGATTCCTCTTCTTTTATCATAACCCCTTGTTGTCTTAGTAGCTTTATTGCCTTGTTTGGGGTGAAATGATTGAAAAAGCAGAGAAATTCCAGGGAAAAAAGCTTATTTTCATGTGTAAAACACACCTGGGATCTTTTCTGTTAATTCATCCCAAAATAAAAAGAATATATATTTATTAAAATTCACACCAAATTCTCCCATAGTGAGGCCCTTCCATTGCACTCCGATTGGATTGACCTTTGCAATCACCCCAAATATGGGTGACTTGGGTGCACTATTTCTAAGTGTGATATCTGCATTCACCCTCACACCAATAAACAAGCCAATAACAGATGTTTTTGATTTTCTTTTTCCATTGTAAAAAAATTCTTTGTAAATACCTTGAATATCCTCTGCACTTACAAAATGTGAATCACTCCCTGATTTTTGAAAATTTTTCATTCTGAGAATTGGATTTGTGGCAAGGCAAGCTAAACATTTTAGAGCAAAAAAAATGACCAAAATTTATGAAAAAGAACTTTAGTAGTAGAGCTACTGAGGATAAATTTGCCTTCAAGTGTTTCTTAGCACATTTTGAGAATTACGTAGCTTGTGTAGGATCTAAGGCAGCCAGATTCCAATACCTTAAGAGCTGTTTAACAGATTATGCACTTTTAAGAACTCAACATCTGCCAATCTGTGACCAGAATTATGAAGTCACACTATCCTTAATCAACAAGGAATATTTGGATGAGGAGTTCATAGTGGATGAGACATTGAAACATTTTGGAGTATAAGCTGCCACGTGACTCAAGATTCAAAGGTGTTAAATGCCTTTAAATAGAATAAAATCCAACTTATGTGAATTAAAGAACAATTTTTTGCTGAATTTTCTTGAGGAAATTACTGCTGGGTACATATTGATGAGTCACGTATTTTCAAAACTGCATGGAGAATTGCAAAGAGAACTTATACAGCAATATAATTCTAATTATTTTACATTAAACAACATTCTGCAGAGTTATAACAACATTATTAAAACTTTGGTGAAACAAAGTGTTGAACTTGTTTGTTTGGGCCCTTACAAAACTGGTAATTCAATGCCCTTAAAACCTAGATTAAAAACCCCTTGTCTGCTATGGAGAACTTTGGAGAAGCAGAAGCCTGTTAAGCATTGTAAATCTGAAGGAGAAATATATGGACCAAATGAAAAGCAGATACAAGGGATAAAATAGAAAATAGAAGTAGGACACTTTATGAAAAGCTTTAGTAATGTCAGCAGTTGAGATAATCCCAAAAGAAAATAGATAAAAATAAAAATAAAAATGAATGAAATTCAGAAGAAATTCTGGTTGGTTTAGTTTATAGCATATTAATCTCAATGGATTATTTAATGCTGACAAAATTTTATATTGCTGGTAATATTTCTTTCCCCAAAATGTATTGCTGATAATATTTTTTTTGTTCAAAAATGTATTGCTGGTAATTATGTATTGCTGGTAATAATTTTTTACAAAAAAATGTTTTTGATATTAAAACCTATTTTTACACTTTCATAGTATTTTGATCTCAGTTTAGTGCTTAACTATTTTCCTTTAGCTGTGACCCTAACACAGATTGACCTGGGAACATCAGCAATTAAGACACGCTCCTCAAAACCTGATCAAAGGCCTTGCTCTTGGATGTAGTTTATCATCTTACCCAGGATGTTGATGTAGTTTATCATCATACCCAGGACAGGAAGAAATTCTGGAAATGATGAAAAGGAAAGAAAAACAATGCCAAGACATAGAACAGAATACAGAAAACTGCACAAAGAAATAAGGAAAAAAAATCCAGACGGGCTAAAAAGGAATGGCTCAATGAAAAATGTGCAGAAATAGAAAAAATGAATACCACAGATAAAGCAAATATGTATAAAAAATAACAGGACAAAAGAGATGCTCATCAACAGGCTGCCTAAAATCCAAGGACAGAACATTCATATTAGAGAAAGAAAAAAATACTTCAGAGATGGAATGAATATGTCAGAGAATGTTATCAGAAAGAGCAATACAAATGCAGAGAGACTTGTACCCTTGTCTTTTAGATTGCGAAAAGACATTCAATAAAATACACCACAAAAATCTGTTGGAACTGACATTTTTGAGAAAAATATTAGAATAACAAGAACCTGTAATTGCAACAAACCACCTGCTGAAGGGGTGTAAGACAAGGATGTGTCTCCTGCATTTCAATGAGTTCTGCAGATATATAAAAATAGAAAGATATGTAAGACAAGAATATGTCTTCTAATCAGACTGAGTTAACTTATACAGTGAGGCAATTCTGAGAGAATTAGAAGTCCTAACAGGAGGTTTGGTGGAGTAATGGATAGTGGCTCAGATTGAGGAATCGGAAAGCTGAGTTTGAATTCCAGTCGAATCCATTACATTCACTTAGGTGCTAATACCCTTCAGAAAGGTATGAATCCTCTTCTCCCCACAACTAAATAGCAGACTGAGTTCTATAGCCTTGGATGGCAACTGGTCTATTGCAGAAAGAATTGGCAACCTACTGCGGAAAAAAAATCTGCCTTGTCAGCCATGCATGGCACCTAACTGAATGATAGGATTCATTATTGGCGACCACAATCTTAACAACATAAGATATGAAGATAACAGAATGCTGATAGCAGACACAGAAATGAATCCACAAAAACTCCTACAGAAGGTAGTTTAGGAAAGCAAGAAGAAAGGACTAAACATCAACTGCACAAAAACAGAATGCAACAGAAAGGATGAGTCGAAATGCAAATTAAAGATCAGAAAGTGAAAACTTTTAAATATCTGGGAAGTGTTTTAACAGCGGACAGAAAGTGTGACACTGAAAAATAAAGATGCATAGGGATAGTGAAAGACGCCTTCCAAAAACTAAGCAGAATAATAAGAAGCAGGAAAACTTTGTTAGAAACAAGGAAAAGACTACTAAACTGTTATGTGATATTTATCCTCCTGTATGGCAGCGAGTGATGGACAATCTCCTCAAAGATGAAGAAGAGACTTGAAGCAATAGAAATATGGTTCTACAGAAGGATGCTGAGGATACCATGGATGAAACATGTTAGAAATGACTAAGTTTTAGAGAAAAAGGAAACTTATAATTAACATCAGGAAGAGGCAGCTGAAATTTCTCGAAGATATAATGAGGAAAAAGGACTTGAAAAATCTGATACTCGCAGGCAAGAGAAAACAATGCATAACATACCTTAGTATAGACGAGAGAAGGTGGGAGATTAAAACTTAACAGAAAGAAGTTTTAGAGAAATATATATATATATATACTCACACACACACATCTGTTATACATAAATGCATACATATGAGTGAAGGCAGAAAAAATCTCAGCATGTCCAAGAGACCCTTCCAAAAAATCAGGTCTTTGGTCAGATTTTGGGAGGAGGAATCGGCTGAGATTTTTTCAGCACCTCTCACATATGCTTATGCCAGTGAATTTTAGTGTTTATGCCAATATGCTTACTTATCTATCCAAGTGAAATTACATTAAATCCTTCATCCCAACCATTTTACTGTAAACAAGATCATTATTTGGGATTTTATAGAAAGGCCTAAAAGATTTCTGTTTTAGAAAATAATACACTTTGTCAGAATTTAGAATCTTTCTTTTTTCTTTCTTCCCTTCTTATATTTCTTTTTCTTTCTTAATTATGTTTTCTTATATTTCTTTCTTTCTGTTCTCTCTTTCTTTATTTTATCATTTTTTCTTTTTCTGTCATTGTTTTTGTTGTGGGGAGAGTGTTAATTCTGCATGTATCTATTTTTCTTTTTTTCTTTTATTTTTCATTCTTATTTCTCTTTCTTTCTTTAATTTTTTCTTTCTTACCTTTCTTTTTCTTTTTTCTTATATTCTTTTTCTTTCCTTCTTATTTTTCTTTTTTGTTTATTTCTTATATTTATTTTTCTTTTTTCTCCTCATATCTAAATTTTTTCTTTTTTATATTTCTTTTTCTTTCTTTCGCAAATTTGTTTCTTTATCTTTCTTTATTCTTTCTTTTTTATCTTTTTCCCTTCTTTTCTTTCTTTCTTTTCTTCTTATCTGTTTTTCTTTCTCATATTTCTTTTTTGTCTCCTTATTTTGTTTTTCTTTCTTTCTTATCATTCTTTTTTCTTTCTTTTTCATGTTTCTTTCTTTTTTCTTTCCTTTTTCTTTTTCTCTTTTTCTTTCTTTATTTGTTTTTCTTTCCTTATCCTCCTTTCTTATTTACTTTTTGTCTTCCTCTCTTAAATTAGTTTTTTTCCTTTCTCTCTTTTCTTTTATCTTATATTTCTTTCTTTTTGTTTTTCCTTTGCAATGTTTTTAAATATATTTTCTGTCATTGATTTTTGTTGTGGGAAGAATGTTAATTCTATCTATCTATCTATCTATCTATCTATCTATCTATCTATATATATATATATATATATATATATATATATATATATATTTCACATTTGCTGTTTTATTAAATTGTTACCATTATTTTGTTCTAGAAGCAACATTATCATTTGAAAAGTGATATTTTTCTCTTTGGCTGTAATAGACTTTCAGTTGTCAAGTGCATTTTTCACGAATGTTGAGCCTGTGAAGATGATTGTATTGTCAGTTATTTTAGTTGATTGAGAACGTCCAGAGATCTTGGTAATGCATTTTAGGGCTGTCACTCATGGGAAGAGGACAAAAGACAATAAAAAGAATTTATTGTAAAAAATTGGGAGAAAATAATTTTAAATCTTAAGTAATTTTGAGGCATTATTTATTTTTTAGATTAATAAATTTATTGGAGACTTTTTTAAAGAAATGTAAATTAAGCATGTATATATATATATATGTGTGTGTGTGTGTGTGTGTTAGTGTGTGTGTGAACAAATTTGATTAAAAAGAACTGGCAAAGTCTGTTTAATTTTTTATAGTATTTCCAATTTTCAAATAAGGTGATGGTCTTAATTTGTGATTAAACAAAGTTCCTATTGTGTTATTGTTCAAGTACTTTTGATTGTGTCAGTCATTTTCAAGAACCAATATGGTGTCTCTGTGGTAGGCAGAATTCCTTTGTTTAAATCCTGGTATTCTTTGGAAAGCTGGAAGTTTGAAATGGTCTACAGTGACATCATGTGTAATGGCTAAGAATGCTATTTAATATATATATATATGTGTGTGTGTGTGTGTACAGTACTGTGCAAAAGTAAGTGAACCCCTAAAATAATATTTTAAAAAATTGTTTCTTTTTTCCAGATGATCAACATATCTTATTTAAGCTATATATTCATTAAGAAAAACGTTTATTAAGTCAATTACAAACACTTTCAAAAATTTTTATCAAGCTGGATAAAAATATTGATTAAAAATTAAAAATCAAGATGTGCAAATGTAAGTGAACCCTTACATTTATTATTTTGTTTACTGTTCCATTTGAACTTACAGTATCAACCAGTCTTTTACTATAATTTTTAAGAAGTTTCTGGCAGTATTAAGTGCCGATTTTTGACCATTCTTTTTTTCTAGTCATTCTGCCATGAGGATCGACATTTTTCTGATTTCATCGCACTGTAGATGTATGCACATTGATTCCAACATTGACAAGTGAGCATTTGATAACTGCTAATGTCACATTAGATTTTGCCTAAGCTTTTGCACATCTTAATTTTTAATTATTATTTTTATTCCAGTTTGATAAAAATCAAGTGGTTATAATTGATTTAATATAGATTTTTCTTAATGAATATATAGTTTAATTAAGATTTGTTGATTATCTGGAAAAAAGAGATAATTATTTTAAATATTATCTCAGAGATTCACTTACTCTCACTCGGTGGATTTCGTCGAATTTTGACAAATTTGGATTGTTTCTCGCCCTTTGGCTGAGTTTCAATCACTGCTACGACTAGTTTGGACCGGCACTGGCCTGGACCAGCTTTGAATAAGCTCTGACCAGCTTGGACATGCTATGACCAGTTTTGGACCAGTGGCCCATGAGTGGAAACACTCGGGTCTCCCACGCTAAACCGACCTTGTGTCACATCCTGACCTCGTGGGAATCAAGTAAATACCTTCCCCACATTAAAAACTGACCTTGTGTCACAATCTGTATATATATATATATATATATATATATAAATATATATAAATAGAAAACGGCTGTAACAGCAAAATTGGCCAAATCATTTAAGAATATAATTGTCCATCCCACAAAATGTTTAATATCTAAAAACCACTAAACTTATTGAGTTTCTTTTTTATAGGTTTTCAGTCATCGTGATGCCATTTGTCATATAAGAATCACTGAAAAACCCTTTGAGTTATTTAGCTAAAAAGAGAACAGGTTAAAATCATTTTGTGTTCGCCCCACTATATCTTTGCATCTGATCAATGGTGAGAGAAAAAAGATCATTCAGGCCTTCATTAATGGTACCAACATTCATAATCTGGCTTCCATCTTTAAAGTACATTCAAGAACCATCAAGAAAATCGTGAATAAGTTTAAAAAAGAGAGAACAATACAGAGGAAAAGTGAATCAGGAATCACAAAAGGAACAGGGATCGTCATTTCAACTGAAAGCTAAAGAGATTGATTATAAGGGATCTAATTCAATCCATAAGACGTTTGGCACATGAGAGAGAAGTTTCAGCTATGACAATCCAAAGAGCAATGAAAAAACATTTGAAAATGAAATCGTATGTGAAACGTATGTGAAACATGTGAGGCACCTTGTTACTACTGGACAGTAAGTTAGAAGGTTTGAGAGGGTGAAGATCATATTGATTAAGTTGGAAAATGATCCTGGAATAATATATATATATATATATATATATATATATATATATATATATATATATATATATATTTGAACATTATTTCAATCTTTCATGAGCCTCCTATTCTTAGCTTTGATTGACATGTCATTTTCATTTATTCATTTCTTTGATTGACATGTCATTTTCATTTATGCTTGATTTCATCACGATTCCTCTGTTTAGTATAGAGAGTAATTATAAAATTCTTACTCCTGAAAGTAGAGTTCAATAGTATTATAAAACCCTTTAGAGTTCCAGTAAGATATCTTTATCATTTCTAAGATACAGGTTCAGGGCTTAATCTAACACATGGACAATTTTGCTGTTACTCATATACATTAAATATGCTATATGCACGTCATAGTAATTATTCTGATGATTTTTCCTCTTTGCTAACTCGACTTCATGAATTTAAATGCAGCTGATTGACTTTTGAAATTGCTAGATGTAACCGTAAGTTCTATGCTAATAGTTTCTTCACTCACACTTCCCACTTTGTTATCAACTATCATCTTCAAATATATAAATGCAATATCTCTTTGATACCTGTTCTTTTATTGTCCTCTCTCACTGTTTCTCTCTGTGTCAATAACTCCTTTCATCCTCATAGCGTTTATTACCTTGTTTGGGGTGAAATGAAAAAAAAATATATAAAAGGTGGGTAATACCTTTGTTAAATAGCCTTGTGTGGCATCTTTAACTGATTTCTATGTACCCAGCACTATGCTTATATCAAATATTCTGATTTTGCAATTGTAATCTTGAAACAGCTTCTCCATAGTGAAGAATGCTTGTGCATGGTGAAGTGCCAAACCCTTCTCATAGTAGCCTCGTTAATATTACATGGATTAAACATGGCAGATCTAGAGGAGTTTCATGTTGATAAAAAAAACATTCCTTGTGAGTATGTAGTTTTTCATGTGATATGCATCAACAGAACAATGTTATAGTATGATTAATGTGCAGACAAACCATTCTTTTGACAACAGACAGATATTCTTGCTCTAACAAACTGGTAAACATACGATTTCGAAGCAGGGGGGTGTTACAACCCCTAATCTTATTAGTGACAGACAGACAAACTCTTTGAGATCAACAAAATGAGATGAGAGATCTCTAGCATGGCTTTTTCTATTAAATCATAATCACAAGTCCTGTAACCCATTACAGTCATGGGGGCACCACCAGTACACCAGCTATACGAGTAGTGTTGTATCTTAGACAAGATAGCATAAGAGAGCAAACCAGGTTGGCTTGAATTCAGTTTTCCTATTTTTAGACTGGTTGCCAGCCAAAGCTATAGGACCCAGTCTGTTCTGCTATTTACCCATAGCTGGGACAAGAAGAGATTTCACAATGTTATTTGTATGGAAGTGAATGTAACAAGCTTGACTGGAATTTGAACTCAGCTCTCAGATTTCATCTTTCAAGCAGCTATTCATTACACCAACATGCATCGACATTTATATTACATACTTTTCATTATATGTCAATTTAATTTCTATGATCATTCATTAAGATTTTTACTTGATCTAAGTATATGTATTCTTGGTCATCTTCAAGTTCTTCATCCTTTTTTGGAAGATTATAACTGAAAATTACTTTCATTTTATTTCTGTTCATTTTTATAGCTATCTTCAGATTTTTCCTCTTCTAATCAGTTGATGTATCTTGCAATTCATTAGTCATGTCTATCACTAGCAAACTTTAGATGGTTTGAATATTTTTTATTTATCTTTACTCAAATCTCTTCCCAGATTCATTTTCCAGAAGATACTTTTGAGGCATGCTATAAATATTTTAGATGAAATCACATATCCCTTTGCACTCCTTTTCCAATCCTTATTTCATCTGTGCCTTTGTGTAGCCAAATTAATGCAGTACCCTGATGAGAGAAACTTGTGATGGAATCAAAACAGAATAGGCTAATGAGAGAGAGAAGACGAAGCCAGGCAGAGGAGAATTAATGATCCTCAAAAGAACGTCATCTTCCAGCAAGTTTTCCACCATGCTGAAACAATGTCTGCTCACCATAACTATGTCTCTAACAGTGACATTTGGATGGACAACAATGATATTGTTAAAGTTAACCATTTCCATACAGGAAACATTTGACATTCATCGACTAAAGTGTTAGCATTACTGCTCATTGAAAATAGACTTTTCAATTCCCCTGTTATCACTCTTTCTATTATTGATGGGAGTTTCGTTCTTAAACTTTTAACGGTGTTATATTGAAAGACATAAACAGATCCATTTTCATAGGGTTACCTAAGAAGTCAGAGGGCAAGCGAATGTGAACTCACTCAGTCTAATGAGCCACATAACAAAACCAAGGTCTGCACTGAATGGTGACAGTCTGTTTCATGCTTGAATGCAATCTTCAGGTGATGATTGTGTTCAAGAATGAAACAGACTGTCGCCACTCTCAAAGTCAAATTGCCAAGAAGTTGAAAATTTCTAGACATGGGGTACAATAGTCATTAGAAAAGAAGAAACTGGCACCCAAAGTGACAACTGCTCCTGAAGACACTTGGCTATTGAGAGCAAAAGAAATAGAAGGAAACTGCTCCAGAGTTGACAGATGAACTTAATTCCTCTTGACAACGACCAGTGTTACTCTCAACTGTGAAAAATCTACTTAGATCAGTAGGCCTCAGGGGATGCATCGCTATGAAGAAACTCCTGTTACAGATGATGAATAAGCAGAAAGACTGTTATGGGCAAAAACAACATAAGAACTGAACATTGAAAGAATGTTAAAATGTATTGTGAACAGATGAGTCCAAATTTGAACTTTTTGGTAGTAAGAAGAATGTGTATGTTAGAAGAAAGACAGGAGAAAGACTGAAGGATGAATGTGTGGTTCCAAAAGTTAAGCATGGTGGTGGGTCTGTTATGGTGTAGGGTGTTTTGAGGATGGGAGAGCTGGAGATTTGATTCAGGGCAAGGGAATCATGAAAAAAGAACAATATCATTCAATTTTGCAAAGACATTACACATAATTGTAAAAAATAATTCACCTTTTATCAACAAGACGGCATCTCTGAATTATGTCAAAATTACGTTAAGTAAAAACATAAAGGAACAAAATTTTAGAAATTTTAACTTGGCAACCTCAATCACCTGACTTCTCTCCCATTAAATTAGTATGGGATGAATTGGATAGGATAGTTTGAAGAGAATAACCAAAGAGTGAGAGTGAGCTTTTTTTAGTGCTTAAAGAATTCTTGGAAAGGTGAACCATCTACTTTTTTTCAAAAATTGTTGGAAAGAACACTAAGAATTTTTAAAAACCATAATTAAGGCAGGTGGTAGTTTCATTGATGAAAAACAAAGTATGATGCTGTTGCATGATAATTTTTTATAGTTAAGTGCTTATTTTTTGTTAAAATAAATGCAAATACACCGCAGTTACTGAAATGTTATCTTTTATGCAAATATATCCCATTTTAAGCTGTTGTTTTAAAGAAATGCAGAGTGGTTCTAAACTTTTTGCCTGTAGTATATATATATATATATATATATATATATATATATATATACACACACACACACAAACACATGCACATACCACTTTCTTTAAATGTTTATTCAGTATGTCTAGTCCTCTTCTTATTGGAGCCTAAAAGTTAGAGTTATTTAAAATAAGAGAAACAAAGTAAAAATGATAGGAAATCCCCAGTATGGAAAGTGCAAGAGTGAGACAAAGATGGTTAAAGATGTCAGATTCCATCACAATTGAAGCATGTCTTTGTGGAATCAGCCAAGAAATGATGGAGTCACTCATCATCCTGCAAACTATGCAGTTACCATCTCAATTCATTGTTGGGTTGAATCAATTCAAAACTACAGATTCAGGCATGAATTCTTCCATTTTGGAGAAAATAGATAAAATAAAACTCAGTAAGCAAAGTGGAACCAAAATACAGAAATAGAAATTTGGAGATGTTTTGTTTCACCAATATTTTGGAGATGACAAGAAAAGAAGAACCGACTTTTTATTTTTTTATTTAGCCAACAGTAATTTTATATTTGTTCATTCTTTTGTAAACTTCTTTTCAGAGATATTCATAAAACTTTCTTTTGGGCTTCGATATTCCTTACATGATATAAATAGCTGGTTGCTCTTACTCCAAGTACACCTGCCTGATCCCCATCACAGACACTGGCTCAGGTACATTTGTGTTTGCTCAACATCTAAAGATTGTGGTTTATATTGCAATTATGTTGACTGGACATTAATTAGTTTCTGGAAGACAGTGTTTACTATAATCACCTTAGTCTAGTGTTTCTCAACCTTTTTAAGCAACAGCACACGTAGGAGAAAATGAAAATATCACGACACACTTAACAAAATTTTTATTTGATCACATTTAAATGTGATCAAATAAAACCATAGATTAAAAAAAATAAATACACAAATATGAACTTCATTTATTTCAATGTTTCTTTTCAACTATTTGTGAATCTTATTAAATGTGAAACTTGTGCTTCATGTTTTTTCATGATTTTTTCAATTTTTGGTTTAATGTGCGATAAGCAGGCCCTCATTCCTTCTTCAGTTGAGCGTAGTCTTTCTCGCTTCTTATTTTTGATGTTATTTAGGATTGAGGAGCCTAATTCACATAAATAAGAAGTAGAAAATTACATTAAAACTGATAAAGTCTTTTTAGCTAATGTGGGATATTCCTTTTGTATTGAAATCCAAAATCTATCAATGGATATTGTCGAATGTTTTATTTTGAGACTTTGATCATTTGGAATGGTGGCCAATTCTTCTTCACATAACTGAAATCCAATATTAGCAGAAACATTGTGAAAAGAATTATTTGAAAAAAGTTTAATGCCTATTCATTTATTCAAATACTGATGCAGTAGTATTACTACTTCACACATGCACATATATGTATACAATGACAATATTTTGTGGCATACTAGTGTGTACCAGCCTAAATAATCCAATTAGATTATTTAGGCTGGTAGACAAAAATAAATAAATATACTATTTAATAAATAAAGGTGTGTCTACTCAAATATGAGTATCAGCTAAAAATAATGTTTAAAGTGATAAAAATCTGTTGGATCTCTATCTATAAAAGGCAGGATGTGTGTGTGTGTGTGTGTGTGTGTAATGAATGCACGGCCGCAATTTTTGACGGATTTGCACCAAAATTTACATGCACATGCTGCAAGTTAGCAGAAAGGCCAAGACCAACTTTGCATTTCCCAACTCTCATCAATAGTGGAAATAATCGGTTTTTTCATGCTTCTATGACAATTTTCATGTAGTTTTCGGCCATTTTGTACTGGCCAGAGTGAGAGCCTATAGCTGGCTGCCACGAATAGGCAGGAAGATTCTATTGGCCAGCATGAGAGCCAACAGCTGACTGAAACGAATGTTAACTAGCATGCTAGCACACAAAAAAAAATCAATAGCTGCATTCGTCACAAGTGGGTGCATGGCACTTTACTCCAATTGGCTTATTCGCTTGCTTAAACTCAAAGTTGATTCTGATTCCGCAGAACTGGGTTGGGTGTGAAAAAGTATTCGTTGTTAACATTCTTTTTTCTTTCGGTTTTTCCAGTTACAAGTCCTTTTTTTAAAGCTGATCGTTTTGTGTTCATTTTGTTTAGTTCTTTTTTCGTAACAGATTTAATGTTTAGTATAGAGCTTAGAAAAAAATCACAGTGTGAGATATATTTTAAGTCAAGTGATAGCAATTGCTGTATGAGTCATACGATTTTTGAATCAAGCACAGGCAACGCTGTGCCATGCTCCTAGTTAATAAATAAAAATCCATTACTTCCTTAGGAAATTACTATATATGTGTGTATCTGTGTTTCTCGTGTTTTTAAACAAGTCTGCTCACTTGTATTTCTGTGACACGAAAACACCTTGTGTATATAAAAAATTGCTCTGTGTCACAGTATTTTAAATATATCAAGTTCCACTTGTCATTTTGAAAGAGCGCATGTTACCCATTGTAAAGTTAATTGGCCTTTAATTATTTTGTCATTCATAGTCACAAATCCTGAACCCATGAAATGTCTTTATGGTCCCTTTTGAATAAATGAATACATAAACCTGGTTATTCTTTCTGCTTATTTTTTGTTGGTAGCCTTAGATCTGGAGATGCACAGGGTGAGATATAATTTGCTCTGTCATCTGTGACTGATAAGACAGAGATCCTTTCAAAGTTATCAGTACTGCTGGGCATTTAGGTGAGGTTATTGTTGATGGAGTTTTGTTAAAAGCCATGCTTCATAACGTATAATTCATTTCCCCAACTACCTTTACTATCCCTCAACTTCTGAAGCCACCCACCCATGGAGTCACTGACTACAACACAATTTATCTATCACCTCTTCAGATAAGTAAGGCCTTATTTTGGCAGGTGAAGTGTTGCTTGACAAATAGAATAAAAGTAAGAAATTGATTAAGATATAAGCAGTCACCAATTGTTAAATATATCTACTGAGGTGAATCTGCCTTTTTATTTTGTGGTGTATTCATAACATCATACATGAAAAAAATTTAAAAACTGAATCAAAGTGATTTTTTACCATGTATCATATCATGAACACACAGAGAAAATTTTTGATAAACTTCAGTATTATTATGAAAAATGGGGTAATGGATAGTGGCTCAGATTGAGGAATCGGGGAGCCAAGTTCGAATTCAATTTGAATCCATTACATTCACATAGCTGCTAATACCCTTAGGAAAGGTTTTTTCCTTTTCTTCTCTCCCCAGCTATGGTTAAGTAGCAGAACAGACTGGGTTCTATACCCTTGGATGGCAACTGGCCTACTGCAAAAAGAAATAGCAACCTTCTGTGGGAAAAAAATCTGCCTGGTCAGTCATGTATTGAAAGATACATGATTGCCTAAGCGTGTATCACGCATGGCACAGAACTGATTGAATCTTTCTATAACTGTCATATAGGAGAACTGATATCACATAACAGGTCAGTACACTTTTCTTTGTTTTTAACTAAATTTTGCTCTTTCTTAATCATCTTCTTTATGTGCCATGTCCATTCATGGCTCTCCACATCTTCCTGTCCCTTGTAGCTCTTAATAAATTTTGTCTTTTTGTTATTTCTCCTAATCCCTGTTCTGTCATCCATTTACCAAAGCTCACTATGTGGTTTATGTTTTGTTTTCTTCTTTCCCTCTTGCCTTCAATCTGTCCTGTGAGCATCACATTTTCCAGGCCCTCTTTTCTCATTATGTAACCTAGAAACCTCAATTGTCTTTTCCTGATGTTAAGTATATGATCACAAGATCGAACCATGGTATCCTCAGCATCCTTCTGTAGAGTCACATTTCTATTGTTTCAAGACTCCTCTTCATCTTTGAAGAGTTTGTCCAGCACTACTGCCATACAGGAGGACAGATATGATGCAACAGTTTAGTACTCCTTTTCTGTTTCTTAATACTCTGCTTAGCTTTTGGAATCCCAATGTACCTTCAGATTTCAGTGTCACACCTTCTGTCCTCTGTTAAAACTTTTCCCATATATTTAAATTTTTGTACTTGATTTTGATATCCCCGATATGTAAACTGTATTTTAGGCTGATTCTTTTGCTAACAACCATGCATTCTGTCTTGATGATTAATCCTTTAAATTTTAAAAATTTTGAAAATCTAACTAGATTTTTCTTCTTATGAATACTTGTTGCAAAATAAAATCTTTATATTTGCTTTGATAAAGTCCATCAGAGAACAAAACATGTTAATAAAGGAAAATTTTCAAGTAATTACATATTTCACTGCCATAAAAAAAGTGAGTCAACCAACTAAAGCAGAACAAAGACTGAATGGTAAGAAAATGTCTAGAATAAGTTTATCATCTTTTCTATCTGACAGTGCATCATTTAACATGTGTTTTAGAGCTTCATTGGGAAAACCTACAAAGATAGAATTTGATTTCTTCATGACCCTTTGTTTGAAAAGCAAACATAATGTTTCACCATCTGTCAATCTTTCATTTTTGTATTGCATTGTTAAAGGTGTTGAAAAATGAGTTTTGCATGTCAAAAAAATATGAGAAAACCTGGATATTAAAAAAAAAGGGAAAAATCAGTGTCAAGACCAAAACTAGGACTGTAGCCCACAGAGATGTTTTTATCTTGTGTCTAGTCGAAAATGAAAGGTGACATCAATGACAAACTACTACTGGAACATGAAAGGACCAGCAATATGATTGCATAAATAAAGCATTACGTTGAAACTGTCCCACTTTGGTGATAACCAGAAAAGGTTTTATTCTCTAACATGACAATGAAAGGGCTCACTTGGCAAATAATGTATTAATAAATAAATAGTGTGTTAATAAAATGTTGTTGAAGGCTTTTCAGAAAATAATTTTAAACATAAAAAATATTCAAGAATCTAATTCTATCAATTAACAGTGGCACTTATTTCATATATTCTGGAAACATATGTTAACATCTATATCAGAGTTCTAACCTGTGTAAGGTCTTCATGAGCAGTTGATAGAATATCATAAACATTTTTTTTCTTTCTAGAAAGAATTCTCAGAATAAAACAAGAAAGTCATAACAGATCTTTATTGTCAAGAATGAATGGCATAAATTCATACAGAATTATCTCTATTTGGTCAACAGAAATTGTATCCTTACTCAGAATGACAATGCAAGTTCACACCCAGATGATTGAATCATAAAAGGAGGATATTTTGCTCAATCCTCTTACCTCAACCAGCTTAGCACCTTAAGGTTTCCATTTAATCTGATGATTGGAAGATTTTCTTCATGGTAAATTCTTTAAAAGTAAGGAAGAAAACAATTCTGCATTATCAGAATTATTTTTTTAGTCAGAAACTCAGATTCTTTACAAAAGGAATAAAAGAATTGTAGGCTTTTGTTATAATGGCTTTCATCTCCAAAATTAAACATAATGTTTCAAACAATCTAACATACAGAAATGTAACTATCTGAGAAGTGTTTTGTGAAACATCTTTGTTTTTTTAATTTTTTTTTTTATTGGTATCAACCCAAGCAAGGCAATACAGCCTCTAGCATGCAAGGGGTTACAGGGTGTGGAGGAATTAGGAACAGAAACATTAGTAATGAGGAGAAAGAGAAAAGAGCAACCAGGAGGACAGTAGGTAGTGACTGACATTACATTTAAATTTTTGCAGCTTAAAGTTGGTTGGAAAACATGAAGCCAGGAGTGACTTCCACAAGTGAGAAGTATGAGATAAGAAACTAATATTAATAAATTTATTGCTACATATAGCTAGCTCAACTGTAAATTTATGAGATCTCACCACCAATCTAGTATTGCAGCAATATTCTAAACATGGAAGAATGGTAGAGTTATAGATATGCAAGATAGATTCCAGAGAGAAAAAATGTCTTTCCCAACAGTGAATTTAGAATCTTAGTAGCTGATCTAGTGATGGATTCAATGTAGTCTTTCCACTTCATATCAGCTGAGAATATCCTGAGAAGGCGCAATGAGTCACTTTCTTGGAGGATAGCATCAGCCATGCTGATGGAAGGCAGAGAGGAGTCTCTCAGATGATTAATGGAGGGAAGTTTAGTTTTGGAGGAATTGAAATTGACAAGCGATCTTTTGCCCCAGTTAATGATTGTCTTGAGGTTGTTTCAACTGCCATTTTAACCTTGTCTGATGAGCAGCCTTATTATCAAGGCAGGAGTAAATGGTAGTGTCATCCCCTTTAGATCTCAGTTAAAACTATGGACAGAACCAGAACTAATGCCTATGGACTTAGCTATCTGCTTGACAGTAAGATGTTTGTCATCCAAAACAATATGATGAATGGCATCCATCTGCTCATCAGTAGTTGAGTTTATTTGTTTTTTTTTAAGTGTCATCTTTTTTGTATTCCTTGGCCAACATCTTGACAGTTGAATAGGAAGAGGAGTCATCTACAAGTGTCTCTACAATGTCCTCATGAATTTCCTTGGGTGCCATACCTTTCTTTTGCAGATACTTTATGACTGCTCAGGCCTCCATTTTGTCCATTTTAGATTTGTCGCACATTTTTCACCTTTTTATGGGCCTCACCTGCACAGAAACTAAAGCAGAAAACTTAATTACTTTTTCTAGTTTAATAACAAGTGGTAGTGTGTTGCCATAACAAAAATGTACAGCTATGGTTCTTCTTTCTGGGTGAGACTTAGAATATTTTGAACCTTCTTAGATCAAGTTCTGTAAAAATAAAGATCAATATATATAAGGGGGTACTGAAAATTTCTGGGACTAATCCACTTCCCAAAATATGACAAAATGATTTTGTGGGGAAGGGTTTCTTGGCCAAGAATTGAGCATAATTTAGCCCCACCTTGTATATACAAGTCATATATTTATTTAATATCTACTTGAATAGTATGTCATGTAATAAAGGTGTTAACTGGTTTGATAGATATTTACCTGCATGACAAAAAAAAAAGAAGAATTCACCTCCCTCAGTGTTATTGATAATGTGACAGGCTTTACAGAATAAGCCTTGTCACCTACCCTGCAGTGATAGTATTTATGTTGATGGGGTTTCTATGTAGGGAGTAGTTGTCTAATGTGGAATAATGGGCTTATAATGTGTTAATAATTGGCCTGTGGTTACTTATTTGGTTGGGATTCCTCTCATGGAATGTACAAGTTTTGTCAGCAGGAAATTGGTATGATAAAATGTTTATTGAGTGCATCTACTGTAACATAATATTTAGTAACCTTATCATATGCTGGCCAGTTTTCTTATGTTGTAATTCAGTCCTCATTAAGCACTCACTTACTGTGTCCTTGTGCCGCACTAAGGTAAGGTCAGTAAATAATTGTATGCTCATTGGCATGCAATATGTCCAAGTTAGAGATTACTAAGCTTCATTCTATAAAAGCAAAAAAAATCAGTTATTTTCAGTATCTTCATTAAGTATAAGGCTGCCATTCATCCATGCTTAAAATATTGTTGTCGCATATAGTCCAGTGCCCCTGTTATTTAGCCTTGAGGTTCCTTGATAAAATCCAAAGAAGAATAAGCAATATTATCAGTCCTTATCTGGCACCTCAGTTTCAGTTACTTTTCTACCACTGTAAGGTTGCCTTTCTGTGCCTTTTCTATAAATACTTTCATGGTAAATGTGTGAATGAGCTCTTTGCTATGGTGCCTAGACTTTTAAATTTATTTTTGGATTAATTTTAAATTTATTTTTGGATTAATTTTTTATCTCTCTTTTAATTCTAAATTAAAAATTCATTTTTTTCATATAATCCCAAACTGGTATCATAAGGTTAATATTTGGGTTTATTTTAATAAAACTTCTTCCCTTTAAGACAGATATCATCCACCCACCTCTGACTCCTGACTTGTGCATTTCATCTGACTGAAACATTGAAATGTATAAACTCTGTATTAGATATTGTTGGCAAGTTGGATTTAAGCTGATTTGTTAGCTTTTACAGTTAAGTTCTATTTCCTGCCTCATCTAACTTTATAGACATAAACTCATTCCACACTGGGGTTGATAAGACTGACGACTGATATCATCGTCTGCCGAAACAGGCTATTTTCCATATGAGGTAATTTTGTATTTATTTGTTTATTAATTATATTGCTCTGCATTAATAAATACATCAAGCTATTCTGTGGATCAGTTTTAATATTTTATATTACTAGGATCCACTTGGATTATATACCAACAGATTTTATATATATATATATATATATATATATATATATATATATATATATATATATATATATATATATATTTACTCTTCACAGCGAATTGAGTCACTGTCAGTCACTGGGCATGTTTCTAAAATAAATATGCTAAAATCCACCTTCATCCAACGGCTTAGTGGTTAGAAGTCCGACTGACACCAATTCAGTCGGGTTTCGATCCTAGCTAGAGGTTTTGATGTCTAGCCACACTGATGAGCTGTAAACAGCGAAACAGTCTGTCTGTGGATGACGTTATATATATATATATATATATATATATATATATATATATATATATATATATATATATATATATATATATATCAATCTCTCTGTCTCTCTCTATATATATATATGTGTGTATATATATATATATATATATATATATATATATATATGTTCAAATCTATCTATCTTGACCTATTCATTATCTATCTCAATCCTTCCATATCTATCAGCCTATTTTAGTCTATTCATATCTATCTCAGTCTGTCCACATTCATCTGTCAGTCTATCCATATCTATCTATCTATCTGTTCATTTATAACTAACACTGATTATATATATATATATATATATATATATATATATACAGAACATGTTTAAAAAATTTGACCAATGAGATACAAAAGAAAAATTTCCAGATATTGATTAGGTATTGATCAGGAAATTTCTATTCTGCTTCATTTTCATAATGTAAATAAACCTTCTAAATTGTGGAGAGTTCATTGACTGACTAATTAACATAAGCAATTGGTTAAATGTATTGTTTATCAGACTCCTAGTCAAAGTGTCAACCAAACCAGAAGGCAATGGATTCACAATGCCATCAGTCTATTCATATCTGATAACAATATTGATTTTTATGTCTTACTATTTAGACCAGCATTCTCATTTTGGTTATTATGCTCACAACATTTCGGTTGTTTCACATTCCAGCCTTCTTCAGATGTCTGTCTTTGCACTTACTAACTTTCTTGGAATTTTAAACCAAAACCTCTATTCAATCCATAGGAGTTGATTGTTTTCATTCAGGTTTCCATGTTTATAGGATATTTCATTATTTACATGTTGACTATTGTCCTCATCTTTGTTTTTCCAATGTTTCAGCTGTTGTGCTTTCCAGCCTTCATCAGGTGATTGTTGATCTGAATAACATCAACTCTTTATTTAATTTACAGGGATATATTGATAATTGTGGATAAAGATAGCAGAAGGAAAAATAAAAATTTAAATCAGGTTTTAAGCCGAAAATATTTGAAGATTATGAAGTCATTATTTATAACATACACTAAAAATAATCTATACTACCTTTTTGACATTACTATCATCTAAACCAGTGATTCCCAAATGGTGCAGAGTGGCGTACCTCATAGGTATGGCAGAAAAGGATAGCAGGTGAATTAGAATGATTGAAAGACAACAGCTTAAAAAAATTCATATGACAAAAAAAAGTATGATTTAAAAATTTAAGATATTATGGATTACTTGTAATTGCATGTATGAGTCCCAGTATAAATAGTTTTAAATAATTATTGACTGTATAATATATTTTTGCATTATATCAAGTATTAAGAATATAGTAACTAGAGTCTGCAAATTGAAGGAGAGAGTTATCAATGGTAATTTTCTGATTTTTATTTTCTCCCTTTAACCCTCACCTGTTTTTTTTATTTTTAAATGTACTTTTTATCATATAAGTTTGGGAACCACTGATTGAAAGTATCAATTGATAAAAACGTGAAAGATATGCAGATCAATATAAACCACTATGAACAGTGGCCCGTGGACTGTACTGCATGGCACCAAATGCTTTGTACTGGAATAGCAACAACTGAAGCATTGAGGCTGTCCAGTTACCAGTGAGCATCGAACTGGAGACATGACCATTACTTCATTCAAACTGCCAAACCAAGATGAATCTCTTTCTCATGTTTTAGTTGAATATGATGGAATGTCAATGATGATGATGGTGATAGATTGTTTGTGTTCAACTGTTCATGTCCATCTGACAAAGACAAATGCTATGGTGGTCATGGACAAGTTGAAATACTCCAAGTTGGAGATGGTGGCAAGATGAAAAAGAATCCAACCCTGAAAACTGAGTGGAAGATGTCACAGATCCTAAATAAGAACAAGGACTACTCACACTGAATAACTATAAACAGCTGACTTAATGTTACACCAAGCTGACATGTATGTATGTTTTTTTCAAGATTCTTAAATTTGGTATGCTAATGATACAGCAGCAGAAAGTTTGCATGTCGCCCACTGAGCTGATTCCTAGTGGATATAGTTAATACAGTGCGATGAAATTCTTGTCATATCTGAGGAATTCAGAATGCTTCTTGGAATCAATCTGAGAAACACCTATCTATAGCAATCAGATGAGTTCCTATGTATGAGGCCCTGACATTGGTTTGAAACTGATTGAAATGAAACCACTCCTTTGAAGAACTAGCATTTCAATAAATAGCCTGATGGATATGTTGACATTCTGTGTACAAACAACATTCTTCCATCTATAGTCTAAATATACCAACAGGAGAAAGGCTTGACTATGGGTTCCTTGTTGTCATCAGTGTTGGCAATCATAAATTTGGAATACTTTAAGGAAATGGCTTTAAGAACACCACTGCTGAAAAATCTAGATGGAATCTGTACAAATGCTGTTGAACCATATGAATTCAATAAGACTTTTGATCCAGTTCACAACGGAAGAAGAAAATAATAATCAGCTAGCAATAATTTGCACAAAGAGTTGGTCCATGACATCCTTATATCACAAGCTAACCTTCACCAGACAATATCTTGACTTCAGTTCCCACTATCCATACAGTGAAAGGGATAGTCTCTGGAAAACTCATAAGTGGCAAAAGGAAATGAACAGCATCTAATGTACTCTTCAGAATAATAATTACCCTGCAAATATAACATCAGCTTTTGCAGACAGAAATGGAACGGTTATGGAGGAGAACCAGAAAACTGTCATAGTCAGTAACACCCTTATGTGAAGAACCTTCAATAAAAAGAAAAGAATGAAATTGCTGAAAAAATAATTTATTAATTTATAATTTTTTTAAAATCTTTTAAAATTTAAAACTTTTTTCTTCTCATTCTCTACAGCTATTGTTCGACTGTTTCTATTTTGACAAGAGTAATTTCATACCATGTCACAAGTCCTTCATAATGTTTTCTGTTTTCTAATTCTTTCACACCCAGTAACTCCTTTACTACCTTGCTTGGGGTAAATTCGGTTAAAATAAGAAAAAATTCCTTTAACCCACCAGGGTCATAGTGGGGAGCTCTATAGCAGAAACGGTGTGTTTAGTGCAAGGCAGCCTGGCAGAAACCCATCCCTCTTCAGGCGGGTTTTTTAATTCAAAATTTTCCTTCTCTTTGACTGATTGCCACTTCAAGGCAAGAGATTCCAGTCAGCCTTGCTATTTAACCCATAGACAGTGGTTGAAGAAATGGATTCTTATCTTTCTCAAGGATATTCGTGTTAAAGTGAACATAACAAACTCGGAGAGAATTTGAACTTAGCTTGCCAATTTTTCTTTCCAATTCACTAACCTGTAAATCCCAGATTTACCAAATTTTAAAAATCAGCTTGCTGGATCGTCTATAATGGCAGCATTCTTATATTTTTTGCTTGCTATCCAAATGTGAATTGATGCCCCTCATTCATTGGTTAATTAGAATCAACCACACCCCAATTATTATTGTAGAAAGATCCTGCCAACAAACAAAGCTCCACCCTATCCTTTGTAACCAAACTATATAGGACTGTGTTGTTGCACAGCTTTCTCTGACCATCTCCAATAAATGCCCATTTAAATCTCTTGGGGTATAAAATGTTGGTATTGATAATAATCAGGCTGTGTTTTATATTTGTTTTGTTTATTCATTTTTAAGAAAAAAAAATGTATCAATCGTGGCTCTCCGCAACTTCCTTTTCTTTATTATATATGAATTCACAGTTCTAAATTCAGTGTTTTTCTTTTCTTAAATTGGTTGCCACCCAAGGTTAGAAGGCCCAGTCTACTCTAATATTTAATCTACAGCTGGGGTGGATTCATGCCTTTCCCAAGAGCATTTGTGCAAAGATGAACACAACAAACTAGTTGGGAATTTGCCTGTTTCACTTTCTGTAAGAATGGCCATTACACTATCCACACCCCCTCTTTTACTTTATCTTACTTTTTCAAATTAAACATTTTCTTACTTTTTTTCTAAAAGAAAAAAATTAAACATTTTTCTTTAATGAATTTCTGTAATGTTTTCTTATATGAATATATTAAATGCAATCAAAAGAAGGCAAAAAAATGAAAAAACGTTAATTTTTTTTTTTTTTTTTTAATATTTTCAAGTCTTAATGAATTTCAACTGGAGATAAATTGTGAATTATAACTTTGAGAGTATAGAGGTGAATATATTAAATGTGTTTTTTAATCAATCACTACAAGCAAGGCAATAAAATGAAAAAACGTTACTGAACATGAAAGAATATTAAGAAAAGAAAAATATTATTAGCCTATGAACCCTGAGGCAAACAATAAAAATAACATTAATTAAGACTCAGGGGATAGATTGACTGATAATGATTAACAATGCATTTAATTTTTTGAAGGACAATCTTAATTGGAAAGCAAAATCTTGAACAATCGCTGAAAGAGTTTTGTCATGAAATTTGTTTTGACTGTTAGCATAGAACTTACTGGTACATCTAGCCATTTCAATTATAAAATTCTTGTAAAATAAGGCATGGGTATCTTGAGGTTGGTATCTTACAAATTCTTAAGAATTATGGTTTAACAAGCAGAGAATAGAAAGAGGGTCATGCCGGAGAAAACAAAAGAGGACTAAAAAAATAAGATTCCTTGAGGCAGTAGTGATAGTTTCAATGACTTGGTGGGGGCCGAGGATTGGCCGAATCCACCAGTTCGACGCTTTTCTGACACAAGGTAAAGCCGTATATTCAGTCACTCAAAAACCACAGCATAGTTTTTTTTTTTTTTATTTTTTTTTTTTTTTTTTTTTTCCGTTTTATTTATGCAACTTTTTTGAATAAAATGTGTCAAAAAAATCCAGGAAATGGAAGATTGAATGTCGTCTTCTTACTAACTACACATACTGGCTGCTAAAGTATTCCCATCCTTGTAGGATTGATGATGGGACGCTTCAACTGTTATTCAGACAAACGACGCAGGCAGTTACCCACTTGTTGGCCCGGAGTATCGTTTCGCTCTCTAGGACATTTAAATTTTTTATTTTTTTTTTTTTTTTATTTTTTTTTTTTTTTTTTCAAATTTTATTTTTTTGAAAGAATATTAAGAAAAGAAAAATATTATTAATGAGAGAACCTATTACAATTGAAGGACAATCTTAATTGGAAAGCATGTTAGCTAGTTCTACATCTAGCTTTCAATTATAAAAATTCAAAATAAGGATGGGTAAAACAAATTTAAGAATTATGGTTTAACAAGCAGAGAATAGAAAGAGATGAGATGTGACTAATGATTTTTTCAACTTTTGAATAAAATGTGTCAAGGAAACGTCTTCTTACTAACTACACACTACTGGCTGCTAGTATTCCCATCACTTGTATTGATAAGACTGACCAAATGCAGAGGCCTTTTGACATGCGTGTTCTACAGCTAACAGGAAAAACTTGGATGTGACTAGATTTTTTCAGACTTTTACTGACACAGACACCCCATTGGTCTCCTGACCACAGATATGACAGCTTGCAGTGTATTTCTTCTGTTGAATGCTTCTCTGAAAGGGGTCTGGTTTTTGTTCTTCCACCTCGTCCACATCTGATTCTCCATGGGATCATCTGGCCTACCCATACTGATGTGGATTTCCTCCTCACTTTTGGATATATCATCTTTACTACTTGAAGATTGTGAACTCAGAGAAGGACAAAGGTCCTTGACATGGCGTGGCATTTCATCCACCCAAAACTGATTGCAGACTAACAACTCCAGTAATTCATCCCTTTTTGAAAATTATCACACAATGATTGTGTGGGGCCTTTACCCACACAAAATCTCCTACATTGTACACTTTGTGGCCAATCTCAGACATCATAGGAAGCACTGGATTAATCCCTTTATTTGAACCATTATTTGTGGGCATAGTCAGTAGCAAAGGGTCATCTTTGTGGATGAAATTCATAAAATCTAGTTACCAAAGAAGAAGGCTCAGCAGAACAATTACCATGAAAATATTTTTAGAAAAGGCATAGGAAAGTTATGTTACAGTGGTAGAAAGGTGACTGAAGCCAAGTTGCCAAGTCAGCACCAATAACATTCTTCTTTGTATTTTATCAAGAATCTCTAAATACATAGCAGACCAGATGTGGCAGTAATATTCAATGTATGGACAAATGGTAGATTTATAAATGTCTATGATAGGTTTGCCTATTGCCTAGTTCACACTGCTTTCCCATCTATTGAACAGGAGTAGAGGTTTCCTGTTTAGGATTGGGTTTTTCTGGTTGCTTTCTAAAATCTTCTCATTCTAGTAACCCCTTTCATCTTGGGTTGAAATGATTTGTTGGTTTCCAATCAGTTTGGGGAATGAATAGATCTGACGTGCTTTGACCTCTCAGCTACAGAGTGTGTGATTAGTGTGGGGAATGACTACAAAACACATTCCCCTCCACAATTTATAGGCAGAAGCACAGAAATGCATGCTGGGATTTCTTTCTAGCCAATAAAATAGGCCAGTTCTCAGTTTTATATGACTCAGTTGCATTAATTATTGTGTTTAATAATTGAATAAGGAATTTCACTTCTTGTATGAAAAAAAATTAAAAGAAAAGAAGAAAAATGGTGATGTAATTAAAATAATATAAAAAGTTTGAAATATTAAAAGATAAAATGGAACATTAAAAAAATTAATAATAAAACAAAAAAAGACATTTTTGTTATATATGCAAATAATGTATATGCAAATGTTTATATGTATCTTGTTTGTATTTATTGACTCCATAAAAAGAGGGGGAAATTAGGGGAGTGCGCTCATCCATTCGATTTAGGTGATGTGGGTGGGAGGATTGATTTCAAACTTTGTTAGGAATGACTGCAAAACACTTGCCTCAAAGTACTAGGCAGAAGCACACAAATGCTTGCTAGGATGATTCTCAGTTTCATCTGACCCAGGTGTCTTGTCTTAAAGTCAGAATGCTATATTTCTTTGTCCAAATTTGCTTTTAAGAGTCAACCCAAATTCTTAGTTTTTGAAGTTTTTCCATATTACTGTTCCTTTGCCTTATTACTGTTGTTTTGCCTTATTACTGTTGCCTTGCCTTATTACTGTTGCTTTGCCTTTCTTATATTGTTTGCTTGCTTTATATTTTCTTTATTCCTCTGTTCTTTTCTTTTCTTGTTTTTCTTATTATTTATTGAAAACTTTGTCAATTCATTTGTTGACTAGTTGTGCCATTCACCAAACCATAGCCACTCACTCTACAAAAAAGTGTATAAGATATGGTCTGGCAAAAGAAATTGTTTGGCACAACACAGCAAACCAACTTTCCTAGAAGCAGATTAGTACTTGATTCAATATAATCTATCCACTTTGGACTTTGGGTTATAATATTTTATTTAGAGATTCTTGGGTGAAATATTTTCATTATTATTTTGCCCTTGTTTATATTATTTCTTTTCATCATTTTCTTCCTTTTCATGACAACATTTTCATTGTTGATAATTTAGGCTAACAAAATTATTAAAAGGCAGAATTATCAGCTTTAATCTTCATGTGACATCTTTTCCTTCTGGTTTCTTTTCAAAGTATATTATTGATTATATCATAGCTATTGTATATCAAATAGCTTTGAGATTTTAAGAAGAATTTTGGTTCATTAGTAAACATATTTTTGTACTATTTTTAAATATTTAATGATGAGATGATTTATATTATTATTTAATTTTAATTATACTATTAATTTATTAGATTTAAATCTTTATTGCTGCCATAGTTTTTTATTTTTTAATTGAATTTACCTCAAGCAAGGCAATAAAGCCACTAAGACATAAGGACTTACTGAAGGAAAAGAATTACAAAGCAGAAACATTATTAAGAAGCGAGAGCAATAGAAGAGTAATCAGGAAGACAGTAGATAATGATTGACATTGCATTAAAATTTTTGAAGATCAAAGTTGTCTGGAAAGCATTGATCTGGAAGAAAGCAAGAAGTACAAGAAAATAAACTGTTAGTGTTGGCATAGAACTTCTTATGGTTACATCTGGCCAATCCAGCTATAAATTGATGAGACTTTGTTACCAATCTAGTATTGTACTTAAATTCATAACATCTAGGTAGTATAGTGAAGAATTATTTAATTTTAATTATATTAAATTTTTATATTTAATTATATTTTTAGATTTTAATTTTTTTTTAATTCTTATTTAATTTTATATTCTAACTATTCTATTATTCTAACTTGATTAATTCATTTTTTGGGGTCAAATCTGTATTGACTAAAATGTACTTGTATGAAAGATGACAAAATAAGTGAAAATTAATTTATATTTAATCATGAAAATACTTCAACCTAGAATTTCAAAACAACATAAGAGTCCCTGTAATAATTTAACAACTCAAAAAAGATTGGTTAAAAATATGATAAAAAACAACAAAAAAAAGGAAGAAATATGCATAATAAGGAAAATATTTAATCTTAGAATTCCAAAAACAAATTCTTCCATTCTCTTATGCAAATCATGTATTAATTTTTGTGTTTTGTATTTATGGGTCTTCCTTTACAACTCTTAATTTTTACAATTAATTTGTTAACTGTATTAGATAAGTGTCAATTAAAAATATGCATCATAATTGTTTAATTTATTAGCTAGAAAACTTACAAAAATATAACTTGACATCTCCATTAACAGCGTCAAATTCCTATCCAAGTAAATTATATTTTCGGATTAAATGCAAAAGAGCAGTTATTTCAGTGAAAGAAAAATTTTAGCAGAGAAAATAAAGATTGATTTTTATTATATTGCGGAAAATTGTCACAGTTTTTTATCCGGACTTGTTGAAAATGTGGATAATTTATCATTACATTTATGCCATTGAATTCCCCTGAGTTGTTACTAAATATTTTTAGATTTCAAAAATAGTTTTTTGAGATAATAATGTCTTAGTTATACAAGTATAACGAATTAGCCCATAACTGTGGGGTGAGAAAAGGTGGATTCATACCTTTCCCAAGGGTGCTTGTGTATAAGTGAACCTAACAAGAATTGGAACTTAGTTCTCCAATTAACAATTCCGAGCCATTATCCATTACACCGACTGCATATCAAAGCACCTGGTATTCCTGAGAGGTACTAACCAGGCTTGATGTTGCTTACCTTTGGTGATCATACAGGATCCAGTGTTTCAATGTGATGCGGCTGTAAGTCAACAAAAGTTTAGGAAGGCAACTCTAATGAATAATAGTAAGAGAAAACAGTGGACTTGAGGAGTCCAGATTCCTGATCAAATATTTTAGAAAAAGATTTTAAAATTTCCACTGATTTTAACACTAAATGTTTTGTCTATGAATGCTAAATATTTCCTTATAAAGAAAGTACAGAAACTATCTTGCTTGTTGGCTATCATGACATGTGGAGGGGTTCCTTTGCTTGATTCAGTAGTAGCAGCAATGGAAGTAATCAGCAGGGTACAATCAGAAGTCCCAGAATCCATAAAAATTCTAACAGAGCCCTATTTGGCCTCTCTCCCACTTTTCATTCTCAGTGACCACTTACCTTCAAGCCAAGCTTGAAGCACTTCTCAACTCTTGCTGCAGAAGATGAAGCCTATTCTGGCAGCTTGACTTCAGATTTCTTGTTCCTCCTATGGGGACTGATGGAGAAATCTCCCTTTGAAACACCTACCCAAAGGAAAAACTACACACAACCTACCAGTTTCACACTCAGATTTTTGTTCCTCCTGTGGGAACTAGCAGAGAAATCTCTCTCTACAAAACATCTACTCAAGAACTTTCTTAGCTGGAAAACCCCACTTTTTTCCCTACAAAAAACTATTTTACACTCTCTTTCATCCAGAAATAAAAGCTGTTGAAAAGTTATTTCGAGCCTTGAGTTTTGTTCATTCCACTATCAATGTCAAGCACAAAGACACACAACCAGGAAAATCCCTAACCAGCTAATCCAGGGGGAACAAACTCTTCGACAGTCAATGGACTTCAACTATCATCTGTGCAATAAATCTTATGATGAATTTTTAGCCAGCTTCAAGCACCATTGTAGGTCTAATATCCATTGATGCATGTCAGTGATAACCATACTAATTTAATGAGTCAAAAACCACAATATATATATATATATATATATATATATATTAAGTTTAAAATTCTCAGCATCCCCTCTCCTTCATGTGCATGTGTACCTGCATCAACATAAACATCATTTTATTCTCATGAAGTCCTAAAGGATAAAACGCATCATATAAAACTTTTCCATTTTGTCATAGTTTTATTTTTTCCCCCTTAAAATTATTCTTGATACATAAAAATTTATATATTGTTTTCTTTTATATATATATATATATATATATATATATATATATATAATATTGTGGTCATGGCAGGGCATAATGACCATGCTAACAAACTTATAACAGAGGAATAGTATTATAACTTGATATGTATTGTTTCTTTTGTATAATGATGGCTTCTAGCATGTGTATATAGTCACATGTGAATACAAATATATATATGTATATGCATGTATGTGTGTGTATATGCATGCAGTAAGGCATGAATCTAATGCACTGAAGTGATTTTGTTAAAAGACATCAAAAGCAAAGATTGTTTTATTATTATTTCTAATTTGTTTTGTAATAATTATATTTTTCTAATTAACAATTCTGCCATGACTGTTTCAAATTTTCTCCCTTGATTTGCCCTGCCAACTGCTAATTTTGACTCACCCCTCACTTGGACAAATAAAACCAAATTTGCTGATGTTATTTCTTCTAAACCTAACCTTTGATGATTTGGAGTGTTCACTTTGCTGACCTGATGGGTTTTCTTTTTTCATTCATGCCAAATCATATATATCAAACTGTTAGCAATGAAATCACTCGAGAAAGAAAGAAAAATGACATAGAATTAAAAGAAAGTGGAAATAAAAAAAAAAGAAAAAAACCCAGCAACAACAACGCTGCTTGTTCTGTTGTGGATTATTTAGTCATATTTATTCATTATGCAATTGATTGATAAAAACAGATAGCAGCAATGTATGCTTGTATGAATTGATGGATATTTTTGCTCTTAGATTATGAAAAGGGATGAAAACACAAAGTGCTTAGGAGAACTGTAGTTATTCATTCATAAGGTTTTTCAACCACAAAAAACCTTTTGTCCTGAAAGTTGAAAGGTGAGAGGTTAATGGCTTGCAAACAAGGGGGCAATGAAAAAAACAATTATAAATCAAAAATTTAACGCAATAATCAAAATGATGGTCCCTTTTGATGTTGCACGCTAAATATGTAGATATGACAATCAGTTTTGAAAAGGATAACCATTCCACATATACATAGATATATACACACAGATATATATCTGGAGAAAGAGGCATGGACAAGCTTATGTTTTGTATGTGTTATATATGTATATATATATATATATATATATATGTGTGTGTGTGTGTGTGTGTGTGTGTGTTATATAAACAAATATATGCATACAGAATATAAAAACACATAGATATACATGTAGAGAAAAAAGCATGTACAAGCTTATGTTATATATATATATATATATATATATATACAGAGAGAGAGAGAGAGAGAGAGAGAGAGAGAGAGATAGAAGAAAATAATGCATGCTTAAGTTATATATATATATATATATATATATATATATAAAAACACATAAATGTTCATACACACACACACATGCACACACACACATATATATATATATATATATATATATATATATATATATATATATATATATATAGAGAGAGAGAGAGAGAGAGAGAGAGAGAGGCATACAATAAGTATATATCACTATGATCATTTATATATTGATTCCTATATAACTTTCAATTTCTTTTCATGTTGAAACACTGCTTCTTGTACAATAACTAAAGTTAAGCAATGTTGAGCCTGGTCAGTACCTAGATGAGTGACTGCTTGAGAATACCAGGTGCTGCAAAGTTGGATGTGAGGCTAGTGTTATGGATAGTAACTCAGAATTATTCATTAGAGAACCGAGTTCCAATTCCTGTTGGTTTCATTATTTTCATTTACACATAAAAACTCTTAGAAAAAATATGAATTCACCTCTTCTCTCCCCAGCTATGGGCTAATTAGTAAGAATTGTACCACTAAACCATTATTATAGAAAATTATTAGAATCTAAAAATATTTTTTGATTTTCAATAACCTGCAAATGATTGAAAAGCCATAGAAAGTGATCAATTTATCACTTAAATCAAATTCTTTTCTTTTTATTATCCATAATCCTAATATACATCGGGAGAGAGAGTGAAAAAATAGAGTGAAAACCTAACAACATATCTAAATGAATAGATCAATCTATCTATTTATCTATCTATCTATCCATATATTCATGATGGCTACCACCTTGACGTTGGATGTGGCCATTGCCAGATGCACACAAATACATACATGATGGATGTTAAATTGTTAAGCGAGTATGACCATCACTGATAAGTTTGATCAAAGATTTTGATTCTCATGTGAACAACAATGGTTCTTGATGCCCAGATGTGACTTGCAATGCTTATTACAGATATGGCAAACTAAGTTTGTTTGTAGATGGTCTGGTCTGTTTTGTAAAGTCTGATCAGCTTGGGTTTTCATGTGACAGGTGATATTGGATCAGTCCCTTGTAGTTTTATAACTGGATTCTGCATGTTTTATTTCATATGTTCTGCAGAAGAAGGTCATGTGTGGGTCACTTCTTGGTAAGTTGAGTTAAACCTTAAACAAATTCATGCCATCAGCAGTTTCTTCTATTATGATTTTCTTTCACCTCCAACCAACTCTCGCAAAGCCAAACAGTGATAGCAAATGGATGGCAGGAACAGATTTTAGTAAAACTAGAAGTTTTTAGTCCTGAATCTAGATGTTGACGGTGCATTTAGTTATCAATGCTATCATCATAAAGGAACTGATCAGCAAAAACAAATTAAAAGCCGACAATGACTATTTCAAGTGTTATTTTGTGGATATGCATGTTTGAGAAGATACCAATTTTTTTTGTTTTTTTATAAAAAGAGTGAATTACATCTATCAGCTTCCCATTTGACAGATTTAGTAAAGAAAAAGTGCTCTACAGACCAGGGTTCAAACCTGCATCACCTTTTTGTTTGAGAATCTACCAGGTAATCTGATGAGCTTTAAACAGGATGTCTACTCAAACATGAGTATCCACAAAATAATGTTTGGAGTAGTAGGAAATAATATCAGATAAAAGATCTGTTGATTCCTCATATATATATATATATATATATATATATATATATATATATATATATGTATTCCTTAACAGGGAAATTAATAAGAACCTGCTTAAACTGAAAAGTTTTACTAAAGAAAAAAATTATGCCTGTGACAAGAATTAAACCTGCAGCCCTTTTTTCATCAGGGTAACCACTTATTTAGCCAAAGGGTGACACTGCCAGTTTGGTTATGGAAATCAACCTGACAAAGAAAAGTTTGAAAGCAGACATAGATTTGTCGAAGTTGCAACAAGAGATGTATTTTCCTTAAAGAGGTAAATCAAATCTTGCTCTATTTGTCTAGTCTTTGTGACCAAATTGGTAATGGTATGCTTTGACTAAAAACCTTTTTTCCTGCTCAAAAAACGGATGCAAGTTCAATTTGCAATTTTTCTTTAATAAGACTTCTCAGTTTAGTCCAGCTGTTATTCATTTCCATGTTTAAGAAAATAAAAAAAACAGGCCCATCAACTTGAACAGGTGTAGCCACTAAAAATAAAGTTTATAGTAATAAAAAATAATGTTGGATGAAAAATCCTTTAAAACAAAGTATATATAAATATGTGTGTGTGTATATATATATATATATATATATATATATATATATATATATATATTTAAGCAGCATATCTTTATTCAAACATATTGTGTCTATTTATTTATTTTATTTATACTGATCCTTTCCAGTTGTCTAATCAGTTTCTTGATGTTAAACTGAAATTCATTAAAAGGTGCCATAATTTTTTCTAACCCAAGTACTTTCAATCTTTTCCAAGATCATCTTCAGTCATAAATTACAAAGACAAACTTATTGTAACTGCGATAAAATTTGCATTCCATTGTGATAGTGATTTTTAATAATGTGTGCAAACACAGTCTGTAATTATATTAAAATTTTAAATTTATCCATTGTAGCTATAGAATTTCTTGCAAAACAAGTGTTTCAGTATAAAGGAACTGACTGGAAATTGGTAGAAATGTAAAATGGCATTATATATATATATATATATATATATATATATATATATATATATGAAATTCTATCTCTGACACATACATTTATTGACATCCACTAAGGCATGTATGCATACATATACATTCAAAAATAAATGTGTGCATCCAGATATAAAATATATATGCATATACATTTTTCTATGTGTATTCCAATAATTGTATATAAATTCTTAATTGCTAACTTAAATGCCTACATTATCGTTACCAAATATATCAAAACCAGCCCTCACCCAGCCTTCCCACACCCCATTTTTTGCCTTTCATCTTTTATGTAATGGTCACAGAAACTGACATGAAGGCAGAAATATTAATACATCCATTCGTTTAAATTTTCTTTTTTTAAAGTTCCACTATTCTACGTTCTTTGCTAATGGCTAATTTAATGGATGGTGACATTTTGAAAACAGGATGGGATTTAAAACAAATATGAGCGGAAAAAAATAAATGTATGATTTAAGAACATCAAAAGCAAAATAAAATCAGAAAATTTACCAATTTAAAAGAAATGCCTGCTTTGCTTTGTCCTTTGTTTGAATTCCTTCATTTTCAGTGAATGTGCATCCTGACTCTTAGCAAACAAAATGGAGATTCTTTGTGAGTTGAGAAATCATGAGGAAAAACAAAACAAAAAACTTCCAAAATAACCTTTATTTTGGGCTTTCGTTTGGCTTTCTTTTTGCCTGTATAACCATTTCCTTTCTTTTCAATGAAACATTTTTGTATGGACAAATGTTAAAGAAATTGACCTAAATTTATTAATAGCCAGTGATTTTATATACCACTGACACATATAGACATTCCTTGAAAATGAATACTTGCAGATAGCAATAGATAGGTCACACCCTTAATTTGGGGTTGTCAAAGTGGTTATTTGCAGTTGACTCACAGAAAAGTTGCACTATAGTCTGAGGAATTATATAGTCCTTTTTTTAACATAAATATAACTAATATTTGTTAAATAATATTTCTGAAATGCTAAACTTTCTTTCTGCAGATCTGTTTCCATGTTCTTCTGCATAATCCACCACTTACAACTTAAAATCTATTTCATAAATCTCTCTCTTACTCATGATTAGGATTTGCAATTATTAAAATTTATAGACTAGCGGTACCAGTTTTTGTATACCAATAAATGACTACACTGTACTGAATAACTGTAAGTGAAATTCTGATTGGTTGTAATTGCGTGGTATCTACTTATCAAGTGCAGGACTGCTCTGTTTAGACAAAAATTTGGTAATCACTGCAGTCCTAAAATCACTTGAAAATGATTGTTATTGTAGATCAGATAATAAATGCTAAATATGAACAATGTAGATTGAGTGCTTTTATTTAATGTGTTACATCTTGATTGTGTAAAATTGAAATGTTGGGAAAAATTCATTTACCTCCTTGCTCTTGCTTGAGCCCAGAGTACTCACTTGGACTACTGATATGTCACAGTCTACTTTAGATTCCCTATGATGTCAAGTGAATAGGTTGCGCCCCTTATTTTTATTGAAATTTTGGTGACAAAAGTGCAATCTATTCTTGAGTATATACAGTAGATGGCTTTAAAAGTTTTGAAAAATTAATCGTTTAAAAAAAGAAACAATACCATGAAAAATATATATGGAAAGGTTTAGAAATTGGGGAAAATGTTCACAAACAAATATAAAAGCAAAAATTCAGTTAAGAAAGGATGTAAAATTCTTCTTGTTCTTCTTTCTTTCATTCTTCTTCTATGTTCAGGATGTTTGCGATCATGGCACTCCATAATTTCCAATTTTTCCAATAGATACTATCTTGCTCATTTTCAGTTGCATTAATCATGGTTTTTAATAATTAAATAAGGAATTTTGCTTCTTGTATGCAAAAAAAGAAGAAAAATGATGATGTAATTCAAATAATATAAAAAAGTTTGAAATATTAAAAGTTAAAAATGAATATTAAAAAAATTAATAATAAAACAAAAAAAAACATTTTTGTTATATATGCAAATGATGTATATGTAAGTGTTTATATGTATCTTCTTTATTTACTCCATAAAAAGAGGGGAAAATTAGGGGAGATAAAATGAGTGCATTCATCCATTCATTTTAGGTGATGTGGGTGGAAGGATTGGTTTCAATCTTTGTTAAGAGTGACTGCAAAACACTTGCCTCAAAGCACTAGGCAGAAGCACACAAATGCTTGCTAGGATTTTTTCCTAGTCAATAAAATAAGCCGGTTCTTGGTTTCATTTGAATCAGATGTTTTGAAGTCAGAACTCTACATTTGCTTGTCCAAACTTTCTTTTGTGTGTCAACCTGAATTCTTAATTTGTGAACTTTTTGCCATATTTACCCCTTCTTTTGCCTTTGCCTATATTTTTTGCTTGATTTATATTAGTTTTCTTTGCTGTTCTTCTCTTTTTTGTTCTTGTTATTACTTATTGCAAACTTTGTCAATTCTGTTTGTTAGACAGTTCTACCATTTATTTTACATTAAATGATGGCTACTCACTCCACAAGATTACTATTCATCCTTAAGTCTTTAGATTGAAAACTGTATAGTGAGAAACATATCCTCAAATTTGTTTGCTTTTCTTGATGTTATTTGACTGACTGCACAAAGGACTGTACCAAAAGCACATCACTTGCAAACTATCAACAGCAGCAAAAACTAAAATGGATAGCACATATGAGAAACTAATGATATAATCCAGATGTTGACATTCCACATTACTTCAAATCAATACTGGAAAGAGCTATAACAGCTACTGGAGTATTCAGCATAAACATAAGTAACTTTTATTTACTGTTAAGTCATATTTCATTCTTTCCCTTATTTTTTTTTAATCATTTCATTCAAAGCAAGGCAACATAGCCACTAACACACAGGTGGGGGAGTTACTGAGTATGAAAGAATATAAGAAAAACATTATTAAGGAGAAATTAAGAAGATAATGATTGACATTGCATTTAAAGTTTTGAAGGTTGACTGGAAAGTAAGAAGCCAGAAGAGAGTTCCACAAGTGAGAAGTGCAAGAAAAGAAACCATTAGCATAGAACAGTTACATCTAGCCATGTCAACTGTAAAATGATAAGACCTTGTCGCCAATCTATTATAGAATTTGGTACCATATTGAAAAGTTCATCAGAATAATTATCATGAAAGAATGTTATTTATAGAAAAGGCACAGGGAAGCTACATTATGGTGGTGGGAAAGTGTTGAGAAACCTATTTTCCTGAAAAATTGTTTTAAGAGAAAGATTTTATAAATTTCAACTGAAAGCAGTACTGGCTGCTCAGTCAATGAATGACAATTGTTTCCTTGCAGGGAAACACTTAATGTTACCATTACCATATAGTACAAAGGACCCAAATTTCTGATTGCATTTCCTTATCTTATTCTATATCAAGGTTGAATACCCTGATCAATAGCAAAACTCTGCTACATAGTTTGAAAAGAGCTTCTGATATGAGCATATCAAAATGTTGCATAAGCAGGATGAGTATTTATTTCAATGATATTATAAGGTGGGTTGATGATCCTATTAGCCAATACAAAATGCTAAAAAAGAACATGAAACTTTTACTATGAATATTTTATGGAAAAGTTTAAGAATTCTGATAAAGCGGAAACATAGCCAAAGACTATAGCACATGAATATAAACCCTGGAAAAATTTATGCATATTCATCTTGGTTTTTAATTTAATGATAATTAAACTAATCACAAATAAAACTGAAAATATTTTTTTATTTATTAGCTGAAATTTCTGGCTTCATAAAATTTACCTTAAGCAAACTAGATTAAATTGTTAAAATTAATGATATAATTTCCTCTACATGACTTTCCAAACCACATGGAGGAGAATGTTATGGAATAATCCATGTTGAGGGGAAAATTATGAAATGATCTCATAGTTTACATTGTTAAAGCAAATACCAGCAGAATCCTAGATATGCAAATCGATCGACAGTTATTTCAGAAGTGGAAAGACTATACTGAATCCATTGCTAGGTCTGCTGCTAAGAAAGTTGGTTCACTGTGTTGTGCTAGATAATTTTTCTCTCCAGAGTCTATCTCAAATATCTATGTCTACCATTCATCCATATTTTGAATATTGTTGCCATATATAGTCCAATCCTCCTGCTATATATGTAGAGATTCTTGATAAAATCTAAAGTAGAATCTGCAATGTTATCAGTGCTGACCTGACATCCCAGCTTCAGTCATTTTCCCACTTCTGTAATATTGATTCCTTGTGCCTCTTCTATAAACAATTTCTCCTAAACCATGTTCCACCAACCATTTACTCAAGCTCCCTAAGTATGTTATGCATTGTTTTTCTCTGCCCCGCCTGCCTTCAATCTTTCCTTTGAGTATCAGATTTTCCAAGCCCTTCTTTTCATGATCTACCCATAAAATTTCAATTCTTTCTTTCTGATGTTAAGTATAAATGTGTTTTTGTTTCCATTTTCTATAAAATTTTGTTGTTGTTCACTAGTTCTCTCCATGGTAATCTCAGCATCCTTCAGTAGAACCAATTTTCTGTTGCTTTGAGGAGATTGTCCAGCATTCATTGCCATATATGAGGACTGATATTAGTACTCCTTTATTTGCTGCTAATGAAATTTTCATGTTTTTTAATACTTTGCTTAGCTTTTCGAAGGCATCTTTCGCTATCTCAATACATCTTTGAATTTCAGTGTTGCACTTTCTGTCCTCTGTTAAAATGCTTTCCAGATATTTAAATTATTTTACTTGTTTGATATTGGTACCTCCAATTTGTAATTTGCATTTTGGGCTTGTCCTTTTGCTAAACAACCATGCATTCTATCTTCTTGCAATTGATCTTTAATCCTTTCTTCTTGCTTTCTTTCACTATTTTCTGTAAGAGTTCTTGTAGTTTTCTTCTTATATCTGCTATTAATACTGTGTCATCTGCATATCTTATATTGTTAAGATTGTGGCTGCCAATAATGAATTCTGGTAGACTTCAAAGTCTCTAAGAATCACACCAATGTATAGGTTGAATAAGTCAAGTACAGCCTCATTTTATATTACTTTCTATTTTTGTATATTTACTGAATCCATTTTTTAACCGTATGCAGGAAGTATTCTGCCAGTATAGGTTCTGGATTACTCTAATATCCTTCCCAAATATGTCAAGGTTACTAAGCAGTTCCAATAGTTTTTTGTGACACTTACTCAAATGCTTTTGCATAATTTATAAACATAGGTATACATCTTTTTGCATTTGTGTTGCTCTTTCTGATATCATTTTGAGTATAAATATTGCATTCCTTGTTCCAGTGTCTTTAACAAGATTGCACTGTTCTGGTCTTATTTCCAGTCTAATTCTACTGTGTGCTCTTTTCATCAGAATTTAGATGACAAGATTTGATATATGACTCATTAAGCTGATTACATTCATTTGCACCTGGCTTTTTCGGCAGTGCTATAAAAATGGATCTACAACAGAGAGCTGAACTTTAAAAGTTATGTTCTTATAAAAAATATAAAGCAAGAACCAAAGCTGGTCCCTGTAATGTAAAAAATTGAATTACTAATCAGTAATTTGTGAGCTTAATATATATATATATATATATTATATAGAGAGCTCAATGTTTGTGCAAGATTTTGAGTTTTGATCAATGTGGAACCACCTTTTAATTGGTTTTGTGCCTAGGTCCATCATGCCCTAGGGTGGTAGCACCTGTTAGGGTCCCAGCTATGGGTAAATAGTGAACCCCAAAACTGGGGTCAAAACACTATGAAAGTATAAAAATTCATTTAAAAACTTTTTTAATGGAAATTTTATAAATTTCAGCAGAAAGTAGGACTGGCTTCTTGGTCAGTGAATATTGAATATTTCCATATAAGGAAATGGCTAATATTATCATTATCATTAAAAATGAGGAGAACAGATATTACACTTTTATCCCAGGCCAAAGGCCAGGGAGTGAAGAAAAGCATCATAAGTATTATCAGCTGCTTGGTCAATGAATGCTAATTGTTTCCTTATAAGGAAACAGCTAATATAACCATTACCATCAGAAATGAGGAGAACCCTTTGATATCAGTCCAATGTCAAGATAGTCACAAAAAGCCTAACTCGTATCACTCACTGTTCAGTCTTCTTCGTGTGGTGTCTCTTGAGGATATAGGCAATCATGCCTCTACTCAATTTCCTGTCTTTTATTGCTCTTAGTAAAATTTGTCTCTTGTAATCCCTGTGTCTGCCAACCATTTACACAAGCTTGTTGGGAAGGTTATTTGCTGTTTTTCTCTGTGACTCTTGCCTTCAAGATGTCCTGTCAGTGTCAAATTTTCCGAGCCCTCCTTCCTCATTATGTGCCTGAGACATTTCAACTCTCTTCCTGATTTAAAGTATACATATTCTTTTTGTTTCTAGTTTGCCTAAAACTTCATTGTTGCTCACATGTTCAGTCTATAGTATTCTCAGCATCCTTCTGTAGAACCATATTTCTCTTGCTTCAAGTCTCTTCTTCATCTGTGAAGAGATTGTACAGCATTCACTGCCATATAAGAGATCTGATATTACATAAGAGTTCAGTACTCCTTTCTTTGTTTTTAATGAAATTTTCTATTTCTTGACACTTTATTTAGCTTTTGGAAGTCATGTCAATAAATGACAAATGTTTCTTTATAAAAAAATAGCTAATATTCTTTTATCATTAGAGATTAGAAGAACATTACTATACTTACTTGATCCTAGCTCAATGGCCAGTGAGTAAAAAAAGTGTAACTTGAATAGCACTGGCTACTTGGTCAAGGAATGCTGAATGTTTCGCACTCATTCAGAGGAAGAAAAAATTTGCTCACGACAATAACTTTGGCGATGAGGATTTGCACTCATACGGAGGAAGAAAAAAATTCACTCGCCACAATAACTTCGGCAACAAAGTCTTGGATTCACACTAAAAAAAAAAAACTTGGCGAAGTTTTTTGCAAGCCAAGACGTCAACTTAGTAACGAAAAAATCTGTTGTATTCTCAACTGAGAAAAGAAATATTTTTTTTTCCAATAATACAGTTTGCTCAATTAGGTCACGAATTGCAAATTTGTAGGACCTGCACCTCCACAGTATTTAGGCATTGTGTAAACTTTTTGCGAAGATGGAGGAATGCAAAAATATATTCCGGGAATTCTTTAAGTTCCAGTCGGAACAACAGATGACAATATTAGAGCAACAAAAAATATTCCAGATGCAGCTACAGGAGGAAACTTTTAATAGACAAATGTAATTCCAACAAAAAATGGAACAGATGCATAGGGAGTTTAAAAAACAGAGAATACAATATGGAAGTCAATTGAAATATTCACGTACAGTCCAGAGGAAGAGATAACTTTTGAGAAGTATTATAAAAAATATACGGACATGTATAACGAGTACTGCCACTTGTGGTCTGAAGGAAAGAAGGTTAGGCTTCTAAGCAAATTAGGAACTGCTGAGCATAACAAATTGGTAAACTACATTTTACCGAAAAAACTAGTGAGTTGACATTTACTGAGGCGGTAAATATATTAAGTGAATTATTTAATAAAAAGACATCTCTGTTTCACAAGAGGTGGAAACGTTTGAATCTGATGAAAGATGACGAACAAGACTATATGACGTACGCAGCCAATGTGAATAAGCATTGTGAAGAATTCAAGCTGGCAGAGTTAAGCGCAAACAATTTTAAGTGCTTGGTGTTTGTTCAGGGGCTGGTATTGGAAAGAGATGCAGAGTTGAGAAAAATAGTACTGGCAAAATTGGAAAGCGATCCAAGTATTATGGTACAGAAATTGGCAGCAGACTGCACAAGATATGTTAGCATAAAGAAAGATTCAAAAAAGATAGAACAGTCTGGTGTTTTGCATGTAAAGAAAATACGCTACAAAGAAGAAAGTCAGTCTACCAAAAAGAATTCTAAAATTGCGGATTGTCAAGCAAAAAGTGAAATACCAGAGAAAAATAAACAAAAACTCCCGAAGCCATGTTTTGCTTGCGGTGAACTACACTGGTACAGATAATGCAATTTTAGGAATAAAAATGTTTCAACTGTAAAAGAGTGGGTCATAAAAGCACACATTGCAGGTTAAAAAATAAAGACAATAAAATAAGAAAATTAAAGTCCAACGAGGTAAAAGATGGAATAACCAGAAAATTTGTTACCATCGAAATAAGTAATAAAAATATAAAAATGCAACTTGACACTGGCTCAGATCTATCTATCATAAATTTGCATACGTGGAAGAAGTTGGGGAAACCAACTTTAATGAAGACAAAGAAAATTGCGAGGTCAGTCACAGGAGAAAAAATACAATTTATTGGGGAATTTGTTACAAATGTCACGTTAAATAAAAAACATGAAAAGCTAAACTATTTGTCATAGAAAATATCACGAACTTACTTGGTATGAATTGGATAACAGAATTCCAATTATGGGATCTACTGATAAATTCCTTCTGTTACAAGGTAGAAAATTTAAATACCGAAGCCCAAAAATTAGTAAAGAAACTTAAGGAAACATTTCCTACTGTTTTTTCTCTGGGGTTGGGAACATGTACCAAGATGGAGGCAAAATTCCAGCTAAAAGAAAACGCTCAGGTGGTATTCAAAAAGAAAAGGAATGTGCCGTTTACCTCAATTGAACAGATAGATAAAGAATTGGGCAGATTAGAGAAAACCAGTGTACTTAAAAAAGTTGAGTATAGTGAATAGGCAACACCAATGTTAGATGTGAAAAAAAAGCCCCAGAAAGTAAAGATGAAGCCGGCACCAAGAAAAACTGGGGAGGGAGTTACCCGCAGCCAAGGACATGCAGTAATTATTAAATGATTTAAGTCAACTGAAGTCACCACAGAAAACATTAAGAAGCACAAGATCAACAAAAGGGAAGCTAGAGGCTGAACAAATAGAACCACAAGAAGAACCTACAGAAACGGTGACCCCATCCTTAAGAAGCTCAAAGTGGAAGGTTGTTTCTGGTAACACTATGGAGGTACCAAAAAATAGAAAAGCGGATTGGTGATATGATGTACTTAGTGAAAGGAAAAAATTCACGTGTAGACGGCACATTAACCAGATCAGACGACACCCTTCAGACGTGGTTGACAGCGGACCCACAGAACAAATGCCGATGAAGGTGATTTTCGATACATTTGATCTAACAATGCCTGCAACAATTTTACCTGAGGTACACCGATCCAGGAGAAAAAGAAAGGCAACTGATCATTTAAAGGTGGATCCAAAACATAGGAGATACGCTACGATGTTGCTAAAAAATTGAAGTTTTTTTTTTTGTTTTTTCTTCATATTTCCTGTAAAAAATAAATAAAGAAAACTGTTTTACTCCTACAGAGTAAAGTCTTAGGAGTGGGGTGTTATGGTGAAACACACCTATTCTATAGTTAATAGACTCTCCCACCTATAATAAGTAGGAGTAGTAAGAGAAACGAGGGTCAGTCGATGTCGGACGACAGTAGTCAACAGTTAGTCGAATACGAAAGTAGTCAGCGACTGCAACAAGATTACTTTGCATAATAACTATTATATCAAGTTTCTAATGTTTTGTATGTCAAACTATTTAGGACTGATTTAGTACAAATACAAGCCTCCACTGTGAAATAACTCCACAACAATATTATAATAAACTATTAACAGAAAAGTATTAAGTGTTTTGCTTAATAAATGATTCATTTGAAATTTTCATAATATTCAGAAAAAAAAAGGTTTACAGAGCTGATAGTTACAAAAGACAGTTGATGACTATTATTTAATCTATGAAGAGGTGCTTAAATCAAATCTAATATCCAAACATCAGGATTTATTTTGCAATCTCCTCTTGGTCAGGCTTCAACATTTTCAGTACCTTTTCATTTAACAGAAAACATAACATGATTTTATATATTTGTTGTTCTGGAAACCTGGTCTTTACTTCTTGGTAATCAAATATTCCAGTGTTTATGTTAACAGGAGTCATTATTTGGCCAATCATCAAATATTTCATTATGCAGAGGACATCAAACTGTTACCAATTGTTTTTATTTCTTTTGTCTTCTTTTTATATTTTTTACTTTTAATGATTTAAAAAGCAGAATTCTTTCTTGTACGTGAAAATAGTGGCAATTATGTAGATAGATATCCGCGATTCTTTTTCTTCTATGTAGCATGTCATCTTAGGATGTAGGTGATTATGGCTCTCCACAATTTCTGGTCCTTTGTAGCTCTTAGTATTTTTTCTATTCCCTATCTCTACTAATCCCTGTTCTGCCAACCATTTATACAAGCTAGTTAGGTAGGTTATTTCTTTCTTTTCTGTATCCCTGTTGTCTACAATCTGTCCTGTGAGTGTCAAATTTTGTGAGCTGTCTTTCCTCATTATGTGCCCTATAAATTTCAACTGTCTCCTGCTGATTATATGTCCTATTTGTTTCAATTTTCTCTAAAACTTCATCCTTGCTCATATGTCCAGTCCTTGGTATTCTCAGCATCCTTCTGTAGAGCCACATTTATCTGTGATGAGATTGTCCAGCATCCACTGCCATTCACACAGAAAATATAACCAATGCAATTGAAAAATTACTTATGTATAGTCATCATTTGCTAAGGGTAAAAGTAAAACTGGTTTAAATATAATTTCTTTCTTTTTTATGATTTTTTTTTCCTTCACTTTCAGGTGGGAAATATTACAACTGTTAACAAAGTGCATATTTGGTATACTTTCTATTTTCACAAACACACACACATATCCGGCAACAATATTTTTTTCTCATATTCTCTTACACTCAAGAATACCTTGCATCTTAGTGGCTTTATTGCCTTGCTTGGGTTGAAATGATTTACCAAAGAAAAAAAAAAAAGAAAAAGTTAGGCACTGACCAAGTTGAGGAATAACAAAGTTAAAGTAAAAGATGAGATTATAATAGAAATGCAGACAGCCTTCATAGTTTCTGGATTGATAAGCTTGTCGAAATGATAAACAGAATTTATGGCAGTGCACTCCCAAAGAAACTAGGTGCAAATGAATGGGAAATCCATCAGGAAATCAGCTTAATGAACCAGATAATTAAACTTATAATTAGAATTGTAATAAACATAGCACATAGAAAAATTAAAGCAGAAAATAGGACAAAAAGAATGTAGCTTTTGAACAAAGTCAAAGAAACAAGAAATGCTATTTTTATGATCAAAATGTTATCAGAGAAAGCAATACAAATACAGAAAGACCTACATCTACATTTCATAAACCACACAAATGCATTTCATAGATTATGACATGAAGAGCTACTTGAAATATGAGAAAAGCTTGATTTACACAGGAAAGATATCCAAGTGAACTGTAACTCACTTCAATGAGATATGGCACACAAACTAATTCAAAGAGTTTGAATTGAATTCTAAAGAATACATCTCAAAGCAGAATTAGACTAGAAATAAGGCGAGAACAAAGTAGTTGTGTTTAAGACATCAGAACAAGAAATGTTATCTTATCAAATGCAAAAATATGTTTTTTAAATTACACAAATGCATTTGATATGGCAAGACATGAAGAGCTACTTGAAAAAAAGGTCACCTCTAAATGATAAAAATGGTTGGGAATAAACTTAAATTTACTGCTAGCAATTCCTTTCAACTGTTGGCTGGTGACTAACTTAGTTTTCCCATTGAAGATTTCTACCCCTCTATAGATTGTAATGAACATCTGGTAGCTGTTGACTGTGATAGACTCAACTTATTGAATATCTGTTTGTATCTCAACTGGTTAAGAATTATGAAGGACTGAAGGCACAGTGTGTGAATTGAACAGAAGAGATCCTTGATAAATTCGAATTCAGAGACTGAATTGAAATACACAACAATTTACTCCTGCCTTGCTAGTAAGTCTGATCAGCCCAACAAGGTCAAAAAGGTAGTCAGTATCCAAAATGACCTCAAGTCTGTCATTAAATGGGACAAAAGATGGCTTGTTAATTTTAATGTCTTCAAAACTAAACTTTTCTCCATTAATCTCTCATTAATTTTCTTCAAAACTAAACTTTTCTCCATTAATCTCTCACTAATTTTTCTCCATTCAGAGACCCCCTCTACAGTCCATCATCAGGAAAGTGACTTCTTGTGTCTTCTCAGCCTAACATTCTCAGCTGACATGAAGTGGAAAAACTATATTGAATCCATTGCTATATCAGCTGCTAAGAAATTTTGTTCACTGTGTCATGCGAGATAATTTTACTCTCCAGAATTTATCTTACATATCTATAAGTCCATCATCCATCCATGCTTAGAATATTTCTGCCACAAATGGTCCAGTTCCCCTGCTACTTACCTTGAGCGCCTTGATAAAATCCAAAGAAGAATAAGCAATATTATTGGTCTTGACTTGGCAGATTAGCTTCAGTCACTTTCACACTGCTGTAAGGTTGCTACTCCGAGATTTTTCTATAAATATTTTTATGATAATTGTTCAAATGAGCTCTTCACTATGCTACATAGGCTTTTTGAATTTAAGTACAATACTAGACTGGCATTGAGATCTCATCAATTCACAGTTGAGCTGGCTAGATGTAGCCATGAGTTCCATGCTAACTGTTTCTTTTCTCACAATTCTTGCTTGTGGAACTCCCTTCTGGCTCCATGCTTTCCAGCCAACTTTAATCTCCAAAAATTTAAATGCAATGTCAGTTGCTATCTACTGACCTCCTGATTACTCTATTGAGGTTGATATGCCGTAAAACAAAATAAACCCAAACCCTGATTACTTTTTCTTTTTCCTGCTTATTATTAATATTTCTGTTCCTAATTCTTTCGCATCTTCTAACCCCTTGTGTCTTAGTGGCTTTACTACCTTGCATGGGGTGATACTGATTTTTAAATAAAGTTAACACAGGTGTTTAGATTCACTGAAAAGAATGGACATTTCAATTTGATTGAATTTCAGAAAATTTCAAACATTAACGTCAGATAGAATTCAAGAGCCATACTTACAGTCCTTGCTTTCATTCTTATACCAATAACAAGGATGACATTGGAGAAAGTATGCACATTCCTGTCATACAGGTGGGCAGGAATTGGCTTAATAATCAGATGACTAATGAAAATGACTTTAGGATCTTGTCAGAAATAACATTTTTTAACTATTTAATTGTCTGTAATATGAGACATGCATATAAAATATACATTTACTTATAATTTACTTTTTAATTTAGGGATGACATTTTATAAAAAGATATTGAAATAAAGGTTCATTTCTTTTGTGGGTTATCCCCACATAGCTTTGTTAGTTTCAGCAAGAAGTCATTAGAGGACATTGTTAAGTGGCTATAAAATGGGACACACTTCCTGTCTTCCCCTTATCTCTCTTTTTCTCCCAGCATGCTTTAGTGACAACACCACCAGGACCTTGGTTTTGGAAATGGGGATATCATTCACACACACACACACACACACACACACGTGTATCACCCAAACAATTTCTAACTTCCAATATCTTTCCTTTGCATGTATACTAATTTATTTTCTCTTTTTTTACTTATTTATATAAAAATAGAAAATATCATCTTGTTGAAATTCATTTATTTCCTTGCACATGTCATTTGCAGGTACAAGATATTGTTGTCATTGCTTTTAGTCTAAATAGGAGCAGTGTTACAACACTTTGTTTTCAGGCAAAAGTTCATTAAATTCTGATACAAGAACATGAGGTTCTAGTTATAAATCTACTTTACACATTATGTCTGTGGCATTTTCAGATTTTTTTATTTTTATATTGTTAATTGATGATTGCCTTTGATTGCAACCTGAATGCATTCAACATTTTGGGTATTCAGCTGGTCGAAGTCCTTTCAGAATGTGGATTACTTTCAAGCTATTGTCAGCCATATTTGAAGTATCAATACAAAGCTTCATTGACTCTATTGAGTATCTCTTTCTCCAAATCAAATGTTCTTTTAATTTTAGATTTTGAACAAGACCACATACATTATCATTTCTTTCTTGTTTTTAATCATTTTGCCCCAAGCAAGTCAATAATGCCACTAAGATGAAGGGGATTACAGGGCATGAAATAGAAAAAGAAAATTTTAGTGGGGAGAAGGTAAGGAAAAGGACAATAAAGAAAGACAGAAGATGGTGATCGACGATGCAAATTTTAAAATTTTAATTTTTGAAGATTGTTGGTAGCAGGAAAGCAAGAAATTAGACAGTAGTTTCAGAGGTGAGAAAAGAAATTATTAGAATAGAATTGACAGTTGCAACTAGTTAGTTCAACACTAAAAATGTGTGACCTAGTTGCCAATCTAGTAACATGCATAAATTCATGCAGTTGAGGTACTAAAGAGAACAGCTCATCAGAACAATTGTTATAAAGATATTTGTAGAAAAGAGAGAGAAAGAGAAGCCACAGCATGTTGGTCAGAAAGTAACTGAAGTCAAGATGCCAGGTCAGAATCACTTACATTACAAAAGATTCTTTGAATTATATCAAGAACTAGCAGCATGGCCCGGCATTCCTTGTGCTTGATTCAAAAATCATACTACGACTCATACAGCAATCGCTATCACTTGACTTAAAATATTTTTGCCCTTCTTTGCCTTTAAAGAAGTGCCCTTTGCCATACTGATGTTGCTACATGCCTTACTTTTTGCCTATCTCATGCTGCGAATTTTTTCTAAGCTCTATACTAAACATTAAATCTGTTATGAAAAAAGAACTAAACAAAATGAACACAAAACAATCAGCTTTAAAAAAGGACTCGTAACTGGAAACACCGAATGAAAAAAGAATGTTAACAACAAATACTTTTTCCCACCCAACCCAGTTCTGTGGAATCAGAATCAACATTGAGTTTAAGCCAGTGAATGAGCCAATTGGAATAAAGTGCCATGCAAATTTAAATTTTTCCCACTTGTGACAAATGCAGCTATCCATTTTTTTGCATGCTAGCATGCTAGTTAACATTCATGTCAGTCAGCTGTTGGCTCTCATGCTGGCCAATAGAATCTTCCTGCCTATTCGTGGCTCTCACTCTGGCCCCAAACTACATGAAAACTGCCATAGAAGCATGAAAAAATTTCCACTATCGATGGGAGTTGGGAAATGCAAAGTCAGTTTTGGCCTTCTCCGCTAACTTGGAGCATGTGCATGTAAATTTTGATGCAAATCTGTCAAAAATTGTGGCCATGCATTCGTTACACACACACACACACACACACACACACACACACACACACACACACACACACACACACACACACACATCCTGCCTTTTATAGATAGAGATCACAGGATATATAGTAGGAGCAGTAGTAGGCAGCAATATTCAATGCACGGATGAATGGTAGATATATATAAATGTGCAACAAGAATTTCAATAAAAATCAACTTTTCTTGCATTAGACTTAGCAATTGATTCAATATAATCACTCCATTTTATATCAGTGAAAAGTGTAAGCCTAAGAATGTGCAAAGAGTTGCTCACCTGGAGGTTAGCATCAGACATGCTGATAGGAGGAGGCAGGAAAGGTTCTATATGGTGATTAAGTGTAAGCAGTTTTGTTTTGGAGACATTAGAATTTACAAGCCATTTCTTACCTCATTTAACCACATTTTCAAGAGCATTTGCCACTTTTGCTTTGTTAGATTTGTTGGACAGGTGTAAATAGTTGCACCGCCTGCATAGATTGGGAAGTACGACCTTCTTAACTGAATACTTGCCATGGATGAATTCAATACATATTTACTTATCAACTTGTGCATTGTGAATACAGTTGTAACAAGCTCATTCAGCACCATCTCACTACCAACAAAGTAACCACATAGGAGAGCTTTTGTTCACACACACTAAAGTCTTTCTTTTTGTCACCAAATTACTTCAAGATTGAGCAATCTGCTCGTGAGATGTTAAAAAATGCTAGTCACTTTTTAGTTAGATCTATATATATGAAGTGGGGAAATACATCAAAAATATTTTCAAGCCCCTCCATTACCTATTTCATATTTAATGTGAATATTTAGAAATAGAAAAGTCTTGACAAAACCAACAAATCAAAATATAGTGTTCTACCAACCAACTATATAACAACAACAGTTGAAAAGAATTTATCAAAACACAACATAAAATTTATCACACCTATGTCTAAAACAGTAAAAGGCTTAATTAATATAAAACAAAATAATAAGCTAAAACTTGAAAGGAATTTACTCTATCACCAGTAATAATTGCCACAAGGAATATATAGGAGAAACCTCAAGTAATTTAGATAAAAGATTATATGAACACAAAAGGGACCTTTTACAAAACAACACATTTAAATGCATTAGTTACCCACTGTAATGAGACTGAACCCAATTTTGATTTAAAAAATGCTACTCTAATTAAACAATTCACTAAGGTGAAAATATTTACAATGTGGGATATTTAATAACAAAAATTGCTAGATGATCATACTTATTATAAAACCCAGGTTGTGTGTGTGTGTGCGTGTGTGTGTGTCTGTACGTTTATATATTGGATCGGATTTCCTACATTTTTCAACCGATTTCAACAAAACTTCACAGGACTACGTAAAATTACCTTGCGGTGGTTCTGACAGCACCAAAAATTGGAAAAACACAATTAACACGATTAAGAGGCATCACGAGAATGAAAGGGGGACAACTCATATCGAGTTATACTTATTATAAAACCCAGGTTGTTTGTGTGTGTGTGTGTTCATTTATATATGGGATCGGATTTCCTACATTTTTCAACCGATTTCAACAAAACTTCACTTTTTTTTGGCAGGTAGTGTTTCTTATTGTCTTGCACACTTTTTTCTTTATTTTTACATTCAGAATGCTTTAAAAATTCCATTTACAAGACAATTGTTTATAATAAAATTCTATTCAATCGGTAGACTCATAACGATTGAAAACAATGTTTTTGTTTGAGTTTGGGTTTGAACAATTCGTAAAAAACAAAAACAAAAAAACTAATTAAGACATGCATGTCTGTTAACTTTAAACAATAATCTTTGTCAATTTTACTTTTCAGTCTTTATGATGGTTGATACTTGATCTATCTCTTACTGTTACATCCCCAGGCAACGCCGGGCTCTACTGCTAGTCCACAATAAATTTGCATCCAAGTGCTTACATTTCATCATTCTTGGCAGATCGTTTATTATTACAATGTGGGATATTTAATAACAAAAATGATGGAAACATAAACAAAAAGAAAAAGAATCTAAAGGAAATCAGTTAACCCAAAGACATATTAAAAAAAAATTATTTTAAATTTAACATTCTCAGCATCTTTCTTTCATTTGTGCACATGTGTAGTCGCATCAATATAAACATAAACTTAGTCTAATGGAGTTCTAAAGGATAAAAAATGCGCCACACAAAAAGTTTTTCTGCTACTCGCAAATAGGTTGCCCTTTTTTTTCCAAAGATTTCACAAAATATTAAGGGTGCAACCTATCTGCTCAACATAAATGTAAAACAACACTACCTTGTCATCATGATTTCTGAGAAAGTGGAAATAATACCCATAAACACTAAAGCTGTGCTTTTTCTCTTCATAGAAACAATACTGACTCACTGCTTTAAATTTACCTCATGCTGCTAGATTCACATATCCATCACAATAAATAAATAAAATTATAAAATATTCATTGATCCATCAGTCACTGTTCTGTTGGGGCCCTCACACTAGACTGATATAGAAGCCCTGAACATGCATACATAAGTTAAGGAACCACATCTAGATGTTTATCGACAAAGAAAAAATAGTCCCACAATTCATTCTGCAAAATATATATATTTTGTCAAAAATACATTGAAAAATATGACTTAAAGAAATGATATATATTATGAGATAATTTTCTTTAATGATTGTTTCATATAACATTAAAAGGCATTCTTAAGTGTTATTTACAAATAACAAAGTGCATGAATTTAGTACCCAAAATGTTTGCACTATTTTGCATTGCACAGTGATATAATTGGTAGCCAAATTTAAAGTTTATAATTTTAATTGTTGCAAACCATAATTATGAGTAAAAGAAAGAGTTATGAAGCAGGTTTTAAATTAAAAGTACTAAATTATGCAGAAGAACATGGAAATTGATCAGCAGAAAGGCAGTTTGGAGTTTCAGAAAAGGTTGTCAGACGATAGAGAAAGCAGAAAGATCAGCTTAAAGAAATACCAAAATCAAAGAGAGCAGCAAGGTATTCAATATCTTCATATCAAAATATGAAAAAAAGAATTGTATGATTGGGTTGTGGACATAAGAAATAACAGCCTTATAGTAACAAAACTTTCAATAAAAATGAGAGCCCTAATATGAGGTAAATATAAAAATACTGGCACAAAAGTTACAGTTTTACATGATGACTGACGAAATGTATTTTAACTGCAAAAGTGTATCAATAATTGTAAGTTTTAAAATAAAGGTAGAAATAAAGGTAGATATTGTTATAGACAAGCGTATGGTTGCAAGAAAGAAATACGACAACAGCAAAAATAGATTTACGTGATTTATTTCAACAGGAACGTGTAAGGTTTGGGACAGCTACCTTGTGGTAAAGTTCATAAGCCGCTTCGAATCTGGGTTGATATCTCATAGTAGTTCACACTGTTTGGCGCTGGCGCTCCCCCTGCTGACTGCTGCTGACCACTCAGCCTGCCCGTGACAGGTCTCTTCCTTGGCCTCCTGTTGACTGCCCGTTGTAAATCCGTGTGACCCCTTTTATGGCGGTTTTTTTTTGGCTTAACAGGCTTGAAAAACGACGCAAGTATAATTAGGAGGAAAGCATTTTTATTGGTCGAAAAATAGAAACATTTTAAAATATTATTTTATTTTTCGACATAAAGTAGAAGTGTGACTATTCAGTGGGGCAACCAATCTGTGAGTATATATGGTAATTCATACTTCTTTCCCCTAATATATATATATATATATATATATATATATATATATATATATATATATATATATATATATATATGTGTGTGTGTGTGTGTGTGTGTGTGTGTGTGTGTGTGTGTGTGTATTGAAGAATTTTGCACATTCAGTCAGTCAGTTAAGTGCCATACATGATACATGCTTGGGTGATCATGTCTTTTCCAATTCATGACTGACAGGAGATTTTCCTGCAGTAGGATGCTGTTTCTTTCTGCAGTAGAATGGTTGCCAACCATGGTTATAGGAACCAGTCCCTCCAGCTATTCAACTCTTACCTGAGGGGAGAAGAGATAGTCATACCTTTCTCAAAGGTATTTGCTCATAAGTGAATGTCTGGAATTTGAACTCAGCTCCTCAATTTCAATTCTGAGCCACTATCCATTAGACCACACCACACAATATTCAACTGAAAACTTTACATAATTCTCATTGAGGCATCAAGCTAATTAGGACATTATTATGTGCAACATAATTTGTTAGATTTATTCTGTTATGAATCTGTTCATTTTTATTAAACCAATACCTTTCAAATGTTATCTGAATACCTTTTATTAATGTTAATACTTGTCATATGAGATTTCTTATGTGTTATCCGAGTTGCAGGGATAGTAAAAAGATAAACATTGCTAATAGCTAGAAAGAATAGGAAATTGTGGAGAGCCATGATCATCCACAAGGGACAAAACAGAAAAAGAAAACAATACTGGCCTCTTAGTATATCACTTGCCTGTTTATCTCCTTTATTTTTTATACCTGTTTGCTTTAGTGCAACAAAATTAATCAACCAACAAACAAAAAAGTCCATAAACCTTTCCATGGCTGCTTAGTATGTGCTTCATTAGAGCTACATATGGTTTTGAATCACAGCTAGAGAGACCAGTCTGCCATGCTATTTGGAAGAGAAGAGAAGAGAAAAATTCATACCTTGACAATGGTATTTGTATGAAAATGAATGTAATGATCTTGACAAGGACTCCAATTTGATTCAATTTGTTCTGAACCACTAAATACTGCACCATCTGCACATCCAATATTTAGTATATATTTAGTATATACTAAGCTTATTTTAGTCTGATATAAGGCTAGATATGAAAATAGTAATAGAGTAGTGAGAGGCTAGCAACATTTCATTTGTAAGAAAGAGATCACCGACAATGACACGCAGATACTTTTGAATTTGGTTTGAGACTGGAAAGTGAGGATTTGGCATCTCTGGCTGAGTTGTGGCATTGATATTCACCTTTAGCTAGGTGATTAACTCAATTTTCTTCCGCAGTGAATTAACTGATAGAGTTAAACTTAACCTGAATATGTAATTGTGAAGTAACATTTGAGGAGTGCATCTCTACATTGGTTATAGTTTGGGAGACTAACCTGTTACACATTGATTGATTGATTTGTTTATTTAACAGCATATCAACTGCATTATGGGTTGTTTAATTAATTTACATGATGACTGACGAAACGTATTTTAACTGCAAAAGTGTACCAATAATTGTGAGTTTTGAAATAAAGAGATGGTTCTACGCTCCTCAAAATCTCCCGATCAGAGGCCTTGCTGCCAGAAATAGTTTATCGTTATACCCAGGATGAATTAAACATTGTGCCATGGAGAGTTGTACAATATTCACACATTTTAAAAATTATCTTGATTTGTTATCAATTGTTTTATTGGAACTGGCTCCACACTTTCAATACATCAAAACTAAGCTTGTATAATTTCATCATCACTCTTCAAACCTTGAGTTTTCCCAGTCACCACAAATACTTTCAAGACATCATGCTTTGCATGTCTATTGGGTCTCAAGTTCACTTCTGACTTTAAGTAGAACTCATATCCATTGCTAAAAATACTTGTATTTCTCCAGGAAGTATCCTCCTCCTCCTCCTCCTCCTCCTCCTACTATGCTTTATCTTTACTAGAGTCAGATTAGATAAAAATTGGAGTATTGTGGAGTATATAACCAGGGAGAATTGTTTTAAGAAAAAGAAAAAAATCTAACTTGTTAAAACAGAAGAGAATAAACCATTTACCGTCAACTTACAAATACATGGTACGATGAATAAATTGTCGTCTAAATTACACAAAAATGAAAATAACACTGACATCTCATTTTAACAGATATATTTACCAAAATTACACAAAAATATCTGGAAATACTAAAGATTAAATTTATTCAGATATAAGGGATGTGGTTGCAGAAATTGTCTGACAGCCATGGTTTTCATGTGTGCATGGTGCAGAGTCCTGTTGCCAGTTTTCCAGCAGCCACCCTCTTGATCCAGGACAGCACTACTGCCTCAAGGCACTTGATGTAGGCCTCCATGTTGAGTCTGAGGCCCACATAAACAAATTGTTCTTTTTTATCAGAACAATCAGAGTGAGTATTCCAAGCTGCCATACCTTTGTCATCACCATTAGACTCATCCAACTCTTTCCAAATTCTCTGAAATGTTTGTATTGGAGCTCCTTGTGTGAATGCCAAGCAGTAGAGAATGCCATTTACAAATTTCTGGCAGAGTGAATTTTATCATGGTGCTGTTTTTCTCACAGGCCTATTGCCCCTTGAGAAATTCAAAATTAAACAACATTCATATGCAAAATTAAAAATATAAATTTACCCATCACACCCTGTATTTTGCTGGGTTTTAAAATTTCTTTTGGGGAGCAAACATTTTTAAATATTATGAATTTGAAATATACAGGGCACCCTAAAAATAATCAAAACTAAGCAAGTATCATTTCATCATCTATTACTCCAGGAAGTCTCCAATTCCTCCTGCCAAACTTTATTTTTACAGGAGTCAGATTAGACCAAAAAATGATGTATTGCCCCTATACTTCACTTACTTTCCATCCTTGATAAAGTTCAAAATTGTTTACAAGTTTTTGTAGAGAAAGACTTAATCTCCACTCTGTAGCATAAGTGCAATATTGAAAGCTGATCATGATTCTGTTGCTATTTCCATAGAATGTGCTCCCTTCTTTAGTTCTACCATTTCAGACCTTTACAGTTAGGATATATCTGTTATAGTCCAGAATGATGATGATATCTCATCATTCTAAAAATTACCTTGTTATCAGTGATGATAGAAAAGAAGGATAGAGTATATATATATATATAGTAGAGTAGAGTAGTGTAGACTCGGGTACCTATAGTAGTAGACAAGTATCAGCACAGAAACACATGTCTGCCAATGCTCCTGGAAAACAGATGATTTCAAATGCATCCTCACAAACGAAATTCTTAGAACCAACCAAGTAAGCACTGAGTTTTAAATACAAAAGATACTGAGAACATTTTTACACACACCATACCAATATTCTGTAATTCACATCATAAAAAGAAAATAAAAATTCTTGTTATTTATGTCAACACATGTCTCAAATTTTTATTGTTGTTATCTCTGTACATTTATGCATTTTAATTTTTGTCATTAATATCAACCCCATTACAGCCAACAAATAATAACAAGCGGGTAAATAATACATCGACACCCAACATTACCCCCTACCCCATTACACATTTACAGAATTGAAACACCTTCATTTCCTTGATTCCAAAATTTAAGAAGGAAGTTACACTTAGACAACTTCCCTCTAGGAATTGCCACTTTGAGTAATAGACCCATGTGTGGGTGTTACCCTGAACATTATAATCTTGACTTCTTTGAGTCAATCGTTTTCTATCCGTATCCTCACAATCTTCATTTCCTATCTCTTTAATTCACGTCTCATACCACATTCATCATTACCATTTTAAGTTCTCTTCCTTGAGTGGCTCTTGTATTAAGTGAATTTTAATATTAAAAAAAACTAACCTTGCTGATTATTTGGGGATGAAACTATTGCAAACGCCCATCAGTACAGATGCAAAAGAGGCCCCTGGATCACATGTGGACATATTTGTCTACACCAGTTACAGTTTCCCTGTGAGCACTAGAACAGCTTGGTATATCTAAATACAGGCCTCTCTGCACTGAGTCTTTATAAGATGCTGCATGTTAATAAAAAGCAATGAGAAAACCAGCACTCAGCATGGTTTCATGTGAAGTTGGACCCTTACGCATCTTGTTCCTAGAGTTGTTTTTTTTTTTTTTTCCTGTCTCTTTCCCCTCTCTGACGATTACCCCCACAGTTACTGGGAGAGCTATCAGGTGTTTCCCCTAATCTCAACACACTCTTTGCTTATAACACAGACATTTGTTTTTCATTTTTGCAGCTACAAGCAAATTATTGAAAGTTTGAACAATTCGTTATGAAGAAGTCCTCCTTAAAATATGTTACATTTTTGTCGTTTTATAATCGCAATATTATTTTTAACTATATTTTCTCTCTTACTTTTTATTTGTAATTTGAACAAAGAATATTTTAAAAATTTCATTTAACTACAATTGAAATCGTCAATGATTTTAAATCTAATTTGTAATAGATTCCTGTCGTGGGGTTGATTATTACAGGAAAAAAATGGATTTTTTTCAAAGAAGGCAATCAAACTGTCTCCCACTTGGGAAAATTTTATTTTTCCGATTGAATTTGGCCTTATGCCAAATTAAACTAAAAATAATTTAAGGTCAGCTGGAAAATTCCATAAAGAAGTTTTGAGTATGAAAACCTTCATGTTATTATATTTTAGCTTTAACTCCAACATCCAGATCTTGTTTATTGATGGATATTGGGCTCTTTGTTTTACTTAACTTACATGATTTCATAGAAATGCATTTCAATTTTTTATTTTAGAAAAGTTTCTAAAGCACTTTCTTTCTTTTTTCTTTACAAACATAAAGTTAGAAAAAGCATTATACATTATCAGACATTCATGTCTTGTAAGTGTTGTCCGGTAAATAAAAACGGATTTCTTCCCCCTCTCCAACCTTTTTTGTCTCTATTTGCCTTTTTAAATAAAAATACAGAATAGAGAATAAATCCTCGAAGCACAATTGAAATGGATTTATTTTTCTAAATCTACAAAAGGGAGACAACAAAAGCCAACCTGATTTTGTGATTCATTTCCTTTTCAAATACAATGAAAAGATGTCGAAATGAGAAATCAATATTTGTTTCCCATATTTCAAATAAATCTTATTTGAAATGTTGACGATGTTAAATTGTCTATATTTATTCAAAACTGGATGATACTCTGGTTTAAAACATAGCAAATATAAGCTATTTAAATTTATAATTATCAAATTATATATATTTCAGAACTTTTAAAAAAAAGTGTTTTATTTTTAGAATTTCCTTGAAATTGCAACCTTGATGTTTAAAAAAATGAAATCAACGGGAAACCAAATCTATTGCATTTTATTTTTTACTAATGTAGAAAAATTGATGTTTAAGCAAAATAAATAAATTAATTTAACTATGGTTTCTTAATGCACGTACAATTCTTGAATGCAAATTTATAAATTTTATTAAATCGTTGCAACGTTTTCCATTGTTTTTTCTAAAGAGCTTGAGAACTAAAAGCCGATAAGCAACTCACTAACTAGCAATACTTTTTAGTTAGATGATAATTGATATCTTTGTTTAAAAGTTTTTAGAACAAAGGACAAAGGTATTTTTTAATACGATGGCGTTGTCAATAATGACTCCACAGTTTCCGTTTTTTCCTGTATTATCTAAGAATTGCCATGCGTTCTTAGGAAAGATAGTGGAGTAATTTCCATATCTCTTTTTGGGACAGACATGGTCATGTCTCTCCACAGATTCCTTTTCTTTTATTATCTGTGAATTGCTATACCTTGGGAAAGATAGTTGAATGGTTTCTATATATCTCTACGGGACTTACATAATCATGAATCTCCACATATTCCTTTTCTTTGTTATCTGTGAATTACCATGAATTCTTAGGACAGATTGGAATGGTTTTATGTTGGCTTCGCTCGTCTTCTGTAATTTAAGAGTTTTCCTTCTCTTCGACTGATTTCTTTTATCAATTCACCCCAAGAAAAGGCGTAATAATACCACTAAGGTGCTCGGGGCTACGCTGGGAGGGAAAGAGAATAAGGAGACTTTTAGAAGGAACCGGAAACCTAGTCCTAAACAGGAAACAAAGGAAACCTCAACTCCTGCTCAAAAAATCAGAGAGGAGTGTAAACTGGATGGCAGGCGAACCTAACTACTCCTACTGAAAAAAAAACAAAACAATGTAACCCGGATATAAGAGAGTTGTCGGGACCGGAGAAGTTTCTTATATCTGGGTTTCTCTTATATCCGGGTTTGGTCTATTTTGTTTAGGTAACACAGGCTCTAATTTGGGACCAGAGAAAATCTCTATTATATCCGGGTTTCTCTTATATCCGGGTCTCTTATATCCGGGTTACACTGTAAATAAAATTTCAGATTTTAGGCGGACATGTTAGAACTATAGAGTTGAAGTAGACTTTTATGGAACTGAGAACCCAATCCTAAACCTGGAAACAAAGGATAAACATCTACTCCTGTGGGAGGAGTGTGAACCGGAGGGTATGCAAACTTATCCACCCAAGACTAGAGAGTTCAATCTACCCAGCTTTTTCACACTCAAGGAATAAAATGGTTCATGCCTTTCATTGGTGCAAAAGTTATTATTTGCTATAATGATATTTGTTAGACCACCTGCACATCTTAAAACTCATGTCTTATAACAAAAAATGTAGAATAAAAAAATGATTTATTTGGTAATTTTTGTCTGAATTTCTGGAATTAAAATTTATTATTGACATTATTTACATATTGTCTTCATCTTTGTTGTTATTAACACAATGATTCAATCATTTTGCCTTCTGGCCTCCATCAAGTGATTGCTAATCTGGATTAGCTTCAGAGATTTTCAAACTAAACACTTTATTTCATCTACAGGGTAGATTGCTCACATTCCACTGACCATGCCTCATCAAACTCATAACCTACGCCACCAAGCTATTGTTCCATGGAAATGAGGAAAAAAATAACTGTCTTATTAAATACACCATGTCCCTTCAAGACGTGAGCAATCATGGCTCTCCACAACTTCCTTTCCTTTGTAAGTAAATTTTGTCTTTTCATTATCTCTGTTCTGCCAACCATTTGCACAAGTTTGTTAGGTTGTTTATATGTTGCTTTTCTCCCTCCCTCAATATGTTTTCAATATGTCCTGTGAATGTCAAATTTTCTAAGCCTTCATTATGTGCTCTAGAAATTTCAGCTATCTCTTTCTGATAATAAGTATAAATATCCTTTTTGTTTCCATTTTCTCTAAAACTTCATTGTTGCTCACATATTCAATCCATATTATTCTCAGCATCCTTCTGTTGAACCACATTTCTATTCCTTCAAGATCCTTCATCTTCTGTGAGGAGATTGTCCAGAATTTACTGCCATATAGGTGGACTGATATTACATAAAATTTCAGCACTCATTTCTTTGTTTCTAACAAGATTTTCCTCTTTCTTAATACTTTGCTTAGCTTTTGGAAGATAATTTTTGTCACATTTTCTTTCCTTTGTTAAAACACATCCCAGATATTTACATTTTTGTTCTTGCTTGATTTTGGCATCTTCAGTTTGTAATTTGCATGTAATTAGCTGACAACCTTGCAATTGATAGTTAGTCCTTTCTTCTTGCTTTCCTTTACTACCTTCTTTAGGAGTTCCTGTATTTAAGCAATAACTGAGTAATACTGAAAATAAGAACTTGATGAGGTATACCTACACATGATAGAGAACAATCTACCCCTGTAGATTAAATAAAGGGTTACCGGGATCAAAAAGCACCTGATGAAGGATGGAGGGCACAAAAGCCAAAACATTATGAAAATAACAACAAAAGATCAGCACAATAGTCTGCATGCAGGTGTCCCCACCCCAGGACTCTATCCTTGGACCTACACTGTTTCTAATTTTAATCAATGACCTTTCTGATGGCATCAGTTCTTAACCTGAATCTATGCACATCTTACAACTATTTACTCCTGTCTTAATAGTAAGTCTGATCAGTCCGATAAGGTCAAGTTGTCAGCTAATCTAAAAAATGACCTACAATCTAGTGTTAACTGGGGTAAGGAATGGCTTGTTAATTTTAATGCTTCCAAAATGAAAGAGTGACCCCTTTCTGCCTTCCATCAGCATAGGAGAGTGACTCGTTGCAGCTTGGAGAAACATTTTTCATTGACATGAAGTAAAAAGACTATATCAAATCCATTACTAGGTCTGCTGCTAGGAAATTTGCTTCACTGTATTGTGCTAGACAATTTTTCGCACCAGAATCTAACTTAAAATTTGTAAGTCTACCATTTGTCCCTATTTTGCATATTGCTGCCACATCTGGTCTGGTGTTTCTGCTATACATTTAGAGATTCTTGATAAAATCCAAAGAAGGATCTGCAATGTCCTGACCTAGCATCTAATTCACTAGGCTATTGTCCTGTAGCCTAGGGATATCCCATCTAGTTCTTATTTTTAGTACTGCTGATTTATTAGGTTGGGAATAAAAGGGCTGGTTGTAAATTCATTCAAGAGTAATTTGTTTTCAGAACAAAAACGGAAAGTTAAAAGTTTTGAATAAACAGACAGGTTGAAAAAAGTGAAAAATAAAATGAAGAGTTGGTTTGGAATAACAGTGGCTAGGTTGGGAAAAAAAAAAACCCAACAAAATTTGGATAGATACCCAGATCTGTCTATTTTAGGTACAAGAGTGAATACAATTTCATGAGTTAAATAGAGAGCACTGAATGCTGTCAAAAGTTTTAAGTAAAACATGTTTCTGATATAAACCATGTAAAATATGTTCTCATTTAGTAGAAAACGGTATTCTGTAAGCTTATCCTTATAAAAGATTTCTTTTTGCGATGATCAGGAAACAAACGTGTGGATTGAATATGATGGTAAATCATGAAGCAGAAGAAGAAAAAGAAGCAGATGAAGAAAAAGAAGTAGATGAAGAAGAAGAAAAAAGGAGTAGATGAAGATAAAAAAGAAGATGAAGCAGAAGAAGAAAAAGAAGCAGATGAAGAAGTAAAAGAAGCAGATGAAGAAGAAGAAAAAGAAGATGAAACAGAAGAAGCGAAAGCAGATGAAGAAGAAGTAAAAGAAGATGAAGCAGAAGAAGAAAAAGAAGCAGATGAAGAAGTAAAAGATGAAGCCAAAGAAGAGAAAGGAGCAGATGAAGAAGAAAATGGAGATGAAGCAGAAGAAGAAAAAAGGAGCAGATGAAGAAGAAAAAGATGCAGATCTAGAAGAAAAAGATGAAGCAAAAGAAGAGAATGTAATAGATGAAGAAGAAAAAGAAGATGAAGTTTAAGAAGAGAAAAAAACAGATGCAGAAGAAAAAGATGATGCAGAATAAGACAAAGGAGCAGATGAAGAAGTAAAAGAAGATGAAACAGAAGAAGAAAAAGGAGAGATGAAGAAAAAAAAGAAGATGTAGCAGAAGAAGAAAAAGGAGAGATAAAGAAAAAAAAGAAGATGTAGCAGAAGAAGAAAAAGGAGAGATGAAGAAAAAAAAGAAGATGTAGCAGAAGAAGAAAAAGGAGAGATAAAGAAAAAAAAGAAGATGTAGCAGAAGAAGAAAAAGGAGAGATGAAGAAAAAAAAGAAGATGTAGCAGAAGAAGAAAAAGGAGAGATGAAGAAAAAAAAGAAGATGTAGCAGAAGAAGAAAAAGGAGAGATAAAGAAAAAAAAGAAGATGTAGCAGAAGAAGAAAAAGGAGAGATAAAAGAAAAAAAAAGATGTAGCAGAAGAAGAAAAAGGAGATAAAGAAAAAAAAAGAAGATGTAGCAGAAGAAGAAAAGGAGAGATAAAGAAAAAAAAGAAGATGTAGCAGAAGAAGAAAAAGGAGAGATAAAGAAAAAAAAGAAGATGTAGCAGAAGAAGAAAAAGGAGATAAAGAAAAAAAAAAGAAGATGTAGCAGAAGAAGAAAAGGAGAGATAAAAGAAAAAAAAGAAGATGTAGCAGAAGAAGAAAAAGGAGAGATGAAGAAGTAAAAAAAAGATGTAGCAGAAGAAAAAAAGGAGATAAAGAAAAAAAGAAGATGTAGCAGAAGAAGAAAAGGAGAGATAAAGAAAAAAAAGAAGATGTAGCAGAAGAAGAAAAAGGAGAGATAAAGAAAAAAAAGAAGATGTAGCAGAAGAAGAAAAAGGAGAGATGAAGAAGTAAAAGAAGATGTAGCAGAAGAAGAAAAAGGAGAGATGAAGAAGTAAAAGAAGATGTAGCAGAAGAAGAAAAAGGAGAGATAAAGAAAAAAAAGAAGATGTAGCAGAAGAAGAAAAAGGAGAGATAAAGAAAAAAAAGAAGATGTAGCAGAAGAAGAAAAAGGAGAGATAAAGAAAAAAAAGAAGATGTAGCAGAAGAAGAAAAAGGAGATAAAAGAAAAAAAAAAGAAGATGTAGCAGAAGAAGAAAAAGGAGAGATAAAGAAAAAAAAGAAGATGTAGCAGAAGAAGAAAAAGGAGCAGATGAAGAAGAAATATTAGAAATAAAAAAAGCTACCTTAATTTAATACCAAACCCATTTAACTAATTCAAACTATTTGTGGGATGTTGATAGATTTGAAAATTGTGTCTTTTAAAAATATTCTATTCATTCACAAAGAAGAAGGAAAGTAAAAGAAAAATAGTAGATAAAATGTTTATCCCCAATTTTTATATTCATGAAATTGTTGTGATGTTTCACAAAAATCTTTTATTTTTTCAGTCCAGTTTCTTATGGAGGCACTTTTGGTATGACAGGAAAACAGACAAGATACAGTCAAATTTCTTCATGACTCCTCTTACTACTTTGACTCACACTATTTATCAGCTGTTAGTTGATATGTTGTTTTTATTTACATCTACTGTACAGATATGGTAGTAAACGCAAGAATACGCACTCATAATTAACAGAAAAATACTTGGCCTTATCTTAAAGTATGTGTAGGGATACAAAAGGCGATTATTTCCCTTTTGTTGAGATAAAGACATCAGAGTCACATGAAGGTTGGTGAATGATGTCATTTTCCAATGTAAAGCCCAGAGAAGAAGGACATCCATAGCCCACAGAAGTAGGTCTTACAGGAAAAACCATGTCGTCTCACAAGATTCATAGAGAAACCACTGCAATTTCAGTTTTTCTTTCAGGAAATATTGCAAGTAAGGTTCCCTTTTTTACACACTGTTTGTTGTTGCATATATGTTATAATTTCCCTGTTTGGAACATGTGTATATATGTATATATAATTTTGTGTATGATGTAGCATTATAAAACTCTCTCTGATAACAAAGCATGTTTGTTATTCCTTTTCCATTCAGTTATTCTATTCTGTCTGTGAAACATAGTTTTATTATATCATGGATATAATAATGCCTATCATAGGGGAAGTGTAAATGGGAGGATAAACCTTTCTTGCAATAGCTCTTCTATTATATGTGTTACTTGAAGAGTATAACATTTTTAATAAACTAATAACTATACATACTTAAAACTGGAGCTTTTCAGATTAATAATTTGATATAGGTTTCAAATACTCTGTAATTTTTATCTTTCTCTGTAAATATAAGATAATTAAATTTTATTTTAAATTGGTATCCTCTGAGAAGGATGTCATATCTTATTAATAATTTTCAATAAAAAGACATTTTTATTTTATCTGAAATTGATTAATAGAATATATTCTAATAATGTGTCTGCTATAACTTGAGTCTGTCTAATTTGTTCATATTTCCAAATCTTAATTTATATAGATTTTTTAAAGTTTTTCTTCACAAACATGGCAGATTAATGAATTTTCTTTTGACTGTTGCTGAGACGGAAAAGAAAATAATCATGCTTTTATGTAATTGTTGAAAGAAACTGTGTCAGAAAAGTCTGAAGAAAAAAGAAAAGAGAAAATCATAATGAAAATTTAGCGCAGGGGCAGGCAGATCATGCCTTGAAAGTCACATCTGGTGCTCCAGGAATTAATGTGCACTTCATGGGTATATCCTACTTCAGTTATTTTTCTCAGCACAACAAAAAGTAAATGTGAAAAAACATTTAAAGATACACAATTATTTATGGTGATAGTAATATTAGGAAACATTTGGCATTCATTGACTGAGCATCCAGTGCTACTTTTGGTAGAGATTTATAAAATCTTTCTCTTACAACAGATTTTCTGGAAAATAGGATTCTCAAGTCCAGTAACTGTTACTGCTCTTGTCAGTATTGATAGGGATAGTGTGGAATGTCTACATATTGATTATATCATTATTTTCTCTTCAAGTTTCATGTGATATCCATTTTAGTTGTTTTTGCTGTTGTGATTTCATTTCTGTTATTTGGTACCATTCTTTGTGATTCTGTAGTGCTAGTCCACAAGTTTTGATGAAGTGTGATCTTTGTCAAGATTTATCAACTTCACTCACTCAAAGACATTTTAATCATTGATCAAAGACATGAGATGTAAAATGCTGACAGTCGAGATATTTCTAAAAGGGTTTGGTCCCATGCATAATATCCATATGAAAGTTTAAATATGATGAGGCTATTTAAGATCATGATTAGAGATTTCAGGTTGATGTTTTGGTTTTGTTGTGGTGTTGGGTGAAATTACTTCTGATGCAGTCTATTCTATGTTCAATTACTTTATCTCTTATACTAAATTTGTTATAATTTATCCATACACTGAGGTATATAAAATGTTTAGTATTTACTAATTCTACATCCTGAATTTTTATGATGGATTCGGGGTATATGCCATCCCTGCTTTCATTCCAATTTCAGTTATTAAATAAGTGCAAAGTCTCTATTCCTCCCCTCATCAATTGATTTGAGGTGTTATCATCCTTAGAATTTGAGGAGAATTTACAGGCAAAGCATTCAACATTATCAGCAGAGGATGGTAATGCTTTGCCTTGACTCATCTGGAGCCTCCTTGCCTAACTCCCCACTTAGAACTGAATCTATGTTGACTAATATGCAGATAACCCCTTCCAGGTTTTCTGCTATCATCTCTAACCTAGATCTCCACAAAGCATGTGGACCTGATGCTATCCTTGTAATAGTCATTAAGGTGTGTGCTCCCAAACTGGCTCCTGTTCTCTCAAAACTGTATAAAACTTTTTGCTGCCACATGCCTTCCTGCCTGCTGGACGTCATTATCTGTTGTTTCAGTTTTTAAGAACTCTAGTGATTCATCCAACCCTTCCAACTATCAGCCTATTAGCCTTCTGTCTCATTTTAGGAAACTCCTAGAGGCCCTAATCAATGCTGAATTAGTACAGCATCTCTAATTGCAGGGCCTTTTCTCAGAAAAGCAGTATGGCTTTGATTTCTCCAGATCAACTGCTGATATACTGATGATAATTGTGGAAAAAGTCTATCATGGTCTAGATAAAAATGGTGAAGCCTGGGATATAGCTTTGGACATCTCAAAAGCCTTGGACAGAGTTTGACATACAGGCCTTCTTCACAAGCTGGCAAGTTATGATGTCTCCAGATACATTTTTGAACTGATCCAGTTTTTCCTATCAAATTGTGAAATGAAAGTTATCCTGAATGGCCATTCATCTACATCCTTTCATACTAACACAGGTGTCCCCCAAGGCTCTATCCTCGGTCATACTCTGTTTTTAATTTTCATTAATGACCTTCCCAAGGATATCAGCTCTTAACTTGGCATCTATGGTGATTACACAACCATTTAATTCTGAATCGATAGTAAGGCTGACCAGTCTGACAAAAACAAATAGGTGGCTGGTGTCAAAAATGACCTCCAATCTATCAAATTTTTACAAACTTCTCTCCACATTCCATCAGCATGACTGATGCTGACCTTCAGGAAAGTGACTCATTGTGCCCTCTCTGGCTAATGTTCACAGCTGACATGAAGTCGAAAGACTATATTGAATCCATTGCTAGGTCAGCTGCTATGCAAGTTGGTTCACTGTGTCAGGTGAGACAATTTTTTTTCTCCAGAATCTATCTTACATATCTATAAGTCTACCATTCATCCATGCTTAGAATATTGCTGCCAATACGGTCTGGTGTCCCTGCTATTTACCTTGAACTCCTTCATAAAATCCAAAAAATAATCAGCAATATTATTGGTGCTGATCTGGCTGTTCAGCTCCAGTCATTTTCCCACCACTGTAAGGTTGCCTCTTTATGTCTCTAAATACTTTCATGGAAATTGTTCAGATGAACTCTTTGCTATGGTACCAAAACCTCATGAATTTAAGAGCAGTACTAGACTGGTGTCAAGATCTCATCAGTTGACAGTTGAGCTGGCTCGATGTAGCCATAAGTTCTATGCTAACAGTTTCTTTTCTCACACTTGTTGCTTGTGGAACTCCCTTCTAGCTCCAAGATTTCCAGTCAACTTTAATCTGCAAAAATTTAAGTGCAATGTTAATCGTTATCGACTGTCCACCTGATTACTCTTTCTTCTCATTATTTAATGTTTCTGTTCTTAATTGTTCCACACCCATTGTGTCTTAGTGGCTTTATTGCCTTGCATGGGGTGATACCAATTAAAAAGAAAAATCATAGTTTTGTTTTGGAAAGGTTTGAGTCCAGCTTCTTGGAACACTTGATAGAGGTTGCTGGTTTTCTGTTCATGATCATTCTTATCCCAACTATGAATGCCTAATATCATTGGCATAGCATCCCTGTACTCTTCTTCAGAGAAATTTCCATTTGGATTTTTGGGATGAGGAGATATCATTATTTACACTATTTGCATTGAGACTAATGTCTATATCTTTGTTACTATGAGCATATTTTTGAGTTTTCCATTTCAATATGCTTGTATTTTGATAGTTTTTTGAAGATCTTCAATGATAAATTACAATCTGCAGGAACTGCCATGTCATTAAGAAAACACATTTTGTTTTTTTGGTCTTTGATCACAATGTCTGGATTATTAGATTTATTTGAGCGCATTTTAAAATCCCATAAAATTGTTAAAGGTCCTATCATGATATTTTCCACTGAAAAAAAAAGCCTAAGATCACACACATTTTACAAAGATAAATCTCTTCTTAATGTGTGAGCTGTACTTGTGGGTACAATTTTTTGTATTTCTTCAGGAATCCTTTCAATGAGTCTTATCAGAACCTTTTTCCAATCAATCCGAGGACTCCAACTACAACTGGAATTATTGATGTCCTCATGTACCACATTTTTTAAATTTCCATTTAAAGATCCTTGTATTTTGATAGTTTTTTGAATATCTTCAAAGATACATTACAATCTGCAGAGACTGTCATGTCAATAAGAAAGCACATTTTGTTCTTGTGGACTTTCATCCCAATTATTCTTATTAATCTCATTATTATTATCATTTATGTAAATTGAAGAAAAGTCAAATACTGCCATTTATTACTTGGATGTATTCATTGTATTAGACTTGTTATTTATTCATTATTATTATTATTATTATTATTGTTGTTGTTGTTTTTGTTTTTGTTGTTGTTGCTGCTGAAAGTTTTTGGCTTGGCCGAGGAAAGAAAATTTTCAAGATATTCAGACTTATCTGAAAAATCTTTGCTTAAGAATTTTGGAAACTTTTCTTGGAGCCAACCCCAAAGAGGCAGATACATTTTATTTTGTTTATTTCTTGAAACTGTCATTTTTATCCAATGGAATGGTTTCTGAGAAGTGAATAGGAATGAATTAGTGAAGAAGGTGCTCTAAGTCGACAACTGTTGTTAATCTGGTTTCCTTAATGTGAAGAAATTTGCACATGAGTGGCTTACTTGAGGCATGGGAAATATACATATGTATATATGCATGTGAGCAAACACACAGACAGACACACCCACAGAAATGCACACACATGCATGCATGCAGAGTACAGATGAGATATTTGTGTGGCTTCTACAAGTAACAGTTGTCAGTGTTCAAAATTTACACAGAAACGAGAATGTCAAATGCTGATTTTTAAGGCAGTCAGATTCTCTTTATTTAGAAGTTTGGTGTTACACACTCTTTCCGCATCCTATTTCCTCAGAAGAGACTTAAGTTAAGCTTAATAAATATCTACACCATGCACACACAAATTTGGAAATAAGCTGGTTTCATAAAAAATCATAAAAACATGTGTAGGTATCTGTTTTTTGCACTCTGTCTGTCTGTCCGTCTCTCTCTTTCTCTCTAGCATTGGTAATATTAGACATTTCCCTATAAGGAAATATTTAGCATTCATTGACCAAACAGCCAATAATACTTTTAGTTGAAATTTATAAAAATCTTTCTCTTAAAACAATTTTTTAAGAAAACAGTTATCACTCTTTCTAGTATTGATGGGGGTTTCCTTCCTAACCTTTTGTTTGAATTAGTGCAGAATGTCAACATCTTGATTATATTATGATTTCCTCTTTGAGTTACATATGCTATCCATTTTAGTTGTTGCCACTTTTGGTAGTCCTCAAGTGATGTGGCTTCTGTTCTTTGGTACAGTTTTTTTGTGATTCTGTAGTGCCAGTTCACAAGGTTTAAAGAAGGATGAGCTTTGCCAGGACCTTCAGGCTTTACTCGATCAAAGACTTTTTTCATCATTGATCTGACAGTTTAATCTGACGAGGCTAGGGTTGATGTTTTGCTTTTGTAGCAATTTTTTGTGTTGAACAAAACTACTCCTGACACAGTCTATTCAATGTTCAGTTTCTTTTTCTCCTATACTAAATTTGCTATAGCTGATTGATATGCTGAGGTATCTGAAGTGTTTAGCATTTATTCGTTCCTCATCTTGAAATGTTGATGGATTCAGGGTCAGTGCCATCACTGTTTTCATTCCAATTCCAGATCATAATTTCTGTTTTGGAAAGGTTTATCTTGATTCCTATTTCTTGGAACACTTGGTAAAAGACGTTGATTTTCTGTTCAAGATCATTCTTATCCCAACTATGAATATCTATGTCATCAGCATAGCCTCATTCTTTCATATACATACATATATATATATATATAAGATATATATATATATATATATATATATATATATATATATATATATATAAAAGATATATATATATATATATATATAAAAGACGTTGATTTTCTGTTCAAGATCATTCTTATCCCAACTATGAATATCTATGTCATCAGCATATAGCCTCATTCTTTCATATACATACATATATATATATATATAAAAGATATATATATATATATATATATATATATAAATAAAAGATATATATATATATATATATATATATATATATATATATATATATAAAAAGTCGTTGATTTTCTGTTCAAGATCATTCTTATCCCAACTATGAATATCTATGTCATCAGCATAGCCTCATTCTTTCATATATATATATATATATATATCACTCCTGAGTCTAATGTATTGACATTAGACTCAGGAGTGATATATATATATATATATATATATATATATATATATATATATATATATATATTATAAATTAATTGATTTAAAATATGGTTTTTTTCCGCTACACAGTTCTAACCATGTTTCAAAAATGGAAGGTCCAAATTTAATTTTGTAATTAATTTAAAGACATTTAGTTCCATTTCATCCTCAAGCGAATTTTGGAGTAACTTATAAAATTACTGGGTTTTAAAGTCAGCAGAAATCAAAATTTACATTTCCAAGGAAACAGAAAAATTCATTTCAACCAGACGATGGGTGTTTGCGTATTCATTATGTCTGTATTTTGATGTATCCGTTATTAGTTACGTTTTGGTAGGGGTTAGGGATGTATTCTTCAATGAAATCTGACATCCGTTAAATGCATGTCGTCTGGATTTTAAAAATTTTTTATTGTTAACGGCAAAGATTCTTACGGTATTTTTTCTGTTTGTATATTTAAAAATTTGGGGGGGGGTATTTAGGTTAGAATATGTTTTATTTAACTACAATTTGAAAAATATTTTCACTTTTAATTTTTAATATACTATATTTTTTTAAGAGTAAGTAAATGTATTGGAATCCCTTATGTAGAGTTATTTTCACAGCAACTATAAGTATGTATATTATTAGGTAACAATTTTTTTTTTTTTTTAATTATTTAAGTAAACTTTATGACAATGACGCCAAAAAAAGCTAATTGATATCACTGGTTTAGTAACCTTTTATTTTTTATTTTTTTTATATAAACTTAGTAATATCTTGTTTCTCATGTAAGTACAAAGGACATGGGTCATTCAATGGCTTACATCTTCTAGCTTTTCATATTAAATTCATTTTACTGTAGGTGGTTTATTGGATTCCTTTAAGTGCTTGTAGTACTTATAGGGAGATCTATATGTTAGAATACGATTTATTTAATTACAATTTTAAAAGATGTTAAGGTTAGAATTTCTTTTTATTTAACTACAATTTTAAATACAACTTTAAAATATTTTCACTGTTAGTTTTAATAGACTATATTTCTTTTTTAAAAGAAGTAAATGTATTAGAATTACTTACAGTAAGTATAATTATTTTTACATATCAAGTATAAGTATGTATATTACGATTGTTAAATATTATTTAAGTAAAATTTATGACAATTATGGTAAAAATAGCTAATTCATTTCTCTGATTTAGTGAATTTTATTTTTTATTTATTTATTTATTTTTTATACTTAGTAATATATAGTTTCACATGTCTGTACAAAGGACATGGGACATTCAAAGGCCTCCATCTTATAGCTTTGTATCATAATTTCATTTTTCTGTAGGTGTTTTATTGGATTCTTTTAAGTGCCGGTAGTACTTTGAGAGAGGTGTTTAGGTTAGAATACGTTTTATTTAACTACAATTTTAAAAGATGTTTAGGTTAGAATTCGTTTTAACTAAAATTTTAAATACAACTTTAAAATATTTTCACTGTTATTTTAATAGATTTTTTTTTGTAGATGTAATAGAATTACTTACAGTATATAAAATTATTTTTTCCATTAAATATAAGTACGTATATTACCAGGTCGCACTTTTTAAATTTATTTTTATTTTCAAATATTATTTAAGGAAAATTTTTGACAATGACGGCATAAAATGGCTATTTCATTTCTCTGATTCAGTAAATTTTTGTTTTTTATAAACTTAGTAATATATAGTTTCTCATGTATGCACAAAGGACGTGGGTCATTTAATGACCTACATATTCTAGCTTTTCTTATTAATTTCCATTTTACTGTAGGTGTTTTATTTGATTCTTTTAGGTGCCAGAAGTATTTTGAGAGGGATGTTTTGATTTTTCTATTTATTTAGCCTAAATGAACTTTGATGTTGGTTGAATCTTTTTTTGAACCCATGGCTTGTGCAACCTATATATATTTTTATGTTTTCAAGATTTTCAATTGAAGAGATATTGCATTGGTATACTAATAATTCAGTGCGACATTTATTTTGTAGAGGGCAATTTTGAGGGTTTCTACAGTTACATAATTTTTGTTTATTTTCATCAGTTTTTATTTTTCTATTGTCTAAATTTTTTTGGTTTTGGTATAAGTGTTTATTTAAGATATTAGCATTATGTTTCTTAATAATTTTTTCTAAGTTTTCCGTACAGCTGTAACTCAATTTTAGTGTATTTTTATTGAAAATAGTACTTAGTTTACTTCCACTAGGAAAATGCTTGACTATTAATGCAAGGAATTTTTGTCCTAATTTGTTTTTTACCATTTGGTTGTATGGGGGTGTATACCAAATTATTTTTCTACATCTGTTTTTCCTATGGTTTCCATTTTAATTTTTTATATAAGTTAGTTTTGGGTTTTTGTGGCCACTCTCTTTTAGAGCTATGTTATAGGAATTGATATGCTCATCGAAAATCTTGTCATTTGCTGAATTTGTACTAATTCTTTTACTGATAGATACCGGTATATGTTTAATTATAGATGGTGGGGGTGATTTGATTTAGGGTGTATATTTAAAGGATTGGTGTTGGGTTTTTTATAAGGTGTGTATGTATTTTCATTTAATTCTAATGTTATATCTAGGAAGTTCACTTTTTTAATTTAGTACTAACTGTAAATTTTAAGCCCATGCTTTTAAATTGTTTATATAATACCTTTCTAATTCTATCTATTTTTAAGTTAGTTGAGTTTCTAATAACCATAAGTCCATCGTCTCTGTACAAAACCAATGTCAGTTATATTGATATCAGGGTGCGCTGTAAGGTTGTATAAAATAAAAAGACCAATGAGATCAGAAGATTCAGCAGAATCTAGTGATCCCATTGTGATATCAAAGTGGTCATAAGAATTCTCCAAAATTCGCTTGAGGATGAAATGGAACTAATGCCTTTAATTTAATTACAAAATTAAATTTGGACCTTCCATTTTTGAAACATGGTTAGAACTGTGTAGCGGAAAAAACATATTTTAAATCAATTAATTAATAATATTAATGCTCTGTAAATTTACATTGAGCACTATTTTGTAAAAATAAAAATATCTATAAGAACACCGGATTATATATCTTACTGTTCTTTCTTTTTATATATATATATATATATATACAGTTGAACTATCAAGAGAAAGGGTTTTTTAAATCAGCAGCTCCTACTGCTATTAATGCATTTCTCTTCAAGTACAAATTGAGTTCTCTGTGCTATTGGCATATTTCATATAGAAAAATGTTAAAATTTCCCTTTCTCTCTGCCATACAACAATAGCCTTGAGGTAGGATCTCTGACTGTAGTCAAAATGGTTGGGTTTCAATCCCATATTGAAGCAATTGGATGCCTAGCCACACAGAAGAGCTGCGATACAGTGAAACAGTCTCTCAGTGGATGACAATATATATATATATATATATATATATATATATATATATATATATATGAAAGTCAACACCTCTTGACCCAGTTTGTTGTTTTTGTTCTAGTAATTAATGTAATGATGGTATATATGTTGTCAAACAACTCCAAGAAATTGCTTATTACTCTCAAAGGAGATTGTATACTTTCTTTTTCAACCTCACACCAGCAAATGGTTATATCAAGAGGGACTTCTTCTCATCCATTAGAAACTGCCTTCAAAGCTTCAAATCCACTGAATGCATCGATATAATAGAGAAGCTGTATTAATTTGCAAGATCTTACATGTCGGGAAAAGATCCCAATATGGAAACATTTCAGACCTCATCTATGAAGTATGACAAGGAGGAATTGAGAGAACCTGTTTATTTAATCTCTTCTTAAACTCTGCTCTGCACATTGACAACCACAGATGTGATGAGATGAGTTCTGACCATTTAAGTATTCCATATCACATACCTAATGAGTCTACCAAAAGAAAATAACAATCCTGCATTCCCTGATGAGGCTATGCTAATGACATACATAGTCTTATAATATTGATCTCTATGCTATGATATTCTACAAACTGGGAGAACTTTTCTTTTAATCAGATATATAAAGAACTAATAATAAAAAATAAATATTATTTTTATTATTATTATTATTAATCATGTTTTTTTATATATCTATCTATCTATCTATCTATCTATCTATCTATCTATCTATTGATATATATATATATATATATATATATATATGTATATAATTATTAATTTAAAAGTATGATTCGCTACATAAGAGTTCTCATGTTTCAATTTCAAAACAACAGCCGAAAACTTCAATATAATTATTTGAATTAAAGTATCAAGCTCTGTTCCATAAACGAGTTCTTTCCTATTTTCTATATATTTTCACACACACACACACACACACACACACACACACACATATATATATATATATATATATATATATATATATATATATATATATATATATAGGAGAAAATGATATATAAATTGTTATATACAAGAACAATGTTATGAAAATAAATGGCAAATTGGAAAACATATTTTTGAGTGATGCATTTTGCCCTTTAGGACTACATTTAATGTTTCTGTTGATGTCACTACATATGCACATGAAGGGGGAGGGGGGAATATAAAAATGCAAATGTTGATTATAATCATGCATCAATAGTGAATGCTGAAAATATTGCAATGCTAAAATTTTAAACTTTTAGATTTAAATTTTTATTTTATTTTTTTCCTGAATATTATTTTCAATATAATTTAAAAAATGGGCTTTAATTTTCTCAACAATATTATATTGAAAAATGACAAAGTTGTTAAAGTTTCCAGTCATCTTTGATTAATATAAATTCATGGCATGATTATTCATTTGTCCAGTATGTGATATTCTATAATTTAACTTTACATTCAGTCATAAAAGAACAATTCTGAATTTGATTCACTGAATTCTTTGAAGAATTCTTTGATTTGTCTGTATTTCTGAGTTGATGTATTGTAACTATTTAAATTATTTACATTGTTCAAACTATTGTCCTCATCTTTATTGCCATATTCATGGCCAGTGGATTCTCATGTTCATGGCCCAGTGGATATAAGTGTTTGTAAATCTAGTGTCTTGACCTAAAAGAGTTGTGAGTTGGAGAGTTGAGTGACTAAAGGGAAATAACTGAGATATACAGAAAAGGAACTAGAACAATGTACCCCAGTTGATGAAATAAAGGGTTCAGTTTGAAATTCCACCATATAAAGAAATAAAGATGACAATAAAGATGAGGACAATAGTCCAAACAATGTAAATAGTGTAAATAATTGTATTATTGCTGAAATCTCTTGAAATTGCTAGGCATCTAAGTTGTTAAAAAATATCTAAACTTTCATTTTTATGCAACTATTTCATTTTATTTATTTTTTCACATCACTGATTGAAAATGGATTCAAACAAATAAATCCCTAAGGTCTTAAAAAAGACAATCCTTCATCAGACCCTACAGACTGGTGTTACAAAATCACAAAGAGATTTACCAAATAACAAAATCTATCATCAGTTGAATTCTTTCAACAGCAATAAGAACAAAAATTGGTAACAAATGTAATTAAAAGGGAAAATAATGATCTAATCAAAATGTTGACTTTCCACACTAGTCTAAACAAATGGTTTGCAAGGAAACTGCTTTCTTTATAAGAAACAGTGATAACATTTAATTGACATATAAAGTCTAATTGATTGGTAACTCAACTTCACAAATTTAAACGTAATACTAGACTGGCATTTTGCTGTTGTAACCACAAATTCTATTTTAATATGCTTGTGGCCATATCAGGTTGAAACACTGGTTACCATTATGATCTCCAAAGTTAAACAATGTTGAGTGTGGTCAGTACATAGATGGGTGACTGATTGGGAATACTAAGTAGTGTCAGCCTGGATGTGCAGGTGGTGTAATGGATAATGGCTCAGAACTGGTAATTGGAGAGCTGAATTCCAATTCCAGTTGGGTTCATTATATTCACTTATACAGAAATATGCTTGAGAAATGTATCAATCCACCTCTTCTCCTCCAGATATGGGTTAATTAGTATGACTTGTATTGCTGAATCATTATCTTCACCCCATCATTCTTAAAATATAAAAATATTTTCTGGCTTTAAATAACTTGAAAAGTGTTGATAAGCCATAGAAAATGAATGAATCACTCAATCTATTTTAATAGTTTCTTCTTTGACATTTCTTGTTTGCAGAACTCTTTTCTGACTTTATGCTTTCCTGTTAACTATGATGTCCTAAAATTTAAATGCAACATCACTTGTCATCTTCGGTCTCTTTGTATACTGTTCTTTTGTTATCTTCTCTTTCTTTCACTCACAGTAACTTATTGTACCCTAATGGCTTTTATTGCCTTGCTTAGTGGGAAATGATTATTGAAAAAAAAAAAAAAAACTATTTTCACAGTTCAGTCAATAAATGCTGAATGTATCCTGTATGGAAACAGCTAATCTTATCATTACCTTTCTCAAAGAGTAGAACAGAGTGATTTTTGTAAATATGGGCATCCATACATGACATACTCCTTGGTCACACAATCTTTCTACTCTGTATTCAGTCAGTCATGTGCCATGTGTGATACACGCTTAGGTGATTATGGATCTTTCGATACATGACTGACAAGGCAGATTTTTCCCGCAGTAGGTTGCCATTTTTTTCTGCAGTAGACCAGTTGCCATCCAAGGCTACAGAACCTGGTCTGTTCGGCTATTTAGCTATAGCTGGGGGGGAGAAGAAGAGGATTTACACCTTTCTCAAGGATATTAGCACGTAAGTGAATGTAATGGATCTGACTGGAATTCGAACTCGGCTCCCTGAGCCAGTATCCGTTACCCTACCGTGCCTCCTTTTATCCTCTTACCATTACCATTCTCAAAGAGTAGAACAAAGGTCGTCTGAAGATCCAGTTCTGGAGAAGAGATCCTCATCCTCTGGAAGAACTTTTTATTCCAACTTCATTATTTCTTATGTTACATTTGCAATATGAGGACAGATGTTTTCATGCAGAACAATCAATAATGATGATCTTTACACAGAAGAAAATGTTTTCATCTCTAAATTTTTTGCAAATTAACATGTTGTTTGCATTGCAACTTTCTTCAAAAGTTACCTGAATTTATCAGATTTCAAGTTCTGAGGTTTTTTCCACAGAATTCTTTGTCCTTGGTTACAACATCTATTTTGAAAACCAAAATAAAAAATAAAAAACTATTTTAAACTTTGTAAACTATTCCCAAAACATGCTTGCACCTACTGAATCATTGGATTCAGTAATTAATTAAGCTTCACAATCCATTCTTAAAGTGCCTACATGCAAAATCAATACAAGAGTTAGGTGAAATTTATTCACACTTCTAACATTTTATTAAAATTCTGCCAATTTTCCACTTTAAACTTTTGCTTCAACCTGAAAATATTGGTAAAAAAACATACAAAAATAATTATTTTAAAGTTAATTTATTCTTCTCTATAAATTGAATAGAACATCAGCTTCACTTTCTCTCTCATGCTGTCTGTCTCTCTCCCTCTCTCTCTCTCTCTCTATATATATATATATATATATATATATATATATATATATTGGGTGTAACAGCAAAATTGTCCAAATCGTGTAACAACATGGGATAATTGTTCATCCCCCCAAATTTTTAATATATAAGAAACCACTAAACTAAAATTTTTCTGGTTTTTCAAATAATACATTTAGCCATCTTGACTTTTTGTTGTAAGAATCACTGAAAAATCCTTTAAGTTATTCAGATAGAAAGAGAACAGGTTAAAATAACTTTGTGTCAGGTCCACAATGTCTTCCCAACTGAGCAATGGCGAGAGGAAAATGATCATTCAGGCCTTCAGTAATAGTACCAACATTCATACTCTGGCTTCCATCTTCAAAGTTCATTCAAGAA